>CM029275.1:8689149-9216649 GCA_016920895.1 Vaccinium myrtillus | reverse complement strand
AGAATCACATACCCAACGTGTATACATACAGAGAGAGACAGAGTTCCTTACATGTCAAAAAAGATTTGAAGTCTTGCATCTAGGCATGGGCTGGTCATGTCTTCCCAGAACTCTCTCAATTCCTCAAGACTTATCCCATTTGTTACATCAATCCTTTTACGCCTTGCCAAGCCATCAAATACCTCCCCTGCGAATTCCTTGCTATCTCCCATTCCTTTTAAAAGTAAAAACATGAGAAGTTCAAAATGTAAAATTCAACTGTTCACAAAAATACAAGATCCACATTGGTGTGAAAAGTTTGTGAAATTACCAATGCATGCTCCAAATTTGTTCCTAGGGAGTCTCCCATCCGTTGCAAGTTGATTGAACCGTTTCTCCACAGACTTCCATGCGTCATCTTCCTTCCCCGTGGTTGTAATATCAAGGAACCGTAGGCTTTTGAGCCCTTTTTCGGCCCCTGATTGCAACCTTTCCATTTTATTCCTGTTTCTGAGACTGCTTGTGTTTCTTGCAAAAGATTTTGGACTTGTGCTTTTTGACATCATGCTTGGCTGCTCATCATCGTCGAAGGCCACATCCGCCATTTCATCAATCTCAATGATATCAAGAATCCATCTCCTTGATTCCCCGTTTGGCCATTTGATCTGCATTGTCCATTGATCCCTATGAGGTGGTGGTTTTCTTTTCTTCAGGTGAAATGGTTAGAAACTTGGATTAAGAGAAAGAGAGAAGAATTGAGGGATGCTTGTACGGGGAGAGAGGGCTGAAAGAGTCGAAACTGATGGGAAAGAGTAATTGGAGGCTCAGTTGGGTTATTCTGTTGGCCTAAAATAGGAAACTAGCAGAGGATTCACATACCAAATAAAGCCTGCAGATGATATAGTGTGCATTATTCCTTTGTTGGAGGATTGTGTGTGAAATGGTAGTTTAATTTGAGATTAAATTGTTTCCACCTCCGGTGGCAATGGTGGGTTTTCCACCACCGCCCGTTTTGGTTTATATATTCTGCTTTTATTGTAATAATATGAACCGTAATTCTTGTAGCACCCACATAGTAGTACACCCAAGCAAAAAATCAATTTGATCGGATATCGATAGATATATCGAAAATTGAATTTTGGTTTATAAAATGGACGGTCGGTAATTTTAAAGTTATACTGTCATTACTATTCATTTTATAAATCAAAATTGGAATTTCAATATATGTATCGATGTCCAATCAAGTTAATTTTTTCTTATCGATGTCCAATCAAGTTAATTTTTTCTCTATTCTCCAGAAAAGAAAAGAAAAAAAAAATTAGTGAGCCTGTCTAGCCCACCTTATAACGTGTCCACTGAAAAACGTTCCCCTAACTTGTAGTTAAAAGTTGGTTCACATTTCTTTGTCAAATGGTCACGGATGGATAACTTCCTCAAGAGCCTTCAAATAATTGCTGAACTTAAATCATGGAGATACGATACTGGACGAGAAAGGGAGCAATGATAGCATAACAATACTGTTCTGCACCGGCTCTGATGATGAGTTCATTTTTTTATAACAGCGAAAGGAAATTTTATTAATCTCGGCAAACATTACAAAGATTAAAATGATAAGGAGAAAAAGACATCACAACGAGAGAGAAACGTTCCAATTAGGTTGGCACCCATCTTCTCGACAATCATATGTCACTCCAAAACCCAAGTGACCAACCACCGAAAAGAAAAGATAATGGCACCTAAATTCTACCAGTTTATGCCCCAATACACATAAAGATAATCCATTGAAATAAACAAGACAGCATGAATCAAGCTATGCTATAATCTAGCACCCGAAATGCATGAGTCATGTATGAATCCGCTAATCCATGAATTATCTTGAATCAAGCTATGCTATAATCTGATGATATCGAGTTCATACTCCGCCTTCAACCAGAGTGATGAGTTGGCCGAGACGTCACCATTGGCCGAGCCCCACCATTGACAGTACTGGGATAACTTTTGGCACATATTTTTATATTGCATTCCCTGTGGAACCTGCCTTTTGAATGATTTGTCTTCTACTCGTTCGTTCCGTGGTACCTGAATAGTTTATACTTTATGTTGGGAAAAATTCGGCAATAACATGAAATTTTCAGAGAATAATTTCATTAATAACAAACAATTGAAATTACAGAATATTAAATTCAATTTAAAGAACTAGATACAAATTGCAGAGCGAAAACCGAAACAGCCGAGTTCTGTGTCATACCACAGTCTCCTTAATAAAGATTCGACGTCTACCATGGGTGTTGTAGGATTCACCGGCGTCTTTGTCCCAGGATAAAATGGCTAAAACCACAAGCCGACAAAACACCACCGTCGACTGCCTTGGTGAACTTACTTGCGTCTGCCCCTCTCTCTCTCTCAAAGAATTTTATTTTCGGAAGTGAGTTATAGAGTGCGAAGTACTTGACACAACAAGAAGGAGGTAACCAAATTTATAGGCAAGCTGATAAGCTAGTCAATGGCAAGTCTTGGCCAAGTCTACTCAAGTCTACCAAAGCTACTTAGCTTGCAAGACATGAGTGTGGAAATTGACTTCGCCGAATTTAATGAAGCCAATGAATTTCACCATAGGAGTAATGTATTGCAGGACTTCCTTCTCATTCGTCCTGATACAAAGTACACGTAATGAAACACATCGGTTGCCTCGAGAGACCCTCCGCGTGTCCATTTTAATTCATACCGAAATTATAAAATTTCCAACACTTTATATGTTAGTTCCTTCACAAGATTTCATAATGTCTTTTTATAGTCCATCTTTTTTAGGCAATTGTTCTACTTTCGGAGGCAATCCTCATTCATCAACCAAAATCAAATGAATTTAAACCTAGTGCAATCATTCCTACTTGATTTAGTCTGACAAATAGAATTCATACAAACTAGTAATTTTTTGTTTTGCATAAAGTTCGACTTTTTTGGGGTTCAAGAAAATTTGAAATGATGAATTTGGTTAAGTCGATTAACAAATATGAAGAAGGAACGATAACAAATATGAAGAAGGAACGATAACAAATATGAAGTCGAAACCAGTCATGCTCGAGTTTTATGCAAATTGCTGTGTCAAGAAAACTCCTCTAATGCAGATCAGTATATTCTTCATACAAATTTTAATGTCTTATGACTCTCATATTTTGATTGATTTATCCTGTTACTCCATGATGTTCTTCCTCGTGTTCTAAGAATCATTTGCTGCATTGGTCGATTCAGAAAAAATAAGCCCTGTTTGAATGTTTCCGAGGATGCTTACTATGAAGGACTGCAGATCTCATTTGTTTAAGGAGACTTAGACGGCGATGAAATTGTTTAATTGTCTAAGATCAAAAAGTTTTATAATCCTGTTGGATTGATAGTGATGAAATTAATAATACCCGGGAAGGGTTTTCCAAACGCGTGAATAAGAACTTTTCTTCTTGTTCAAGAAGAGCAGCAGCAATGGTGAAGGAAATGTATAACTGCTAACAAGAATTGATACACTGGAATATAACTTTTTAATACAAGCAGTCAAAAGCCATTCTCAGAGAGGAGAATTAAAATGAACAGACAAACAGACCCCCAGGAAAAAAGAAAAAAAAAATGATTCAAAAAATCTACTATCATATTCCTTCCTCCACAAATGAATATCGAAAAGAATACCGGTGTGAAATAAACCCCCAGGCATAAATGTTTATGTACAAACTTCTTACCACTATATATTCATATAGGACTTCCTGATCGACTTCTTCTAGTTTAAAGCAGCGAGAGGAAATCGGGAATCTCTTATAGAGTTGGGACTACCGTCGTATGAACCCAGGAGATGTTTTACATCACCATTTGCTTGCTTTGAGGACTTGGCATCCCAAAATGCCCTCAGTAACTCCTCAAATGATGGGGTTCTGAGTTCCTCAATGGATGTGATGCTCGGCAAATTGAATGACCTCTTTCTCGGGGTTGAACATGATGGTTGATCCACCTGCTCATATCGAAAAGGTAAGAACTTTAAAAAGACAACTTGCAGACCAAAATGGATAAAAATTCAAATGGAACCAGAAATCATTTGCAAATTAAAAACTAGTATGTTTGTGTCCAATGTGTCAATGAGGACGACTTTTTTTAGGAGGTTTTTTGAGGTAAAGTTCCTTTGTCTTCTTCTTCTTTTTTTCTCTAATCCAAAAACACAAGGAGAAATAGATACAAACAGCTGTAACTCCCGCCTCTCCATGTCCAATTATTATGCAACAATATCTGCAACTCTTTACGGTATAACCAAATGATAATTGATAAATTTGAAAACTCTTACCGCATATTCACTTTGCAGACATTTTCCTGCATTTTCTGTGATCTCCACAATCTTATGGTAGTGTCCGCTTTTCAGTTCCCTCAGCTCTCCACAACAAGGAACAATCATGGAGTCTAGATTTCCACAAGCGTCGTGATCTAGTTGTAATGAATCTGCAAGCATTTGTTTCAGTTGAATGAATTGTGCTTTTATACATGGAAGGACCCTATGGCTGTCAAATAATAGTACAATCTCTGTACAAACAAAACCAGACACTTACGATCAATGGAGGACTGGAGATTTTTGCTTGCAGCATCCGCATCTTCAAGTGTGGAAGACATGGCAGAAGAAAACTGTGCACGTAGGTTTTGATTGGCATCCATTCCTCCTCTATGAAGAGAAAAATCGTTTCAAGTTCATATAAAAAATAATTTAAAACGAGCAGCTGGAACAAAAAAAAAAACTACTTATGTTTCCGAATATCTCTAGAAAGCATCTATACTTCTGTATTACTCTTTCATCAGATGATTCTGGAGACTTCGGCTTCTAGATATCTTTTGATTGGTGAAAAGTATTTCAAAAACTATTCCACCCAAGATCAATTGATCTGTCTAAACGGCAATAAAAAAACAAAATGGGGCTGAGAGAGTACAATAAAAGTTTGTGAGATGTCACTAACCTAACAATATCCTCTACGGAAGCAACATTATTCTTCTCCAGACCGAGCAATGAATCTTGAGCAGTGCTCCACTGCTGCGCTCCCATCTTTGCCTTTTGCAAACTGGAAAACATGTATTGTTTTCACAATTAGTAGAGCAGAGGATGAAGAAATAGGAAACTACACCAAGTTTAGCTCAGAAGGAATAATAATTGCAGGGGGTCAATTTTGGCTCTAAATCAAGATCGCAAGCTGCTCATACCAGCTCTGGAGGACTTCTTCCATGTCTTTCTTTCCGCTTTCTACTGCAGCAGTATCCTCAAGATAGTGAGCTTCAGCTTTTTCTGTGTAGACCTTCCATTCAGCTTTAACAGAAGAACTGGAATCTTGCATAGTTGACATCTCTTGTTGTAATCTACTGGTTCTACTGGCTGCGCTCTCCCGAAGGCCATGAACTGCTGTTTGAACCTAAAGCATAATAACCAAAGAAGTTTAGATGGCCCACCATTAAATTTTTGCACCCTGATGAAGATGCAACGCAATATACAACTAAATGCTCGAATGAAGGCCAAATTGCTTGCAACAATTAATCCAAACAAAAATTCGCTCACAACGAAAAGATTCCAGAAAATGATAATAATATTTTGACTTTAGAAGCTTTATTTTGCAAGTCAATATTTTTTTAAAACAGTTTATGAGATAACATGCAAATTTGCAAAACTCACTCTGATTGGTGGAAAAAGTGTGGGTCCACGAATCAATACACTTTTTGGTAATTATGGTGTTAGTTTATAGTGGACCCCACACCTTTTCCACCAATTCGAGTGAGGGTGAACAAAGTTGCACTCAGATAACATCACTGCTGTTTGCTGTTCTAGTGTGAACTTGCTCACCAACATAGATTCTTTTTCTGCCATTCCATGTTGCCAGAACTTTTCAGAATTTAGATAAGACTCACTGGACATAGGCAAGTGTTCATAGCATATTTAATTATTTATACAAAGACTTGCAAATAACACACCAACATCAAAACACTTATGCTGTTGTGTTAAAGACACAAATTGTACATTTAACGTCCTCTTGTTTGTCCCCTTTTAGGAGAGGTCTAGAACATTCCTTTGGACAAAATTTCAGCATTCAAAGGCTGCTAAAGATTTCCAGCATAACCTAGTTAAGCTGCGGGCAAAACATAATGACACACAACGAATGGAAATCAGCAGAAACTATACAAGGAGTACAATTTTCATAGAAGGATAGACCAAATACCAGTTTCTTTTTCCTTGCATTCGAACTTGCGAGCAACTCTGCCACCTTTTCTAAGAGTTGTCTTTCTTCATTTGCAGCACACTCCTACAGTGAGGGGAAAAATGATCAAAACTGGAAAAGTCAAGTCCTTATTCAACTGATTCAATCAAAAGAAATGTTTCAGGCAAAGGGCATGCTTCACCTCAAATTTCTTTTCTAGCTCAGATAATTTCTCATCATTGACTGTTTGTGCTTCGTCTACAATTTCGCTCAATTTTGAGGCATGCTCATCTAAAGTTTTGAAGAAGTTCCCAGTAATTTGAGATATAGACAGAGTAGTTGCTACAGCTCTGGAATGTGCCTGTATACAGTTCAAGAATGATATGAGACTTGGTGGTTTCTAATAGCTAAGCAGCTAAAGTGATAGCTAAAATCACCACGAACTGACGAAGTATACTTGCTAAAGTGGTTTCTAAGAATATTATATGAGTTGGTGTTTTATAATTGCTCAAGTCATAGCTAAAATCACCAAGAAGTACACTCGGTTAAAAAAAATACCAACCTCACGCTGCTGTTGTGCATATGCAGCTACTTTATCTTCCTGACTGTGAAGACTCTTTTGAAGATCATTAAGTAACGCATCGGCTTCTGAAGCAATTCCTTTGAAAAGCTGCATATGTGAATGAAGTTCAAACAAAAGCCAACAGAAGATTTTCATAGGTGTTTTTTTAAGCATAATACCAAGAAGTACCTACCTCTCCCAGCGCTGATGAATGTTTACCAACTTCAGAATTCAGATGTTCGAACGTTGACCTGGAATTTCCATCAAGCTCCCCAGCTAAATCATCCAAAGCTTTGATACCAGAACCATACTTGGTTTTGAGTTTTACTAGACGGCCTCGAAGTTCATCCGTAGCCTAAGGCACACCAAATGTGATGAAATATTTTTAAGGTCGATAAAACAGTTTCAAGCCACTTTTAAGCCTACAAATTATATTATCGAAGCCTAATTCTACCTCTGCCTTTGTGGATACAAAAGACTGCATGTCCTCCTCCATGTCTTTCAATTGCTGTTCCTGTTGTGTGACAGAAGCAGCCACAGTTTTGTGCAAGGTTTCAAGCTGTTGTGTTAATTGAGACTGGAATTTGCAAATAAGTATTCTGTTTCCATCTTCTATTTTATCCTTGCGCTCTGAGAAACCAAACCACAACCAGTAATGTTACAACATTTACCAAAACAGAAAAGCAAGTAAATTTGCATTCAATTTCTTAAAAATCAGCACACGAACCAATCTTAGTGAACAAGCTAGAGACATCTGATGCAGCATTATCCAGCTCCTCTCGAAGCTCAAGAGCACGCTCAACAAGTGCTTTCTCTGATAAAACAACAAAAGATTTCTTTGTCATACAGACAACATAAATCGGACAGAATCCAACATTGAGTTATGCAGCCATGGATAGCGGTACAAAATTATAAACAGCATAAATGGGGCAGAATCCAACATTGAATTATGTAGCCATGGACAACGGTATATAGTTATAAACAGTGTACACAAGATGGCAGGAAGTGGATCAACACAAAATGGAAATCCCAACACGATGCAGTTGATCTCATCATCAGACTCAGGACAGAAAACACAAGTGATAATCTCGAAAAAATGCATCTTCCCAATCCTTAGGCATATACAATTCAAATGATGCATGAACGACGATCTAGAGACTGCCATAACAAACAGGAGAGAGAAAACCTGGTGCACATGGATAGCTCAAGAATTTAGTTGTTACAAAGAAAAAGAAAAAAAAAACACACACACAAATTAAGTTGGCAGATGACGCTTTGCTCACCTGACTTGAGAAGATTGGCTATCAGGTATTCTTTTTCTTTGATTGTTGCGTTTGCTTGTCTGTGTCTTTCTTCGAGATCAAACAATGCATGTTCAGTTTCATGGAGCTTTTTCTGGAATAAAAAGAAGAATGAGAAGTACAAGAAGAAAGCAAAAGTGCAAATAGGTAGCTGTAGAGGAATCAAAACTGTCCATTGATATCCCATTTCTATACCTCAGTTTTTTCAAGTTTGTCACTTAATTCTGAGCTCAACAGCTGCTGAGAATTGTAAAGTTCCTGCAGCTCCATTAGTTGCTGGAGAAAGCACAAGGTATTAGACAACTTCCCATGGAAACTAGGGGAAACATGTACACAAATAATTCAAAATCTAGTTGTACCTTGTCTCTGGATTCGAAATCAAGCTCCATGCGCTCTATTTTTTCAGCCATAGCCTGGAAAAGGAATTAGTGGAAGAATCAACAGGGTTCCCAAGTCCCATCTTACTAAGAGGTTCTCACCTAAGTATTTGTCTCTTTCAAACAGTTCAAAGTTAAAGACCAGAGAACTCTTTCTAGTTCTTGGTCCCTGTGGATTAATAAGAACATGTAGCGGATGTTGGGTTTAAACCTCCAAACATAAATCCAATAGTAGGAATACTAGTAACAGACTGAAGGTGAACCTTTTTCTCTGCTTCATCCTGAAGATAACGATCTCTTGGTATATAGATACCATTCTTCTCCCTAGCAGCATATACCTCTGGTTGAAACAAGAGGAATGTTAGCATCGTAATGTTAACCATATGCATTTTGAATTGTATGAAGTTATTATTAACCTTGCTTTAGCCGGTCAATCTCGGAATACAAATCCTTGATAACTGCAGATTTCATCATCTTTTGATTAACCTGGAATAGTAACCAAGTGAGACTCTCAGAACAATGAACAATCTCCTACGGGGAGAGTCGGAAGACAGCTAAAATTGAAAAGATTAAACGAGAAAGGGCACCACAAAAGGGTGGTTAGCAAAAATATTACCATCTCTCTTAACAATGACTAAACTGACCTCTGGTTTGTTCTTGATATTTTTGGCACGGTGCGCATAATCTAGAGTGCTGAGTGTTTCTTCCAGACAAGGAATAGAGGGTGATACTGTTGCAATGATGCACGTCTTCGTTTTCCCTCCCAAGGAATCTCTCAACAATCTTGTTAGTTTGCTATCCCTGATATTCCAAGTAGTTAGCACATTTTAAGTAGTTTTTCTTTTTACAAGACAAAACATGCCTCAGCTGCCAATCATACCTATATGGTATATGACCAGAGTGCTCAACAAGTGCGTTAATGACACGACCAAGTGTGAGCAAACTTTTATTGATCTCTCCGGCTTCCCTGGCTCTTCCCTGCAACAATTTATCTACTTCAAAAACTTTACAAAAATACATAAGCAAGCTCTAATACAAGATAGGAGGATTCGCCAAAACTACATGCATTAGCGGAAAGATCACATTAAAAAAGTAGCAACTGTTGGTTAATTGATTATGAGTTACCTCTTTCGCACCAGAGCGAGAAATGTTCTCAGAACCAGCAAGGTCAACAAGATTGAGCTTCCCACATTTAATCATCTCCTCCCCCTCTGGAGTACACTCCTTAATATGAATTGTGATGGAAAATATTGAATGAGATCGACTGCTTTGTTTGTTAAGAAGTGTCTCCGCTGTTCTTCTCTTGGCAGAACCTTTCTCTAATATTTTATAAATTTCATTGGCTGTGCATACTATCTCCTCTTCCAAGCCTCTGACAAAAACACCACCTTTTCCGTCCTCCATGAGGGCAATCGGTTTCTTGGATTTGTCATCTATGAACTTTGAACTTTCCTCCATGGCTAAGAGATCTGTTATTTCCTCATTGTATAACTCAAGAAATGTAACTTTCATGCTGTACTCAGCATGTTGGGCTTCCAATATATCAAAAATTTGCCGAACAGCCCTGGGAATAACACCTGCATCGCTTGGGAACTCACCATTCTGCAGAAAGCACCAAAGAAAAAGATACGAGTTTTAAGAAATATGTGCAAGTACCACACTGCATTGGGTAATATATTCATATATGTACTTATGAGTGTTGCGTGTTTGTGGGTGTACATATGATGCAGAAAACAAGGAGACACACCACACATAAATAGTCAATCGTAGTCCATTTTTGCTACTAAAATCAGACCTTTTTCCTTCCTCCACCCTCCATTGTGTATGTTTTCCCCGTTCCCGTCTGACCATATGCAAAAATAGTGCAGTTATAGCCCTCAAGTACTTCAAACACTATAGGAGAGACAGCTTGTTCATACAAGTCCTTTTGTTGGGAGGTTGGACCAAACACCTACAAACAAAAGTCCCAAAATTAAAGCATTTCCGCAATAGGAAAAACAAACCTCTGCAATAGAAAATAGAGTGAAGGAATGAAAGAGAAAACAAACAAAAGGGTGTTTCTACTTTCTACTGCAGTGAAGATTGCATTACAGTTCACTTGGTTGCTGAGAAAATCACTTTCACAAGTAACATGATCTAAGTTTTTGAACCTCATAAACGATAAATTTAGTTCTCTGCTGTAAGGCTTCATAGATTCATTGTTCCAATCTACAAAGCAACCACTGAACATCTTCTACAATTATTAAGGGAACACTGCTAGAGTAACTGCCAAGAAAGAAGGGAAAAAAAAACTGCCATTTTTAGTTTCTTTCTCCCCTCTTTTGTACTTACATCCCAGATTTTATTACAGATCAATAAAACTTCAAGATTTATCTCTTTCCATCTTTTGACGCGATTGATGCCTGCCCATGCATGTAGTATCAATAATCCAAGGAGTTCGGATGGAAAAACACAAACCTTGTCGAACAGGAAAGTTCTATCAATCTGCTTATTAGCAATGTTCTGAACAGCAGAAACTTCCCTCCTATTCTCATTGCAAGTAATCACCACCGGTGTATGCAATCTCAACTCATCCTCATTCAGCGGCCTACAAAACAGCAATTCCAAGCCAATCCACTATCATTCAAACAAAAAAAATTAATCTCATTTTGACTCAGAAAAATCATTATACTGAATTTAACCCAAACTCAGATTTCCGATTATTCCAGATTCAAACTCACCTGCATCGAACAATGACCTGAACATTGACACCTTTATCTCTATCGAGCTTCATGCTCGAACTCCCATCGCCCGATCGCAGATCTCTCACAACCTTATCGCTCGACCGTGGCGTCTGCGACGGGGATAGAGAAACCATGCCTCCTCTCCTTTGCTGCTCCATACAATTTTATTTTTTCTGCAAATCTCAGATTAACTCACTGAGTGAACTCAAATCTAACCACATAGAGATCGTCAAGAACAGAAAACAAATCGGGAGTCGAGAAAATGTAGATGGAGGAAATGCGATTCAAATGTAGAGAGAGAGAGAGAGAGAGAGAGAGAGAGAGAGAGATTAGTAGGGTGGGGAATGTAGGGGATAAAAAATCAGAAGTGGATCGAATTTGACCGATCGGGGCTCGGATTCAGTCAACAACAGTTCCTTACTTACTGTGTATTCAACGGCCGGCCGTTATAGAGAGAGAGAGAGAGAGAGAGAGATTCGAAATGCCGAAGGAAGCTTCTGCAAACAATGCTGCTTCTTCAGAGAGAGAGAGTGAGAGATTAAGGAGAGAGAGAAGAAGGCTTCCGTACAGGATTGTGTTTAGGTTAAAAGAGACGCAGAGGAAAGAGAGATTTGGGCGATGGAGTTTAGAGGGAGAAGGAGTTTCTTCTTTTTCTTTTTCTTTTTCTTTTTTTTTTTTTTGCAGAGAGGAAGGAGAGGGAATATATATGAGAGAGAGAAGGGGAGCCACTGGAATTTAAAAACACGAGAAATGAAAAAAAAAAAACTCAAATTTTGGTGCCGTTACGGGGGTGTTGGGAAATGCGGTGGACAAGTTTTGACGACTGATGTCGACGGCGCGTTGGAGAGTCCGTTTGAAAAATTACAGAGCCAAATTTACGAATTTTACACTGTAATTGTCCACTTTTTTTATTTCATCAGAGCTGTAATTGCAACTAGGTTTGATAATTTCAGGGGGTGTTCCACTGATTGGTTTTTTAGTTTTTTGGTTTTTTTTATCTTTAGTTTTTCAAAAAAACCAACTAGTTCCTCTAACAAGTTTTTGGTTTTTTGGTTTTTTTTAGTTGTGTTATGAAATTACAAATCTACCCTTCTACCCAAATAACTATTGCTCTTTTTTTTTTTTTTTTTTCAAGGGAGGGCAGATTCGTATTTTAGATACATGTATTGTGCAAATTTGGTTTTTTTTAGTTAACATCAAATTTTTGTTAGAACACGGCAATCAATTATCTAAAAAGGTACAGTAGCATATTAGTATTACAAATTAGTAACATCAAATAGATGGGCAATCCTTATCAATAAAAGAAGTTAACCAATCCGGGGGCCGGAACTCCCAAGTGTGTGTTCCGGACCCTCTCAATACTACTCGAGCCAACTCATTCACTACTGCATTTGTAGATTTTCAAACACACCAAAAATGACAACCTCGGAACTGATGAACCATCTTCTGAATATCCTCAATAATCACTTCTACTTTCGATCGTTTCCCAAAATCTTGACAGTTATTTGCGAGTCCCCTTCAAATGTACAAGAGTCCACACTCAGAAAAATCCAAAACTCAATTGCATTTCACCATGTTAGAACTTCAGCGCACAATACAAATCCTACCGCACCCAAATTAAATGCCCTGGTAGCCACAAACTTCCCTTCTCAACTGCGCACCACCTCTCCAGCATCCGCTCTATTAACATCCTTTAGCCAAGCTCCGTCGACGCTTATTTTGACCCCACCACCTTCCGATAATTGGCAACTATTGTTCCCCTCATTCGGATTCCACCGAGTTACCCTGTTCGCCACATCCTTTGTACCCATCACCGTAACTAACTCTTCTACCTCTCGTATCGCCGTATACACGACTTGCATGGGCTCACTATTGGTATACACGGATTGCATTTCCAAATATTCCAGAGGATCATCGTCATCAAGGTTAGTTGATGACTACCCTCGTCAGATTCTTTCCATCTTTCCCTCATTGTATCGAATCATGCCAAAATCGAAGCATGCTCCTTCATGACAGAAATATAGCCAATGGGAGATAATAACCACATCATTTGCGTATTACGACACTCTAAAAACAAGTGTCGAAAAGATTCACGATCATTTCTACAACGAGGACAAAGCAACTCTTGTGTGACTTTATGCTTAAACAAATTTTCTTTGATGGGAAGAATACCATTGATGCACTTCCAAATAAAAGGCTTGATCTTATTATGTGTAGGTAATTAAGGCCCATACCTTGTCCCACACTTTCTTCTCTGGCTCGCAAGGTTAGACTACCTTCAAAAATGTAGTGAAGCGTGAAAAATTGTTTCAAAGTATAATGTAAAGTTCTTATTTTGGGCAAAATTTTTAAAAAATTATGCATTAAAAACACTTCATTTTTTATTAAAAAATTGAAATTTTTTGTAGGGAATTATTTGAGAGGGACAGAGTATTTATTTGGGTTCACACTTTGCACGCTTATTGTTTTGCTGTTCTTACTTTTCCTGTCTATTCTTACGAATTTATCATGTCATGTTTTGATCAGTCTCACGTGAATAGAGAGAATGAAAAATTATAATTCTTAGCGCATTTTACAGCCTCAGCCAAGATGAATTTGTTTAAATTATATGGGATTTGGAGGGTAGGATAGGAGACAGAATGATGTGAGACCCAAAATCCGGCGTTTGTTGCCCTTAATTTGGATGGGATTTCTCCCTTTTGGCCATGTGCTATAAGAAAAAAGTGCTTTCCAACGGCTATATCCCGTTGAATACAATCACCGGATATGGATTTTCTCCATCCATTGATATCCTGAGCAATATCCTAATGATTTCATATCTCATCATTTTATCTCCGGTCAAACAAATGAGCCCTAAGGGTAATCTCTTCTGTTTAAATTATATCTGAAAGATTATTCTCTCTCCTTAAACTATGAGAGCAAGACCATATGCAATGGTATTGATGTTGTTACTTGTTAAAGATTATTCTCTCTCCTTAAACTATCAACGGTTTGAATCGTCAAGTAAAATCATGAGGAGACCTATTTTATGTTACACAAGAGGATTTTAATTCATATATCGCGCGAGCCTCATTAGCTGTCTTCATTGTTTTTCTGATATGGACCCTCAATGGTCCTAAAGTTACTCCCTAAACTCCTAGAGAGGAATCCATATGTCTATCCCATAATGAATGGAAGTGGTTCCACTGATATGCTAGATACTAGTACAAAGGGTCTGAATGTTTGTTGAAATGAGAAATGGTAGTGTACTATAAATTCTTAAAGGAAATTAATCAAAAGGAGGCTAGGAAAACTTGATTTGTGATGATAAAAAGGGGACAAGTGGGGACCTTGTGTGTGGTGTCAAAGGAGTCCCACCTGACAAAGAGAGAAGTGAGGAAGCACATGCCCTTAAGGTTCTTTGTGGGCAGCCCTTTTATTTTTTATGGTGGCCTTATTCATGTAGTGCCTTCACAGCAAAGCCTCAATTCTACTGAACTACTCTATTCTTTTGACTGACTCACACCATGTGCCAAAGCTCATCTGTCTAATAGCTTCTTTTTTTGTTTTTTTCCCCTTCCTTTTCTCTGCAATTTTCATAACTTATATGAACATCTAGCTTTAGGGAAGTTAACGAAAAGGATACGAAGGGCGTTATAGACTTTTAGTAATAGACATTAATGGATGATGGAGTTTGGCATATATAGCAATTTAATCCGAATTCCGTAGCAGTTCATACATGCTTAATTTTTATGAGACGGTATTTTTCACCAACCCACACACGTTGTAGAGTTTTTGAGTCCTAAACTTGAAGCCTTGCCTGATGTAACTTCGGAAAAATCAGAAATACAACAACAAAATGTTGACTTTGCTGTACATTTCCCGATTAGATGTTATTCTAAGCAAGGGCTAAGGGAGGATCAATAAAGAGGGCTCACTTGACTCCATTGATCTAAACAAGTTTCTTAGAATAGCTATATATTTTTACAAGATTTTGACACACACACACACACACACACCAGAGTACAATATCTTAAGGATCTTATTAAAAATTAATTTGTCTTCATCATTACTATATAAACTAAACCAAATTTTTAATTGTTCTAGTTATTTGACCTCGCATTTTTCAAATTAAGCTCTAGCCCTAGTTCTAATTGTAAATTTCTAAAAAGAAAGTGTGATTTTTGTTTTAGGATGCCATATATCAATTTTCGGTTCCCCAAATTCCTAGATCAGTCACGTGTCTCCTCTTTTTAT
This sequence comes from Vaccinium myrtillus, assembly GCA_016920895.1. NCBI lineage: Eukaryota > Viridiplantae > Streptophyta > Magnoliopsida > Ericales > Ericaceae > Vaccinium > Vaccinium myrtillus. The sequence goes on along the minus strand of CM029275.1, from coordinate 9,201,271 downwards.
CGGCAACAAAAGTTGATTAATACTGTAGTGGCCGAAATAATCTAAGAGCCAAAAGGTTCCCCATTGGTACCCAGCGGGGCCCCTGATGGTCAAGTCGGGCCGGTAACGGAAAAGGGTCAAACCAAGAACGGTTGAGCCGTACCCGAGCCACCGAGGGGAGGGGGTCGATTAACGCCTCGATGGACGAATCACCTTGTGGGGTGGCATAACTCGCTTAAAACCATTGCCGCCGAAGAGTCCCCACCGAACCGATGGATTCAACATTCCTCTTAGTAGTGGTGGCAGCCCTTCAAGATGTGAGTTGGATAATGGACAATCTTGCCAAACTGGCCACCGACGGGTTAGACAGCTTAGACGATCAGCTCGACGCGAGTATTAGTCGTGGTAGGGATGTGTTCGCCGAACCGTTGGGTGTCGGCAATACGCTACTCAATATTATCAACCATGGCAGAGGTGCGCTCACGGCTCACCGAGTCGGTGGGTATCGATGGTGCACCGTCTGACGTCAAACCGAAGGTTTCAGAATGCCCCAACAACCACTAGTCAATGGACTCCCAGGGCTGTCGAGCCAACCAGACCATCTCGGTTGCTTGACATGGCAGATGTGACGTCGAGCGGCACCCAAGCAGCATGCATGCGACGCCTGTATGTCCATGTGATGGACCAGGGAGTATTTCCAGACCCGTTGACTTATCAGGTGTGTCAGGTGTGACGTCAGTCGAAGCGGCGGGCTACTCGAGGCATTCTGATCAGACCACGTGTTGTATCAGGTACGGACAACTCGTGTGAGGATCACGGACGGCTTGGTGAGCAAGTAACCCTTCGCCTATAAAATGGGAACTCACCAACCTCTTTGGGTGGCTCTCTCTCTCTCTCTCTCTCTCTCTCCGCACACAAACACTTTCTCTCTAGTTTTCCGGTCTACTTTCACATTTTGTTCACTTACAAGACCGTCGGAGTGTATTTCCAGACTCTCAACAGTTTGGGCTTGGCACTAATGTGGGTAAGTGTGCAGGTCACCTTCTCAAGCGTGTTCATCAAGGTTCAAGCCAACTCAGTCATTCAACCACCCTTTTGTTCCGAACCCGGGACCAAAGAGGTAACTCCGGTGAAACAAACCCCACAAATACTCAACAAAAGAGTACATCGAGGTGGCCAAATTCCTAACACACGTGTCAGGGAAACACTCATTTGTCTCCTGGTATGGGTGTCATGGCAAATTGAAATTTGAGCTAATTATGTTAATCTATGAACATAAACACTTGAAAAACGTCCTAAATAAGTTAAGCGAGGGTTTGGTTCACATTGTTTCACATTGAAAAACGTCCTAAATAAATGGGTTTTGCTAATGAATAACCAAAATAAAAAATAAGCCTTTGGCTACCAGTTGCATATAATTTGTTAATTTTCTTCAATGAATAATAATCAAGGACTCAGCAGCTACGAAAAGAGTTAATTTTTTTTTTTTTTTGATCAAACGAAAAGAGTTAATTTATTTGCTTATAACTCTTTTGAAAGCTTCAAGGGATAAGCATTATAAGCAATGTAATTAACCAAACAAGCCCCAAGCAGACTACAGTATACTAGATAGGGTCATTTTGTATTAATGGTTTTATTGACGGGACTGTTACATATATGGGTAAGTCTGGGTACCCAGAAAGGGTATCCAGAATTGACCCCGTATTGGAAAATCAACGGCCCGGATTTTCGGAATGAATCCGGGCCGTTGATTTTCCAATACGGCGCTGCTCAATTCTGATATATACATTGAAGTTCGAACCTAAGACTTTTTACGCTTTCAAGTTTTACAATATAGTAGGTGAACTATTGATAAGACTTTTTAAGCTTTCAAGTTTTTTACTAATTAGTAGGTGAACTATTGAAAGTTTTTAAGAGGTTTGTTTATTTTTCAAAAAAAAAAAAAAAAAAAAATCCCCTCGTGTGGAGAAAAAGAAAGTTCAAAAGTGTGGAGTACGTATAATTAACGATATCATATCCAAGATTTACTCGAAATCATATGGTGTCGGTCCAGCCTCCCAAAAGCCAAAAAATAAATAAACAAAGGCTAATTGACACTCAATTACAAAAAGAGGGCACATTACAATAGAACAAATTAGTATTTTCACAAATTAATGATCAAAATTGATTTTTGAAATGCCAATGAATTAATGAAAAATTAACAAAATGTAAGCTCCAAAAAGCTGAGCTCCTTTGTGTTGGCAATTTCATTGACAAAATACATATTCTGTGTATCCCGATTAATTGAGTTATAATTTATTTTCCTTTTTATTTTTAGAATGTCTGTTTAGGATGTGGAAGGAAATCAATTATTTTGTATCGAGACATCGAGTTTTAAGGTAAGTGGATATGCAGTGTGATGTCTACGTATTTTTTAGCAATGTGCTGGAGCAACTTGGATAGATTTCGACAGGTATAAATATATCATATGTTAGGGTTTGGAGGAGACAGAGGATTAGAGAGCCGCCCCAAACATGTTCTTGAAGGGGTGAAACATTCAAGGGGGTCTTGGGGCTTTGAATCTTGGAGAAAATAAGCATTGTGAAAGACATCACCAAGAGGTTTCAATATCGTCTTTAATCTATTTCAGAAAAAGACCTACGGAGGATTCCTAGGCAATACAAAGTCCTTTAGTGGATTCCGGGAGGCAAACGGAAGGCTTGTAGATTCAAGGCAGCGGCGGTCAAAGCACTGGGTGTGGTGAACGTGAATTCGGCAAGTACATCTTAGGCTCGATTGTGAGGATTCTAATTGTAGGGTAAGATTGCTTGTAAACACATTGAGTATAGTGTTTTTGATTCCTTCCCGTGGTTTTTTTCCCATCTTGGGGTTTTCCACGTATATCTTGGCATATGTGTTTGATTGCTTTCATTTTATTGTTTGATTGATTTTAGTGATTGTGAGTTTTTTTAATTGAGGGTTAAAACCTAGCAAATCTATAGATCTACGCAATCTAGGATTTTTACGCAATCTAGGATTTTTCAAGTGGTAATCAGAGTCAGGAGGTCATGGGTTCGAGTCGCTGGAGCGTCATCGTGAGGGAGGGATTGTTGGGCCCGGAGTGCTCCTATGGATTTGGTTACAAAATGCCACTCCTTGTGACCGCTCTAAAAACAGACTTGCGAGTGCGATGTCAAATGCCATAAAAGACTTAATTGAAACCATTCCAAACACCAATTGGTTTTAGGAAAGATGGTGAAAAAGCGGTCCGACACAAAACATCACAATAGTAAGAGATATGAGGAGGTACTCCATCCAGTGGCGTAGCCAGAAAATTGGGTCAGTGAGCGCACATTCATAAACGTCAATACTTTTGTTGTGAAAAAAATCTCTTCTTAAAGAATCTAACGTGTTTTAATTTTCATTTGAAATGAGTCTCGCTTGACTTACATTTTATGGAGGGATGTGCTTCTTATCCTATTTGGTTGTACTCCTTGGCTTCCAATGGGAGGTCTGGGATTCGAGTAAGTGGAGGTCTAGGGTCCGTAAACATATAGATTCGAAGCAAAAATTCAGCGAATTAAGACTTGTTTGTCAGTAATTAGTTATTCAATCGCTCTGGGACATCGCCATGTGATGTCATAACTCTCTTCTCCATCTTGTTTTTTTTAATGGGCCTTCACCACATATTCTGATAAAATTCATATATTTAGTCTTGAGTCTCACGTAAATATGTGCGGGAGAATTACATTATAACACCAAGTAATGACGCCCCGATAACACTAATTAGTTTTTTGTATCAAATAACTAAAGGTGATGTACCAATTTATATTTTTCTACAAAAATACAAAAAATAATAATAATAATTTTCCCAAAAATCCAGCGTGGCCACATGCCCACACTGGTCTACATGTGGCTCCGCCACTGACTCCATCCACGTGCAATATCAATACATAGGTGATCAATCCGTTAGGTGAAGGTGAAACAGTTTACTTGGATCATACTCTATCCATTCATGCATATGCTACGTAAGCTTCACTTCATTCTCCATTGGCCACAGGTGTTCTTTTTTCTTTTTCTTTTACTTTTTTTTTTACAATGAAACTCTAATCTCTCTTGCCCTTCCCATAGCTCTTTCCACGAGTTTGCATGAAGTGAGATAATTCCAAGGACATATCACTACCAAGGAAAATCGGACATTGGGATGATAAGCTCCACCAAAATAAGTTGATTACACTGCGACATATACTATTGACCATCTAGTAGTCAGATACGCAAAGTTGGCTCAAGCCTAGGGCTTGAGTAGGGTCTTTTTTGTCCAATAGAAAAAATAAAGGGTAATTGTTGTATGTGCGTAAGGATCAAATTCATGAATTTGCACCCCTCCTGTGCGCGAGGTTCGCAATGCGGACCTGGATAATTGGTTTCCGAATCAAGTTACTCAAATTCCCTTGGATCTCAGCCCATTTTCCTAATCGCGTTAGCCACATTCGGGGGTGTTCCACTAACTCAATTTTTGAAAAAACTGGTTTTTTCACAGTTTTTTGTGATGTGTTGTGAGAGAATGTTTTGCCTCGGTGTTTGGAAAAAACAGTTTTTTGTTAGTGGAACACCCCCTCAATAACTTATTAAGTGTTCACACATATAAGGAGCCCAAAATTTTTGTATTTATAGCAGCGGGCATTGTTATTTTAGTTACGGATATATAGTTTGTGCATACGCATTTATGAGCACATGTTCAAATACAAATGTATTCGAAATCGTTCAATGCACATGAACCTCTCATTATTGGTCGCCTATGCTAAATCCAGTAACGGCTCTAAGAATTTTGAAGAGGATATGCAATAAGAAACTTAAAAAAAATTAATTTTTCCTTCATATTCCTATCTACATAGAAGATTGTTACAGAAATATTGATAACACCGTTTTGACAAAAAAATTGCTAATATTAATATATAAATATATTACACTTGTCATTGCGAGTTTTCATGATTTACATAATAGCTTCATTTTTAGATCCTATTAAATTAGATGAATATATATATTTTACTGTAAATAAGTTGAAAAATAGTATACATCACAATAATTCATTACTCATTGATCTGCTATCTGAATGAATTTTTTTTTTTTAATAGTGATAAACATCACTAAAAGTAAAAATACAGTGCGTGTTAGCTAGTGTGTTTGCGTGCACTCAAGCGTGTGAGAGAGAGGTGGTACCTTGATAGTGGAGGATTTCTTGTTTCTTTTTGAGTTTTTGGTTTGTTGGGTGTTCGTACGTAATTGGATAATTGGAGTGGGTGTTCAAAACTAATCGGGAAGACATAAATAGTGTAGTGGGCTGAAATCTTGTAGTTCGAATGGGGCTCGGTGGACGAGCCCAGAAGGGTCAAGGCCCAAGCAGATCACCTAGCCCAGCTAAGGAACAAAATACGATGGGTCATCCGAGACAGACCGGTGTTTCGGCCGGAATGAACCACGAACCGGACGGGTCATCCGAGACGGATTATATCCGAGATGACCTAGAAGGATGATTCGAGATGCTGGAGACGTCATGTGTGACGTCACCCGAGGCGGTTAATGCTCGTAACAAACTTGGGAAGGCACATGTGCATGCAACAGCTGTCCCTACGTCAACATGGCGGTACCCGAAGCGGTTACGCTACGTGCACAATTCTCATTGAAGGACGCGTGCATGCGATGATTACAGATCTGGCTCGTGACGCTCGGTGACGTCATCCGAGCCAGAATGACTGATTTGCCCTGTACTTGGGGAGCCTATATAAACGAAGTGCGAGAGCCCTAAAGAGGTACACAACACTTTTTGCCTGTACTTACACATTTCCTCTGGTACTTCCTTCTCTGATCACTTACTAGACCGTCGGAATGTCTTCCCTGGCCGCACTCCGGCCAGGTTGGGTGCTAACGGCGTGTGCTATGTGTGCATGTGTACCTAGAGGCTCACTCGTTGCTCACCCGGGTCAAGAGACGTTCAAGAGGTTCATCTGAAAATTCAGGACACCACAAATAGTACTCCTTTATTATTAGTGAATACACATCTAGAAATGGTCACATGAAAATCCTTTAAGCAATGTAGCTCGTGGCTAAACCTATTCTGTGCTTATTTGGGACAGAGTATATATTTATAGTTATAAGTAAATATGGGAAATGGCTACCATACACACCTCTTATTTGGGTGTACCATATGCACCTATTGTATGGTCTAGACTGTGCCACCTCATCAGCAATCGTAACATTTTTTAGTTTTTTGTAACTTTTCATCAATATGATTCGTAACATTTTCTATGATTCGTAACATTTTTGTGTGTCTCGTAACTTTCATAAAAAAATTCGTATTTTTTACGAAAAATTTGTAACTTTTATAGGAGTGTGTATGATATACACCCAAATAAGGGATGTGTATTGCTGTCTTTTCCGTAAATATGACATGTGGTTCACTAAACTACAGAAGGAGGCAATAAAGGAAATTTCATGTTAAAGTATAGCCATAGCAATTAACATGGGGAACTATCTATTGGAAAAGCTCCAAAAATTCATCTTGCCATTATTATGGTTTTTTTTTTGGTAATTAGGGCATTATTATGGTTAGTGCTAAAATAACTGTTTTCCTGATAAAATGTCCAGTTAATAATCACCCACCATACATTGATTAAGGTACGTGCACACAACTTGAAAAGTTAAATTTTCAATGCGTATTTTCCACATATTAATTATACCACACTAAAATTATACAGTACTTTTTAGTGCTTAACCATTGCCTGTTGTGTTGTGATAAGCATTTTTTCTTTATTCTTAGCAATATCTGAACTAAAAATGTTGTGCCTAAGCAGGCTGGTGCTTTTAATTTATACCAAGAGTGAGTTTTTTATTTTTGTTTTTTTGTTATAGTGAACATTAAACGCATTGGCTACCAAGACTAAATAAAAAGATTTAAGCTTTCCTTTATTATTAGCAATATTTGAACTAAAAATGTTGTGCGTAGGCAGGCTTGGTGCTTTTAATTTATACCAAGAGCGAATCTTTTATTTTTGTTTTTTTGTTATAGTGAACATTAAACGCTTTGGCTACAAAGACTAAATAAAAATATTTAAGATGGGTCCAAGATGCTAAGAGAAAAGGGATCACATGGGCTAGCTCAAAACTAGCTGGTGGCATAAGTGGTCCTTAATTTCCTTAAGATTCTTTAGCTTATTATAAAAATGAATGGAAGGGTCTGTGGTTGGAAACCTACAGTTAACCTTAACTGGAAAGATTTTTCTTAAGTTAATAAATAAGTAACCGAAGCTGATTAAAATAAAAAAGTGGCCGGACATGATTAAAGAAGGGTTATTTCTAGTAGCTTGGAAGAAAAAACAAGGGTCCCATTAATGCAATAACCATCATCCCAGCAAGAGCTTTTGGGTATCAGTACTCTGGGTAAGCTATCATAAGAGCAAGTTCAGTCCTCACCCTTTTTTTTCCCTCAAATTTGATGCAAAAATTTGGTTCAAAGCTTCATTTGATATGGTTCACTCTAGTCCCAGACTCAAATTTTGATCCTCTTCCACCACCTGCTGCCCGCCGCCGCAACTTAGATCGAGATCTGGACGACGACGACGACCACTCCTTGACGACGACGACCACCACCACAACTTGACGACGACCACCACATCTCCTCCAGATCTGAATGACGACGACCACCACTCCTTGAAAAATCAACTCTCTCTTGACGACGACGACGACGGTGGTGGAAGGTGGTCCGACGACAATGACGAAGACGAGGACGGTGGTAGAAGGTGGTCCGATGGTGGTGGAAATTTGGTTCAAACCCTTTTTTCTCCCCTAATTTGAGGGAAAAATTGAGCAAAGTTTGATTTGGTATGGGTTTGATTCAAAGACTAGAGTGAGGTTTTGGGGGTTTTGACTCAGATTTTGAGTTTGGTTTTGGGTTTGGGTCTGGGCTGGAGGTGCTCTAACAGCCTATGTTATGTTACCCATCTCACTTTTTTTTTTTTTGAGGGTAAGAGTTTCCGGATCAACTTACTTGCATCTCGACCAATTTCCTTTTTGGTCCGGTCAAAAGACGTCATTCACATCGGAAACAGGGGATTAGCAAGATATTAATTTTTTTTACAGTCTGACAACAAATTGCAATAATCAAACTCGAGTCAATTGTGTGAGAAACAAACTCACTAGTTGGGACTAATCCTTGGGGCTGTTAAATACCCATCTCACTCTGGTCATCAATTAATAAACTTGCTTTTAACCTCTACTTAGGGCATCCACAGTGGGCTCCCTAAAAATGACTCATAAGGTGTACACATAAGTCTAATTGGGGTCCATTTTACACTCCTAGAGTTTGCTAAATATAGAGAGCATACGTGCACTCAATGGACTAGCAAGAAAATTTTCTATTTTGTGAAGAAAGTAATCAAAAGAAGTGTGGGTCCCATAAAAAAAGGATTAAAAGGGCTTGGGTCTCACTTGGAGCTAGCTACAAGGCTACTTAGATTTAGCTAATGGATTAGGAGTCATGCCTAGGAGCCACCATTGGGAGCTTGTATTGGGAGCCCATTGAAGACCATAATTGATCAAATGACTTGTTAAATTTTAGGAGCCTCACCTAGGAGCCATTTAAGAGTCCACTGTGGATGCCCTTATGTCGGGGGGAAAAAAAAAATCCTCTTCATGTGCGTTTCATCGGTACTGATGTAATAAAGTCAATGGTTCGGATTCGTAGATGTTTTCTTACCATGTAGGGCACACAATGCAGCGCACATCACAACCGATGGTAAGAAAACATATGTGAATCCGGACCATTGAAAACACTTTCTAACGGCTGAGATCGGTGCACTACACAGTGCAACACATATGATGCGCTGCCAGATCTCCCAAACCAACCAAAACCACAGGAACCAAGGTTCAACGGAACTCATCACAAATTTTGATTTGTTTCATACTCTCAAAAATAGTTAATTACTATAGTCGCCCAAATTATTATAATTATTTTTTTAATTCTTTTTGTTCTCTTCAAATCTGTCTCCCTTGGAGAGTTAACTGACAATACTTCTTGTTTTTTTCCAAATTATTCTTATTTAGAATACTTCAAATAGACCGAAATCCTGCCATAAAAGAATCCAAGAAGGCCCAATTTCATAAGGAAGTGTTAATGACAGTTCGTTCGTTCTTTTTTTTTTTTTTTTGGGTACAATTAATGACAGTTCTACCAATTGATTAGAGAACTTTATTTCTGAAAAATGAAAAGACTCAAAACCAAAAAGTTTATCCAGAATAGTTGCCTATAAATTTATGCAGAAAGTGAAATCAATAGTCCAAATTTATTCATTAGTCCTATTTAAAAGAGCCCAAGAAGGCCCAATTTCATAAGAAGGGAGGTGGGCTTGGGTTGATTAGAGAACTTTTTTCTTGGAAAATGCTAAATATCCATAAAATTACCCAGAAAGTGAAATCCATAGCTCAGAAAATTACTTAAAAAGTGAAATCAGTGGCTCAGATTCACTTTCTTAATTATCTGGGTATCTAGCACTACTGTTTTTTCTGGAAACTTTTGTTTTGTAGTAGTATCTTTTTTCATTTGCACTCTAAACAGAATTATAGATAAATAAACGCCAGTCAACCTAGAAACTCTGAAATAAATTTAACTACTATAACTTACTACTTTTTCCTCTAAATTTTCTGGTTCTTTATTCTCTTTCTGATAAGAATGTTGTATATTTAGGCCCAAGTGACTACTCTATTCGGTCAACTAACGATCTTTACAAATTCAAGTTACTCGAAATAAATTTGTAATCAGCTCAATTAAAGATTGTTCAAAATTGGTTCTCATATTACGAAAATCACGATTTGAACATCTCTGAACTCGTTATGCTTCAATCAAACTTAGAGCAATCCATTACTCGGCTTGTTTATGAACTCTACAAACAAGTGGTTGGTTCATTCATCAATCCCGGCCCAAATTGCTTCTTCAGCTAGTGTTGCAACTTGAGCCCAACTGAAATTAAACCGGACTCATGCCTAAATGGGCCAAACAGTACCAAAATGGGCTATAATACCCAAAACAGATTATGGCCGTTTGCGCCTCCAAGTTGTCAAAACCACCTTGTTCGTTTCTTAATTATTACTCAATCATTGCTTACATTTCCCTTCGGCTATTACCCCTATTTGGCTATTTTCACATATTATTCTTATCTTTCTCTCTATCTCTTCCTAATCATTATCTTCTATTTTTAATCATTACCTGAAAACAAAATCAAAATCAATACCAAACAAGGTTAATTATTAAAGTCTCATTCCGTCTCTATTTTTTTGTCTTGCTTTTTTAATTCGTCTTTTTTCAAATTTTTTTAGATTTGCAATATATTTTTTGGATTAGTTATTCATCTCGACGAGAAGAGTCTAAAAGTAAAAAAATTATAACCAAAACCAAACAAAAATTCACTAAAGACGGAAAAAATACGAAACAGTTGTGTTTTTTTCTAAAGTGTCATCTTATATGAAATTTTTTTTAAAATTTTGTTCAACCTTTTTTATGCTTTTCCAATTTATCTCGTCGATATGAATGGTTAATACCAAAAATTACGACGAAAGCTAAACAAAATTTTACAAAAAGCGAAAAAAGTTATAGAAAATTCTAAAACCAGCCCAATTGGCTGTCGTTAAGATTTAAGAAGTGTACAAACGTGTGAAAACACATAAAAGTGTGTGAAAATATGTTAAAAGTATAAAAAAATACATTAAAATTTGTGTTTTTTTAGTTTTCTTATTTACTTTATTCTCAGGACTATACACTGACAAGAGAAGGACTCAAAAGTCATTTTAGACTAAAAAATGGAGCGAATCCCACCACCACCTCCGCCGGCCAAAATTTTCCGCGCGCTCTTTTGCTGAGAAAAGGCGCTCGAAAAACTTGCCACGTCACCGATCCGTGTGTTTCCTCAGAACTTCATCTTTGCCCTCCGTTACTATAATCGACGGTCAATAAACTATTCTCCGAACCACCACGAGGATCGTCGCCTCACCCCCTTCCCCAATATAAATACCACCCCAAATCCATCGTCTTCCATCCACAGTTTCAAAAGTTCTCAAGCCTTCGAATCGGTAAAGAATCAATCAGAGAGTTCTGCTCCCAGGTTTCTCTCTCTCCTCGTCGTCTCTCTATCTAGCTCTCTTACTTCATTATTTTCAGTTCATTCTTCTTGATTGCGTAAATTGAATTATTTCGTTGCCTAATTGCTTGCTGTTCTATCAAATTTATTAGGAAATTGTTGAGATCGGAAAATGTCGGGACGAGGAAAGGGAGGAAAGGGTCTGGGAAAGGGAGGAGCCAAGCGACACCGTAAGGTGCTCAGAGACAACATCCAGGGCATAACCAAACCGGCGATCAGGAGGCTGGCTCGTAGGGGAGGGGTGAAGCGTATCAGCGGCTTGATCTACGAGGAGACACGTGGCGTGCTGAAGATCTTCCTCGAGAACGTGATTCGTGATGCTGTGACATACACTGAGCACGCTAGGAGGAAGACCGTGACGGCGATGGACGTGGTTTATGCTTTGAAGAGGCAGGGAAGGACCTTGTACGGGTTTGGGGGTTAGGGTTTTTTTTCTTGGGTGGGGGTAAGTCTTGCTGTCAAGAAAGTTGTTTTTGGAGAATGTGGGATTAGATAGAGGGGTATGGTTTTAATTTGGTTTAGGGTTTGTTTTGAGTTTTCTTCTGTGTAATTAGTCTACTAGTAGTGTTTTTGTGGAAGACATTGCCTACGAATGAATGAATTGCAATTCCAGTTTCTGTGAAGTTATGGTGAACGAGTTATTAAATCTCTCTCTCTCTCTCTCTCAGGAACACACACACCCACACACGCATCTGATTTGGTAGATTTGCAGAAATTTGGTTTTGAGCTCTCTGCTTGGAGAGTCATCTGGCGAGATTATTGCACTGAATCTTCCATCCAATGGCTGGAACTTGTTAAATATGAGAATTTGGGGGAGTGAATCTGAATACAGCAATTGTCTTGTTTCTCTGTTATCGAAGGTTTTCCATTGGTCATTTACCTTCGTTTATCTGATCATCAAACAAATTCAAACAACAATTGTGTCATGCTATTATCTCCTCTGTTTTCTCTTCTTCAATTCTCTTCTTCCTTTTCTTTTGTCTTTAGTTGTATATTTAACCTTCATATGGAGGAGGGTGTCTGGGGGTTTTCAATTTCGACGGAGAGGAAAGGAAATGGAGTCTCACACATTCGGATGATCCAAGAGGGGAGAGAGAGTGTAGGAGTGCAGAATCTCTTACAAGCCCAGTTTGACGAATGGATTCGTTGTTGTACTTGCACTGTTGTCTTTGTCTTGTCGAACTTATCGCGTGAAGGGGTTCTTCCTGCTATCAGTTTAGATGCAGAAAAGAGTTCTAGTTCGTGTAGCGCGCCATTGATTCCAGCATTCTCAAGGATATACCTTCGTAAAGAGAACATCCACCAAAACTGAGTTTTTATTCCAGCATTGTGAACCCGAACTTATCGCATGAAACTTTTGAGTTTTTATTCCCTCTGAGTTTTGATTCAGAAAAGAGTTCCAGTTCATGTAGCCTTCCTTTGATTCCAGCATTCTCAAGGATACGTTCATAAGAGAACATCCACTGAGAGAGTTTTTATTCCAGCATTGTGAAACCTGAACTTATAGCATTAAGGGGGCCTTCCCTCTCTCAGTTTTGATGCAGAAAAGAGAGAACAGTTCACAAAAGCGAGTGAAATAAATGGGGTGCTTAATGTAATGGCCAAGAGAGTGCATTAAGCATCTACACTGGTGCCTTTATTAGAGAACACATTGAAGCACACCAGTAGTTAGCCAGCATTACAGCTACTGTTAGTACAGTACAGCATTATGCATTTGTAAAATCAACTCACAGTCCACAGCTTATAAGCAAACCAAGTTTTTCCCATACTGAGAAACCTCTCAGTATTTTGGGTATTTTGCTCTAAAGATGAGTTTGACGCATCGGAAAAGCAATTTTCACAATAGTCTCAATTAGCTTCCTTCTTACTGGGAAATAGGTCAAGCTCTTGCCTAACAAAGTTACAAAAGTTAAAAAGACAATTCTAACTCTTCGCAAAATGCTGTCATTTGCTCCAACCATACTAAGATCAGTCAAGTTTTAACAGTTACGATCACGAAGGAGAAACAAATAGCTACTATATCTAACCAACTGCTACTGTAAAAGAGTTTCACATATCGGTTATTGCCAACACCTAATTGAACACTCAAGGGACCAAAACACCCCTTCGTGTTTAAAGAGTAGGGTTTTAAGTGTGACTGATAAAATCAGGTCGATTCAACCCATAAATGCTTGATGAATAACATTGTTCCCCCAACTAAAAATCTCCAGTCTTCGACCCTCAATCTGACTTGTTCTTAGAGGATTTCCTTGTACCCGAATTGCGAATGCCACTGGTACATCTACCCACAAGCTTGAGAACCTCGTCTATCAAAATAACCGGAAGCGATACTGCCAAAACCAGGAGCCACTCGTTCAGGCTCAGAGGCACAATCCCGAAAACTTTGGCAAGGAAAGGAACGTAAAGGATCAAAAAGTGGAGCCCAAATGAAACAGACATGGCCACAAGTAGATACGGGTTAACCCATGGCGGCATCGTCAAGAGACTACCGTCTTCTGAAAGGGCATTAAGAGAATTGAACATCTCAATGGCAACCAACACAGAGAGGGAGAGAGTCATCGCCTTTACTTTGCCAGTCTGGAAGTAGTCGCATGGATTGTCATCGAACCTGAACTCTTGGGATCCGGCCTTAAAAGGTGATACATGGAAACCCTCCCATGATCGGCATTGACCCCAGTTGGCGAGTTGCGTGTAAGTGACGAGACTGTGGCCATCCCCACTTAGGTCGATTCCCAAGAACGAGGCGTGAGTGTACCAGATGATGAATATTCCCACAGTTGCAATCCCAACGTACATTCCAATCACCTGACACCAAAATTGAGGGCAAAAGTAAGACCAACAGATGGCATCAATTGCAATGTACTTCAGGTAGCTAAATAGATACTCCCTATGCACCCACTTTGGTGGTCCATTTCCACTATTCTGTACATCACAAAAAAAAGAAAACTGTCTACATTTTCAATTTTCAATTTCCAATTATTTTAGATGATTTTGAAAACTGTCTACAACTATTAATTGAGAACTCAACCTATTACCTAAAATAGGTTATTTGTTATTCAAATTAAGTGGCACAACTGCCAAAAATGGACATCAAAATGAGATGGAAAGAGTGTTGGCAATTGGATGAGTATGAATGTAGTAGGTACCAGATAACGAAATAAAATCCAAGGACTGATCAATGAATCATCACTTCTTCGAGGGGGTTTCTTCATAACATCCTTTTCCGGTGGATTGAATCCCAAAGCTGTTGCTGGGGGTCCATCGGTAACAAGATTGACCCACAGAAGCTGAACGGGGATCAAACCCTCTGGAATACCTAAAGCAGCTGTAAAAAATATGCAGGCAACCTCACCGATATTTGAGGAGATCATGTACCTGTCATGATGAAGGAAATATCAGAAGAATTCTCAAGTCACTTCCTGCTATTTGTCCTAATTTTTTTCAAGGTTAGTGGCATAATTGAAGAATAAAAGATGGAAGTCCAAAAGTTGAAATGTCTATGATACTTAACTAACATAATTGAAGTTGAGGTTTTGTTCTAACTTGCGTTTCAACGGAATTTCCGTACTCGTTCTTTTCACATGTTACCTACACTTTTTGCATTTTCGAGCATTATAAACCTACTGCAGGCATTTTCCCTGCTCTGCTTTGCCATACAATTCTTTAACTTCCACAGGAGTATTCGGAAAAAGGGAAAAAACAAACACTGACACAACGATATCTTCAAAAGCCTATCATGGCAAGCATCTAGTCACAGAACATCTTACGGGAAGAGCAGCTTCATTGTAAAGCTGAGAGGTGCTTCACCACCTTACAACGTAACCTGAGGGGCTCTGCTTCACAAAGCTTACCCACAATCAACTTTATGTGTACATCGTAAAAAAATGCATTTTGACATATCCTTGCATTGTAATGATGGTTCACATTCCGGAACAGGGAAACAGGTTACATTTGGAAAGTTAGACCAAAAACAAGAACTTCTAAATACAAACATTGTGCCTGTCCCCAAGAAGAATCATGTAAAATTTATGACGAACATGGAGTGAAAAGAACCTGATAAATGCCTTCATATTGTTGTAAATGGATCTGCCTTCACCTACTGCAGCAACAATTGTGCTGAAGTTGTCATCTGCTAATACCATATCAGAAGCCTCCTTGGCAACCTAGAACAAGAAAAAAAGAGACAAGCAATGACGAGATAAGAAAAGGCCCGAGTCCATGCATTAAGTGGTCTAATGGAAACATCAATTTCAAAATGACGCAGAACTTTTGAAAGGAATGGTCAGTTAACAAAAGAGAATTACACAAAAAGAGTGAGGAATGAGAGAAGCTTTAGGTGCAAAAAAGACTAAAGAATGGACATAAACACTAAACTGGTTGAAAAGGGCAACATGTTTTTCAGAGATTTATCAGTACTCCAACATGCAAGTCAAATTCACCAAGAATATTTATGCAGCAAGCAGAATAACCCCAATAAGGAACAAACTTATGTTTACGATCATCCAAGCTCAACATACAGAGGGTAAATTGTTTTCATCTGTTTTTCTATCGATATAATCTAGTGTCACACAGTCATCTGTGCGTGGAAAGGAAAAGATAAGGAAATACCTCAGTCCCAGCAATGCCCATTGCAATTCCAATATCAGCCAATTTCAAAGCAGGTGCATCATTCACCCCATCCCCCGTCATTGCAACTACTTCGCCATCTTCTTTGAGAAACCTCACAATTTCTTGTTTATGCCTTGGTTCAGCCCTAGAAAACAGTAGCCCTCCTGTTTGCCTTAGATGACTTTTGGGGTCACTATGGTCCATGAAGTCTCTTCCTGTTAAGCTCCTTGAACTGATGTCCTCATCTGGTCCAAATACACCTATCTCACGACATATAGCTTCTGCTGTATTCTTGTTATCTCCTGTAATAACCATCACTCGAATACCAGCTGCTCTGCAGTCCTCAATGGCTTGGCGAACTTCTTTCCGAGGAGGATCCTTTGACAAAATTAAACAAAGTTATGCACTATCCAAATATTTCATGATTGTTACCAAAGACGGTACAAAAAAAAAAAAAATCAAAGATAAATTGTTTTGAGGAACTGACAGAATGTGCCAACTCACCCGAAGCCCAGCAAAGCCAACAAAAATGAGATTACTCTCAATGGATGAATAATTAGATGGGTTAAGTAAAAGTTGATGTGCTGGATGGTCTTCATCGCCATTATACGTAGCAAACTCCAGAAGATTATCCTTGTAGGCAAAACCCAAACAACGTAATGCACTTGAGGACATTTTTTGCAGGCTTTCCAAAATAGCATCTCTCGAAGATTGATCCAGTTCTACAATTGAGCCGTCAAGCAATTGAACAAAGGAGCTTCGTTCTAATAAATTTTCTACGGCACCCTGCAACAACGTAGCACCTATCAGTAAGTACCGAGTGTATTTCTAAATAAAATGAGCCAAACCAAAGGATGGAAGCAGTGATCCCGTTACAATATATATGCATTTAGACCTTAAAAGGTGAAATCACAATATGACAGAGATTTAATCTAGAAAAAAGAGGCAATCAGAACAGAAATTTAGCCTGAAGAAGAAAAGTTTCAACAGATCAAGATCCAAATATAGGCAATATGATAGAAAACTAATGCATAAGGAGCACAGGCATAGAGAAAGACACCCATTGAATGTCTTATAAAACTGAATCTTCAGGAATCCAAGCATGCAAAAAGAATCCAACTCAACACTTGTAAAATGCAATCCAGAAATGAGACAATAACAAAAATGCACATACATGGCTAAGACCAACACTAAAACAAAACCCCTAAACTTCAATGTGGATTGGATACTGTAATCTGACGATAGAATAAAGGAAACTCCAGACACAAGCTAAGCTTTCTATTCTTCACTCTTCAGTAAAACTTGAGAAAAATTCTGCCAATCAGGATCTATCTAACTGGAGAAGTTTCAGAAACCGGGGATAGCCCCAGGAGAGGCAGAACTCATAGGACTGCTACATTTAGCCCTATTCGAAGTTAGACAAGGTCAGCAGCAGTATCAGTTATGGAAGGGACTTAAAACAGGAGAGAATGTCCTTCAATACATGATTGGGGTTGCCAAACGCTGATAGATGTTCTGAAGGTCAGTTTAGGGCCTTAGGCACCTCTGAAAAGGCTTCTGCTAATGGTGAAGTTACTAGTTGGACTTAATCTTTGCAATATCTTTCAAATCAAAGACTACAATATTGCAAGTAAGCCAACACTATACAGAAGGAAAAGCTATCATAAGATTTACCTCATGTAGCTGCAAAAGAGCCTCTCTAATATTAGGTCTGATCATGAGGTGGCAGAAGGACTTTTACAAAGTGGCAGAATTGTTTAGATTTTGAGGCGGCTATATTAATTTCTTTTGAATATATTTTGAATTGAGTGTACTTCATGAGAAAGTGTGGAAGTTTGGGGGGATCCATGTCTTCCATGCAATCATGCATACATTCCCTACATCTGACCAATCACTTTATGATATCTAATAAAAAAAAGACAAAAAAACAGAAGATTCAAAAGCTCAAGTCAAAGATAGCCTTCCAGCTAGATGCAATGCACTCAATGCCATTCCAACATTGGAGGCCTGATTCTAGGTGTTCTCTATTGATATTCTAGCTGCGGGCATGTGTTAGAGAAAGAAAGACTACATGGCGAATAGGTGGATTTAGTAGTTAAGATGGAGTGATTAGGCATGCTTATAACAGAAGCCACGAGCTAGGCCTCGTGACAAACGACTATCTTCTGACAGAGTGGGGAAAACAAAATCGGATAGATATTTCTCTAGTTGCATGGACTCTGGTGCGAGTATCTGGGGCAAGTGAGCGTGTCCAACCGTCAGGCCTTAATTCTTTGTCGGGATAATGTATCCAAAAGTTAGCTATGGGTATGGAAAAACATCCTAAACAGTAAACACTCATTTGTGTAGCATGTTGCCAAATATGTTAGATATTGTTCTTAAAATTTATCAGAATAGGTAACTGAAATAAAATGGGATCAAGAGGAAATTTGAATTTCTATGTCCCATCCAAATAAAGCTACAAATGCAACAAACATTTATTTTCTAGATGATGTAATTGAAATCACATGGGGACTAAGAGGGTTGAGGAAAGATCTCCTGGTTCACCAACCCTTTCTTTTGAACTTTGAGAACCAATTTACCAAGTCTTTCCCATTGATGTTCTCACAGGGAATACAGACATTTTAAGCTTCAACACTTCTAAAGTTCTACTGCATCAGAAAACTGAACACAGTTGTAATGAAATCTTATCAGAAAAACAATTTCCCCTACTTGCCAATATATTGAAGATATATTATAAAACTACGGACGACTAAATGCTAGAATAAAAAAGAAGAGATAGAGAAGCGGTATTGGTACCTTTACAAGCAATGACTTTCCTCCAGAGGAGCTAGAACTCACAATAACTCCCATAGATTTCCTATCATGGTCAAACTCAAGAGTGGCAATTCGTCTTTCAAGCTTACTCCATGTTTGACAACAACCTTATATGTGAAAAAGTACATGGAAACACATCAGAAGCCAAACAAACATCATTAGTAAACAACATAGAACAAGTTGTACATGTAACTTACCTAGGAAACCTGAAGATGTACCAAAGTCCAATCCATCAGGAAGTCCCATTTTCTCAACCATCACCTGAAGACACAAACAAGAATAATAACCAAATCACATCAGGTTAGAAATTCTTACTAGCTAGCTTACAACCAGCAACTACACTATATTTCAATGGAGAAGGAGCCTCAGTCTAGCAGGCTCTGTAAATATTTCGCCCTCTTTACAGACAGAGCAAAGAGGGCGAAAAGGAAGTTTACACAAACAAAGACTACTCTTACCAACGAAATGAAGTAAGATATACCAAATAAAGTTTCAAGGATAAAATCAATAGCCCATTAAGTGTTTTAATTTTTGCAATTCCAACAATGTATATACCCTATTAACGATGCATGGTGTAAGCTTCGTAGTGGTAAGGTAATTCTCAACCAAAGGCAAAAGAATTCGACTTCAACCCAAAGAAAAGAAAGCAAAAAAATTCTAATAAGATCTCACCTTCAATGCTGCCTCAGTGGGCATTCCACTGGCGACAAAATGATTCCCAGATTGTTCGACGCTGGCATCATTACACACAGCCCCAATCTTTGCAATCATTTGGAGATTAGCGTCCATACGACCGACGGGCCAGTCTTGAATTTTCCCATCCAAAGGATTATAAGTTGTCCCGTCCACATCAAAAGTCCTAACAGCACTTGGCCTGGAACCCACAGCCACAAGTTTTGCAACTGCCATCTGATTTGTAGTCAAGGTACCTGTTTTATCAGAACAGATCACGGTTGTGCAGCCAAGGGTTTCAACACTGGGCAACTTCCGAACAAGTGCATTCTTTTGAGCCATCTTTCGCGTGCCCAGGGCCAAACATGTCGTTATGACAGCCGGTAAACCTTCAGGAATGGCAGCCACAGCCAATGCCACCGCGATCTCGAAGTAATATGTGCACTTTTCAAAAGAAAACTTGAAATTTGTGGGCCACCCATTAACATACTCCCAAGTGAGAAAGTACTTCAAATTAATAAGCCACACCACAAGACAGATAACCCCGATTATAGCCGTGAGGGCCTCTCCAAATTCGTTCAGTTTCTTCTTCAAGGGCGTATCATCCTCACTTTGTGACGCCTCGTGGATCTGCGAATGTACCTTACCTATCTCCGTACCCATTCCAGTCTGAGTAACCAAACAAAAACAGTTCCCATTCACTACTGTGGTCCCAGCAAACACCATACATTTCTTTCCCTGAATCTCAGTATCTTTCGGAACAGGTTTGGTAGTCTTACTAACGGCTTCACTCTCTCCGGTCAATGACCCCTGCTCAACCCTAAGGGTGGAGCTAATGAGGGTAACAACCCTCATATCCGCAGGGACTTTGTCACCAACCCGGAGCTCAACAATGTCACCAGGAACAAGCTCTCTCGCAGGCAAATGCGTAATTTTCCTCCCATCGCGCAAAACAGTCGCCTGCTGCGATTGGATCTCTTTAAGAGCCTCCAACGCTTTCTCCGCGTTGTTCTCTTGCCAAACCCCAACAATAGCATTCACAATCAAGATCAAAAAGATCACCAGAGGCTCCACAAAGGCCGTGATCTCCATCTCTCCGCCTTCATCCCCATCATACCACGCCAACACAAACGAAATCACGGCGGCAGCGAGTAAAATCCTCACTAGAGTGTCGTTAAACTGATCTAGAATCAATCTAAGTATCGACGGCCCCTCGTGCTTGTCCAGCTCGTTCCAACCGTAGATCTGCCGCTTCTTCTCCACTCCATCGGCCGACAATCCGAACTCCCGATTCACCTGATACTTTTCCTCACATTCGTTCACGTCTTTAGCCCATGCGGGGAAAACATCTACGCCAGATGATGAAATTGATGAATTTGTGCCCAAATCCTCCCCTTTCCCATAATCTTGCCCTCCTTTCCCCATTTAAGCCACAATTTCAACACCTATTTACCGAAAATTCAACAAAAGTAAAAAAACAAAAACAAAAATTTATCCAAATCTCAGGCATGAATTTCACGATCGGGTAATACAGATTGATACGCATGGAAACCCTAACGAAAAATCTGAAAACCAAAAGATCTAGACCGATTAACAAAAATCGAAAGAAACAACTAACAAACGTTGAAGAATCATTCACGCAACTATTACACAGGTGAAAAATGCTGAAGCAAATAGGGTTAGGATTACCAAAATTAGTGGTATCGAGGGAGAGAGAAGGAACGCTGGAATTTCAGCCGCTTATTTCTCCACTATTGGAAACTGTTGAGTGAGAATCAGGAAAAGGGGAATATCGTGCTATTTTCGTTATCGTTATATACTCCAAAAAGAAGAGGGATAAAATAGACAATTGGATCGCTTCAGCAGTTTCCTCCAAGCTTCCTCTCCTCTCTCACTCTACAGTATGAGGAGTTTTCCAATGCCCACGACCGAGCACATGTCTCGACCGTCCAAAATGCGAATTCGGGAAAATTGTAGTGAGTTGTGATAAGCAATTACAGCCCACCGTTCAACAATCAACAATCCTGATTAAATGTAATTAACCTTATATGCAAGACACTTATATTTTATGTAACATAATCTGAATCGTTGATTACCGAACGCACAATCGTGATTGCTCAATACAGTAGTGTACTGAGCTTACTCACTATAGGCCCCCTATTCTCTAAAACACTTTTGGACTGACCGAATTTAGAGAGAGAAAAAAAGAGAGAGTGCCAGATAAATCTAGGCCATCAAAAACACTTTTCTAGGCCATCGAAAACACTTTTGAACGGCCTGTTGTGCATGCACGGGCACCCAGTGGCGCCGGCTCGACATACAAAAAAATTTCCTAAAATATTGGTTATTTTTATTGAGTCCTTTACGTATTCGCTTTAAGGAGTAAAAATAAAAAAAATAATCGCCTTCCACATAATCATAGCCAATGAGGCTCGGCCACGTGGACAGTGTGACAAAATTGTTGCACGTGGTCTAGAATTTTTTTAACTGGGGTGTGTGATGTGGCAGTGTATAATTGGTGGTGTGTGATGTGGCAGTTGATAATTGGTGGTGATTACGAGGGGAAGGCTTATGGGTTGTCACACTGGACTGGAATCGAACTCGAGCAATTGGGATTAATTTAGGTTAAACGAAATTTCCAGGTGCTTACCTCGTACTTAAAAAATGGTTAAATCGCAATCATGACGCTTACCATATTCCGGTAATGGTGCTTCTGTTAAAACTTTTTTTTTTTTTTTTTAAAATCTTTAGTAAGTAGAGTATCTTTTTTTTGGGACCCGGAGTGCTAGTATTCGGTCCAGGCGTGAGCGTCCGAGCCGCTGATTTCGACTATCAATGGCGGCTCGGATTTTATCTTGACAATAGACTGTTCAGATCTGTAAAATACCGAGATGAAATCAGAATCATTAAAAATACATCCGATGGCTCAGATGCTTCGAAATGAATTTACCTATTGTAGGAATTGACTGTTCAGATTTGTGAAGTTACCTATTGTAAAAATACAATAGATTGTTCAGATCTGTGAATGCCTGTTCGAAATGAATTTACCTATTGTAGGAATGGGTTTGATGGACTCGATTCATTATGGCAAAACACACATAAATGCATTCGGAATAGGTAACGATTGATGGTCTCGATGAGCTCCGTAAAATTATTAAAGTGAACCCATTGGAAACAAAGAAATTCTACACCCACAGTCTACGAAAACCCATTGGAATTGAATCTGATTTTAAAAACCTCATAAAAGAGTTTAAAAGTCAAATAATCTGGCCAAACAGAACCTTGATCCAGATTAGTTGAATAGTCTTAAACAAATGGCACTGCATCCGATCTGAGTCGAATAACATATGGTCAGATTGAAATTTACCGTTATAAATTAGTGGGAAAAAAATTAATTTACTATTATTTACCGTCAGGAAGGAAAGGAATGCCCTGGGGAGTTTTGATGTGGGATTGGTGAATTGTCAACTGGAAAGGTGAGGAAAATGGTCGAGGTCTAATTATTCAATACTTTCAAAGCACGGTCTCGTAGTTTTCCGAGACAATTTAACAACACATGTTCATGTGAGGTTCACGACACATGGTAATAGAATAGTACGTGATATCACGTGATTGTGTTCAAGACTACTAAATAATCACTTGAGGCCGAGTGTGAGGTGTGAACATTAAAAATGGTCGCCTTCATGCATGCATTGGAACAGTGTGACAGATGAGGCTGCAAATTTGTCCCACAAAAGTGCCAAGTGCATGGGACAACATTGGATTTGTTTAAAGTATGAAAAATAAGGTCAACTTTAATTTGGAATGTGAAAGATTGGACGGACATGGCGTCTAGATCTTTAATGGTTCACCCTAGGATTTGTTTGGATTGGTATGGATTTCAAAGAAAGAGATTTGACATTATAATTTAAATTAATTAAATTAATCAAAGAAATTTCTCTTGTTTCCAAATGTACCAAAACTACAAAAAATCACCCTCACTTCATTCGGTAATATTTAACTACCGAAACCCTGTTTCGTAAGATTTGGTGGGATTGGTAAGGAGGTGAGATTTTTTTTTATTTTTTTGTCATTCGTTAATCCTAATCTACTCTATCCTAGGGGACTTGGGGAGGGGGATGAGTGCTTACACGAGAATCGAACCCTGCCCATGTGCATGAGAGTATAAGGGAGGCACCAACTGCACTCCACTCCACTTGCAAGGAGGTGAGATTATGAGTGGGATTCATAGCGAGTAGGATTATTAATGAGGTTCTTAGTCCATCCTCCATGTTTGTTTTACGTGGGATTAAATGATTGGATTGTCAATACTACGTTTGTTTAGGACCTGGACCGGATTGGATTGGATTGGATTGGATTATAATGATGGTTTCTTCTTTTATCCTCAATCAAAGGTAATATACAAAAATGAAAGTAAATTGAACTATTTTGAATTTTTATTTGAAGCCACAAATATATAACCCGCTAATTGTTATGATCGAAATCAGCCTCCAAATGAAAAAATGCTATTATGATCAAAATCAGCATAAAAGAAAAAAACAAATGAAGTAAAAGTGAAAATACAATTAAAAGAGATTTCCTTTTTTTACACCTCAATGAAGTAAAAGAGAAAAAAAAAAATTAAAAGTCCAACTTTTTATTTTTTTTAATTTATCCAAACTTATAAGGAAAAATTAATAGGTGTCTATTATTTTCAATTTTAGTGAAAATATATCATTCTAGTACATCATTCATTGTCAGTTGGTAAAGTGTCTGAGACATAATGAGGGGCACTCTTGTCATTAATGAAAAAGACACTAGGTTTATTGATAAACTTTGGAAGGAGAGCTTGGGATGGGATTGATAATACCTGGTTCTACCCAGGTTTCCAAATGAAAAAAAATGCTATTATGATCAATTTAAGCCAAAAAAAAAAAATGAAAACAAATGAAGTAGAACAGAAAATACAATTAAAAGAGATTTCCTTTTTAAAACCTCAATGAAGTAAAAGAGAAAATACACCTACTTTTTTATTTTTTTAATTTATCCAACTTTATGCAGAAAAATTAGGTGTATGTTATTTTCGAAGTCAATGAAAATGTATCATTCCAGTATATCATTCATGTTCAGTTAGTAAAGTGTCTGAGGCATAATGAGGGGCACTCATCAATAAAAAAGACACTAGTTATTTTGGTAAACTTTGGAAAAAAGGCTTGGATGGGACGGGATTGAATCGATTGATAATACCTGATCCTACCTAGGTTTCCAAATCCTCCATTTTGATCGGACTACCATTCCCTTGGGATTCCTAATCCAAAGCTCAAATGTGTAACCAAACAAGTCAAGGGGCCCACAGCATTAAGAGTTCAATTCCAAGGCCTAAGCCGCTTATCGAACATGCCATTTAGTACTGATAAGTATAAATCGACAACCGACTTATCTAGCTCAACTCTGCTATCACATGGTTGAGCACAAGTTTTCATCACAACAATGCAGCAGACGGCTCCAAGGGTGCAGAACGGGTAAGGACTCCTTGAAACCATCTCATATCCTTAAAATGAGAAATCTATAATTTCTAAGAAGATAAAACATCAACACAACCCTAAACCCAAGGGTATTTGTAATCCTTTTTTTAGGATTAGGAAATGATAACTAAGGCTATGGGTTCTGGGTGATGCCACATAGGTTTGTCTTTCTCTGGATCCCGTTGAGGACATGAGACATACATAAGAAATTGTTTAGATCTGGACCAGGCTCTCAAAAGCTCATGTGATCAGAGGTGGGAAGATATGGGCTGGAAAAGCATGTTAATAATCATTGTAGGCTCTTATGCCCCGAGTGCTAAGCTTCGCCCCAAAAATGGAATTAACTGGGGAGGGTTAGTATGCGAAGAGAGGTCTCCCTTGTAACAGGAGTGGAAAATGACACGACTCAGCCACAAGAAGACAAGCAGAGTGGTGGGGCAATGGTACCAAACGATAAGAAGAGAGAATCAGTTGGTTTCGATGAGAGCCCAGGCGAGTCTCATCTGCGATAGCCTAACCCGAATTAAGGATCTAGTTCCCTTCTTGGTCTGAGTTATGGTTCCAAACCTGCCCTATCCCTTAAAGTCTCAGAGCTCGAGGTCTACTTATACCTAGATACATACAGCTTGTCTTATCACCATTTCAGAGCCAAGCCTCCTATTCTGATAGAGGGGAGTGAGAAATTATTCACATCCCGAGGTCCAAAGATCTTAATCCCACCAGAAATCAACCTCCTAAAACGCTTGTAAAAAGTAACCCCAGTACACAGGCCCGGCCCTGTGTTTCACGAGGCTCCAACCCTATCCTCAATTTGAGGCCCTTTATATATATATATATTTGTATATCTAATTTTTTTTTATATATAACTTTTTTTTTATCTACGAGAAGGGGCCCCAAAATTGGCCAATTTTCGGTGGGCCCCAGGCCCGGGCCTCCCCACAGGGCCGGGCCTGCCAGTACAGAGGGGACATGTATGCAATTTTTTTTTTTTGAATGACAAAAAAATTTCATTAATCTTGAAGTTGTTACAAGACTAATAGGAGTAAGAAAATAACATCATGCTCAAGGAGCAATCATCTACTCAATCCAAGATCCAAATCGACGATTGGTAAGAAAGTAATTGAGGACACCCATTGGTACAAAGCCCACCTAAAAAGGCCGAAACCCAACACCCCTAAGGGTCTAAAAAATCCAGAAAATACAATCATCTCATAGAACACCAAGGGGCCTAACAATACCAAGATGATGGGCCAAGCTCAACCAATAAAACCCTAAGTAGCAACAAGCCGCCAACACCTCCATAGTGAAACCCCGTTGCACCACGGCCACCAAAAAGAGGTAATCTGCAGCCACCACCATCGCTGGAACCCAGGGAACAAGCCCCCTGTTATTGCCCCGGAGAATGGCACAAACACCCCTCAACGGCCACCAAACATGTATGCAACTCTTGCCGCATGGTTAGCTTGAGTTATTTATCTTCTCAACACCAAAAATCGATTGAGGGGTGTTGTTCTCCCCATCCCCCCCGATCGGCGACATCGGAAGGGTGTTGGCAGGTACCATACATTAATTTCTCTTTACAGATCATTGATCGAGCACGCCGGAAACCATTTCATCGAGTACAAAAGTGCAACAACAATTCTCACAAGATCTACTACACATTTCACTTTGACCTGGATACAATACCTGGAAATGTGGTCATCATTTTCACTTTCATTGGAACTTTTGCAGCTGAGTTTGCCAAATGAACGTGATATTCCCATAAAAAATGAGCGAGCTACATATAGTATATTATCAATTTGTGTAGCTTTCAGCTTTCCTAGGAGTACTAATATTTAAAAACAATACTTCCCCAAATAAAATTGGTGCTGATTTGCGAATGTGTTTTTTTGGATTTTGTGGTGGTTGGTTCCTTTTCAACTACTCTTTTCTTTGTGGTTTGTGGGTATAGGTTGATGGGACCGGACAGAAGAGAGAGGGCGTGAGGGCAACAAAAGAGAGAGAAAGAGAGAGAAAGAGAGAATGTGCTGGTGACATGTGTACGTCACCCTATTACTTCCGATTTTTTTAATAGAAAAGGTACACCTCTTCTGACAGTGAGCAACTCCCAACATGGGGAGTTTATTAGTTTTTTAGGAGAAAAGAATTTTTTTTAATAGATTTGAGGAGAATAGTTTAGGGGGTGTTCCACTAATTTTTTTTGAAAAAATTGGTTTTTCACGGTTTTTTATGTGATGTATTGTGAGAGAATGACCTGTCTCGGTGTTTGGAAAAAACAGTTTTTTGTTAGTGGAACACCCCCTAATATAGTAAAATTTGGATAGAGAGTGATTTTTTGAGTTTTTGATAAAGTGGCTTGCTAAATTGTAAAAAGGTGTTTTTGTGGTTAAATTTGATACAGTATATTTTTTTTGTGAGGCTGATAAGGATGCTCTTAGTAACTTTTAACAGAGTCTATAAAATTTGCGGAAATGCTAGAGCCACACACACTCAACCACACACCCTCTCACATGTGGTGAGTCCCATGGGACCCACCACATGTGAGAGGGTATGTGGCTCTATCACTATTCTAAAACTTGTCCTTACAAATCAATGAACCAGATAAGCACAAGATCTAGAGAAACCTAATAAAATCAGGCCCCGTTTGATACGAGGTTTCGTTTCAAAGGGATTGGTAATGAGGTGGGATTGATATTGGGATTGGAAATGAGATGAGATTATTAATGAAGAGATGAATTATTCCCTCATGTTTGTTTTGCATGGGATTAGATCATGAGATTACTAATAACATGTTTGTTTTGCATAGAATAGGATTGAGTTAAAATAATTTGTTTCACTTCTACCCTTACATGGAAACATCATTTTTCATCACCAGGTTATAGGGAGGCAAACCATGAATTTCCCTTTGACCAAATTCAAGAACCATTTGACCACATAACATATATATTTGGAAGTTTTTTTTTTTTTTTTTTTTTCCAGATTTCAAATGAAGAATAATCACTGTGTTCGGTTCCACTTTCTGAAATAGAGTTTTGGAAAGAAAAAGAAAAACGTGTACGGATGGGCTACAACAACAGCCTTATTGGGCCCCTCTATTACTTTCCCCAAATTTTCGATTCCCCTTTTCAGTTTGAAATGAGATGATGACTGGGGCGAATTTCGTTTGACTGGGTGGGGTTTTGTTTGACTGATAGTGGACCCCTCCCCCTTTAGCAATTAAATATTCTCTCCCACCACACACATGCAGCCACCTGTCCATGCGGTCCCCCTTTTCCCTTTCCCCTCCCTCTCTCTTCCCTGACACAGCCCACTGTTGTGGCATAAGTTGACTTGTAGGGGGCCCACGGCAAACTCCCATCAGTGCACAAGAAAATTTATTACTGTTCATGAAACAAAAAGTTTTACTGGAAACAGCTAACCGAACACAGTGATTTTTTTTGTCCAGATTTCCAATGGATAAAATGAATCAACTAGTAACTTGAATACAACAGATTGAACGACGATAATAATGAGTTGTGATTTATGTGAACTTCATATCATCCAAGGAAAAAAATTAAAACGAAAGTCGGGAACAGTTTAATCCTTGATTCTTACCCAGATACTTGATGTAGAAACAATTTTAGAATCACAAGCAAAAAAAACAAAAAAAAGCGAAAATAAATGAAAGAAAAGCAACAGCGTAATTAAAAAAAAAAGTGAAAACAAATGAACGAAAAGCAAGAGCAACACCAGAGGTGCGTATTGGGGAAATAAACGAAAAGGAAGAGGACATTGTTGTCTTTCTAGACTCAATCCCATGGGATAGGTTTCATAATACCCAACCCCCCTTGGGTTGGCCAATCTCATGAAAATGAGGGTTTCGTAGTCCCATGGGACTGCTAGTCCAGTACTCAAATTGCACACCAAACATGAAATTTAATGGACCCACATGATTGGTAATCCAATCCCATGCTCCACCTCTCTTATCAAACATGGCATCAAAGGTCATAATTACTTGGCGATAATGCCAAGGAGACACATTTTTGCACACTCACTCCCAAGAATTTGGAGCCTCAAGCACCAACTACTTTTTTTTTTCCCAGTACAACAGAATTAATAACAGCAGCGGCTCTAGAAATTTTTATCAGGGTGTTCAAGAATTTTCTTGACGCCACTAGTTTAACTAACCATATACATGATGTCCGTTTTGCATGATTTTGGCGAATTTTATATTTTGGACCAAACAAAAATGGACCGACTCATAAATACATTAGACTTTTTTTTATAGGAAATTGTGTGGTGACTATGATTGCACGAATCTTTTTGGACATATCCTCTTATTTTTTTTAGATATATAGAGTTGATTGTTTTTCCCGAATCACAATATTGATACAAATAGATACTTTTTGCTCTCTCTATTTTTGAAATTTTTGTCACTAAGGGTGTTTACTTTGTTTTGAAGTAACATATTAGGTATTTAATTGTGAATTACTTGGACTGGTAAGTGTTCATATTAAAAGGCTAAGAGTTCAAACAAAACCCTTGATAAAATTACATGTAATATAAAAAAATAAAAGATTTAAAGATGTTCAATTGACCAATTATGGAAAGTTATGAAGCAGCCTATAAACTTTAATTTAGTTGTTTATATTACTAGATCGATTGTGGGTTGATTTTTTGAGCCAGGTGTTCAAATTTTATGGGTAAGGTGTTCAATTACTTTTGGGTTGGTGTTCAAAAAGGGACTACTAAAATAAAAGTTACTCCCTCCGTCCATTTTTAAGTGTTTAACTTTTCATTTTGGGCTGTCCCTAAATAAATGTGTGGTTTGAAAAGTTAATGGGTAAAAGTTTGTTCAATTATCATTTTGCCCTTTTGAAAAGTTAGTGGGTAAAGAGTTAATGGGTAAAAGTGGAGGATAATTTTGGAAAGTAGAGGTAAAAGTTGATGTGAAAAGTGTAAAGTGGAGGAAAAAGTTGATGTGAAAGGTGTAATGATGATGTTTCTTTAATAAGTTAGATTTACGAAGTAACACATTTAAAAAGGGACGGAGGGAGTAAAATATTACATGACTTTTTCTAGAATCAGCCCAATAGGTGGATTATAGTGGCCTTTACGCGCGCCTGAAAGAGAGTCTTTCACTTCCTCTATTTAATGTCTGACACGTTTTGAAAAATGCTGTACTTGGTCAAGTCTAAATGACCACATTGGCCTTGTGAATTTTCCCAGCTATTCTGACGTGGTAAGAGCATCCTCATCAGCATTGCCAAATTAGCTTTTTGGCTAAAATAGAGAGCCAATCCCTTAAAAACCCACCAAAATCAGCCTCTCTACTTCCCCTCACCAAATTATTTTTGCTACAGTACCGCACCAAATTTGGTGTGGTACTGTTCACGCACCAATTAGTTTTTTTAATAAAATTTCCGGTTGCTGCGTACAGGCAGGGGGGAGGGACACGTGGCAACGTGTGTGAAGCTGTGGGGGAGAAATGTCAATGCTGGGGGGTCCACTTCTTCTTTGCTTCTGACCGAGTACATCTCCCCAGGTGGGGAGATTTTAGGGAGAATTTTTATTTATTTTTTTATAGATTTGAGGGGAAAAGTTTAATATAGTAAAGTTAAAATAGAGAGTCTGATTTTGTGAGTTTTTGATAAAGTGGCTTGCTAATTTATAAAAGGTGTTTTTGAAGTTAAATTTGGTGATGTTGATGAGGATGATCTAACTAGTTCCCCACTTCCCCTTATTCTAACTACTTCCTTCCGGACAACGTTTATCCGCCAATAAAAATTGATAAACAATAATGTTATGAATACACCTAACTTGCACCCCACATGCATACCAAGGTGATGTGGCAGACAAGGAGAAGCTCATCATTTTAGGTGGGCCATACATTGGGCTTCTCTTTGTCTACCACATTACCTTGGTATGCATGTGGGGTGCAAGTTAGGTGTACCCATATCATTTTTGATAAAACTATTCACAATGGGCTCCCAAAATAGCTCTTGTAGTATACACACAAGTACTCCTATATAATTGAAGTTCATTTTTCACTCCTAGAGCTTGCTAATTTTAGAGAGGATATGTGCACTCAATGGACTAGCAAGAGTCTTGCTAAAAATCTTTTATCTTTTGAAAAATCCACGTTAAAAAAAGATTTAAAGATTTTGTGTCCCACTTGGAGTTAGCTACAATACTACCAAATTTAGCTAATGTGTTAGGAGTCACCGTTGAGAACTTGTGTATTGGGAGCCTATTGAAGACTATACAATTGAGCAAATAATTTGGTTAATTTTAAGAGCCTCATCTAGGAGCCGTTTTGAGATCCCGTTGTTTATATTTTGAAAATTTTATTTAATAAAACTAATTAGGATTTAGCGAACAAGATCCATATAGGTTATAAAAAATTATTATAAATTAAAAGATGTAAACCATTTTTTAAGAAGTCCGAAATAGTGAAAAAGGAACAACAATTTGGAACAGAGAGAATATTTAGCAATACAGAGTGCTATTTGATGAGGGTCCAATCTCTTCTTCACTTCTTTTTTTATACTGAATGTTTTAATTTTCAATTCTTGACTTTACACAAATATATGAGTTACTGATTCTACCAAAAATGATACTTTGACAGTATTTTTTTTTTACGATTATGTTATAGATAATATTACTTCCTCTAATCCAAAATAATAGTCCACTACAAAAACTCGTGTAATTTTCAGATCAAAAATAAAATACAACCTAGCATAATTTTAAATTTTTTTTGACACCGTAAAAATTATGCTCGGAAGCATTTTATTTTTCGATTCGAAAATTACACGTTTTTCCATAGTGGACTATTATTGTTAAACAGAGGAAGTAATATACCGGAGCACCTCCTCCTAAATTATGGGACGGAGTGAGTATGATATTTTACTGGCAAAATGTTGAATGTTACCAAAGGATTTCATAAAGGCCTGTAGAAGGGTAAAATCGTCCTCCACTTAGGAAGAGACAATGAATGACAAGTGTGAAAGGGGACATTAGCTCCCTGCGTGGTAATTTGGGACATTTGCATTGGAGAACGTGTGTATGGTCAGCCCAATGGGTGGAGTATAGAAAAACCCTTTTTTCTTTTTTAAACGTTTTCAATCTTGGTCTTTTTTTTTGTTATTTTCTTTGAGACAGCCAGTGATTAAAAAAAAAACGACGCAAATTGAACAACTGTTCACATAACAAAATAAGTTAGGCTAAACTCCTCCTGGGGCTTAATTACCTTTTTGGTCCCCAAAGTATTTTCCGTGTCTCAATTTAGTCCCCAATGTTTCAATTGCTGACATTTCATCCCTAACGTTTCAAATTTGTACCAATCAGGTCCCTGACTCTCACTCCGTTACTGGACTCCGTTAAAACAAGTGGCAATCGTAACCCCAACCCAACCCCGTTAACCCCAACCCCTTTCTCCCGCCAAATCACACCCCCACATATACCCCACGTATATATATGGCCCTCCAACCCTAACCAAAAACCCGTTCCTCTATCCTCTGTCTTGCATCATCTCTCTGCGAAACCTAGCAAACGAAGAAGATCAAGTTCGAGCAACCATGGAAAACCCGAGGTTTTGCTACTGTGGAATGCTGGGCAAGATAAATACCTCGTGGACTGATTCGAACCCTGGGAGAAGATTCATAGGATGTGAGCGCTATGGGGTATACTCTCTCTCTCTCTCTCTCTCTCTCTCTCTCTCTCTCTCAAATCTAACTCCTTTGTTCCTTGGCATAAAATGACAGGGCAAACATGCTTGTGGATACTTTGTTTGGGTTGACCCCCCAATGTGTGAGAGGTCTAAGGCTGTAAATCCTGGGCTTATTAGGTCATTGGCAAGGCACGAAGCTGTGATGAAGAAAAAGATGAAGAAAGTGATGGCTCTGTGGGTCGCACTCATCGTGAGCTGGGTTTTCTTTATATCTGCTTTTGTCCTGACCTGGGCTTACTAGGATTTGGCAGTGTTTGGGTGTAGTAGTAGAAGTGATTGAATACCACACCTGAATAACAGAAGCATTTCCATATAACATAAACATTTCCATAACACAAAAGGCAATGACATACATTCCCAGACTTGAATAACATAAAAACATGTCCATAACATACATGCCAATGACATACCAGACTTAAATAATAATACTAGTGCCAACTTTGACATAATCCAGATCCAAACTAAAAGGCAAGGCAAAACATGTTTGATACTTGCCACACTAGACATCAGACATAAGTTACTAAAGCTGTCTCATACAAGTTTAATTCATTAAACACAATAAATACCAATAAATAATCAGATTTCATCCAAGCCTAACTCCATGCAAGTTGGATGCCAATGGCCTTTGGTGCCTTCTGCACTTGTGTGACCGTTGATGCTTGTGATCCTTGTGTCGCTTGATCATAGTTGGATGGTGTGTTGACCTGTGCACAAAAAAGACAGAGTATATTAGACCAAATAAGCACTGTCCCATAACAATAACTATATTAGAAAAAACATATCCACTTTGTTCGGTTCCATATCCGGAATAGAAATTTTGGTTTGGGAAAACAAATTTTGGCAACACGTGATCGAATGATTGTGGGCCCAACAATTTTTTTCTCGCCCAAACACAATTTGGCCAACACGTGATCTGATGAAAGGACTGTGGGCCCAATCAAATATTTTCTCACCCACCCTTATTACCGTTGTCCTCTCTCTCTCAACCCTCCTTTACTCTTCTCACTTCTGCAAAAGCAGAAGCAGCTACGCCTCTCAACCCCCTCCTCTACCCCTGTCTCCAGATCTGCGTACGAAGATTTTCACAGGGAATCCCATGCGCGAATCTTTCTTCCCCAGAGCTGCGTATAATCGTTGAAACTGGGAGGCATATCCCATCCGAACACAGCTGTTTGGGTACCGCGTCTTGAAAAGGTCGAGGCTATAAAATGCGACGGTGGATTGCATGCCAGGGAGAACCATCGTCGACCGATAATCCATCCACCACGGACCATCCAAGCAAGGACTCCTGCAGGCGTGGCAAATGGCTTCTCCGATCAACCAAAATTCGACAAGATAGAGGTAATTCCGATCTGTTATCGCTCTGTGTCTATTTTCATTTCGTTTTTGTTTTTTTTATTTAGGAACATGTTTTTGATGATTTGATTTTGCCGAAATTTGTTTTCTGTGCATGTATGGCTTTGATTTTGCCGTCAATGTTGTTCGTGAATTATTTTTTTTTGGGCATTGGAGATGGTAAATATGGGTTTCTAAACAATGTAGCTAATGATTTGCTTGTTGCCGAAATTGAGCATTACCACTTGTGCTTGGAATCCACAAGCTCTATGATTTGCTTGTTGCCTGAAAATATAGATTTGTGTACTACAATCCAAAAACCAAAAAGTCTAAAATGAATTGACTTCCAAACACCCCTTTACGCCTTTTTGTTTTTACATTGGAGTGTAAATTTTGCATTGGGTGCTGCACTGTCTATGAAATCTGTGGTTTCCTTTGTTGAATGGTGGAGCTATGCCCCAATTGTGTGAGCAATAGATTTGATAGGGAACAATATTTCATAAGTGGATTCTCAGTTGTGCCACACACCTTCCTGACATTACTTAATGAAAGAAGGCCACACACAAAGAAGGCCACACAAACACACCTTCCTGACATTACTTAAATATACGTCATTCCTGAATTTTGCTAAGATGAATTATACTACTATAATCTTTTCCAAAGATTATGCCTAAAACAAAATCTCACAAATCATTAGCAGCAGAAGTTTAAATATTTGTTTCCTCATTTTTTTCGATTACAAATGTTATTGGTCCGGAAAATGTATCGAAAAATCTATATCAGGGTGGGACTCCCATGCGTAGGGCTTCTATAGGACCCACACATATTTTATGAATGGAATACATTTTTTAGAGCACTTTTTCTGGTACATGTATGACCACTATTTTACCAATAGTTGAACTTATAATTATCAATTGAATAGCAGAACGTCTAGAACCTAATTTGGTCACATGCATAGGAGATAAGCCAAAAAAATTTAAATGCTAACACTTTGCCAACTCATTTTTCCCCTCTCTTGGATCCCACAAGCAAGCTCAATTAGGCACATCCAATAACTGCATATGCCACTGATCTAGACATCCCCTTGTAGGTAGGGACGTAGGGTACCCTAAGAATGAAGGGTGTTGAGTAGTCAAGTTTATCCTTTGATTGGATTTGAAACATAACCTATGAAGAAAGGGAGAGCACCCTAGGTAGGGTAACCTATTAATTACATATGCTTCTACATTTGGTTTGTCTAATTTTAAATAAAATGAACTGATGCATGCAGAGCTAATTTGATTGGGTTATTAATGCATGGCTTTCATTTCGTTCTGCTCCTTGTGTTAATTTTTTTTTCTGTTTCTTGATCATAGAGAAGAACGTGGATATCGTCAAACCACCTGTCAGGAAAGTGTTGAAGAGGAAGCGAAGTACCCCGTCTCCAACACCATCCACCAACTCTTTCACCAGCGAAAACTCCGTTCAACTGGTATTTATCCACAGCTGTCTCTCCTACTATGTCTTTCCCTTTGTTTGTAAAATAGTTTTTCTACGCTGATGATTACTGTTGAATATGCATTAAATTTGTTATATGTTTCCCCTATATGTAAGCCCACAATGGACCGTAGGAAAAATGAAGTGGGCATGTGGAGTTATGCCACTACGGAGAAATTTATTGAAATACTCGTTGAAGAAGCTAAGAAAGAACAAAGTGCAAATACCCGCAAGACAAGGGTATTCAATGCTCATCAATGGAAAGCTGCCCATAAAGAATTCCAGAGGGTCCCCGGGAGGGAGGGGTATACGCTGAAACAGCTAAAAGAAAAGTACAACCGGATCAAAGCCGATTATGCCCTTTGGTCATACTTAAACAAACACACCGGGAAGGGTTGGGATGAAGAGCTCCAAACCGTAGCCTTCCCGGCTGAAGTATGGGATGAGTTATTAAAGGTACTAAAACTAATATATTAGATGTATCCGACTACCACCCTAACACCCTGAATATATTTGGAAATATATTTGTGACATACCTTTTTAATGTTCTACCATGTAGATGAACACAGACTATGGCAAATTTCGCTATAAACCTATTGACCATAGGGTTTTGCTGGAGGAGCTTCTTGAAGGCTCATTGGCCACCGGTGCTTTCGCAAATCCATCTGTGAATGGCGGTTCGTCTTCCGAGGAGGACCGACAAAAGTATGGTCCGCCAAAGACCGTACGGAGGGATGATGTCATGTGTTCGGGAGGAAAGCGAAAATCTGAGGGGAGTGGTGGGTCAATGGCGAAACAAAAGAAGGGTGACCCAATCCATTCAGCATACGACAGGGTGGCAGTGGCTAACGAGCGAAAGGCTGAGTTTTACGAACAAATGATCGCCAATCGTCAAGTCACAACCTCGTCCTCCATTGGAGTTTGCATTGATGCCCTTAAGGCTGTCCAACCATATGTTGAGAACCATAAATATTGGAAGGCGTATAACTTATTTTGCAGTGTTGGTGGAGATGGTTGGAGGCAAGGGTTCATGCAACTCTTGCCTGATGAGCGGATTGAGTGGGTGAGGAACCTAGATATGAACAATAATTAGGAGATTATCTTTGCTGTTTTTAATAACTGATGCTTTAGGTTTGTTTTATTTTGGGAAAGTCTGAGAATTGGTGGTTGTGTAATGCTTTTAAGAAACTTGAGTGGTTTATGTTTGTTTCATGCTTTTATTAGATGATCTACCGTGGGTATTTCTGTGCTACTGTGGTTGGAAACAGGAAAAAGTAATCTACATTTGATGGTTTTTCTGCATGGAATCCTTGTGCATTGTTTTTAGGAATTGTCCCATTGTATTTACTGGATTGACTTCTTGTTATAGTTAACTCAGCCTCTATGTTTCTATAATTCTTTTGCATGCTGCACTTGCTGTTCTGATATGGTGGTTCCATACCAATGTTCCAATTCTTTAGTTGCTGGCATGATTTCCCATTTCCTAAATTTGTTTGATAGGCTTCACAGTTGTCAAGTAGGTGGAGGTTTTGTGGGTCCTTTATTCCTTAGGTTGTGTAATGCAAAAGGCTACCAATTGGAAATTCATTTTGAACTGTTGAGGGAGGTGGTCTGATATGGTGGTCTGATAAAATCCATATGGGAAAAAAATCCATTTGGGAAAAAATCATTTGAACATACCTAGTGAACCAGTTGATTTTATGGGGATTTCCCATAAAATCTTATGGGAAACAAGGCCTCAAATGGACATGGAACTGAGATTGTGTTATCTGAAGATTTTGCATGATAGGGCTCTTTCTTTTTCAACTGTCCTTGTACTGTGCTAACTCTCTGGCCATAGTGTCGTAGCCTATGCTATATTCATTAATTTACCTTCTATATGAATTGAAAGCGATGTTTATCATACAGTTGTTTATGTCAAATAAGTATACTGTGTATATACTAAATTAGCATTGATGATCAAGCACAGATTCTAGCGTCCGTCAGATTGTAGCAGGATGGAGCCAGGGGTGGCTAGTAGCGTCCGTCACCCCTGCTATAATTAAAAAACAATTGTACTATTACAATGGAAAAAATATATGTATCATCAAATTATATCTCCCTGCCACTACTCCACATATATAGCCCGCTCCCATTACGCAAAAATGTCTCGAGCTTCTGCTTGGTACCCGCTTGGGGTTCCAAGCAACCATCACCGGCTTATAAAGAATTGATTCTCACAAGCTGTTTCTTGTAGATTTGAATACTTTATTGGTTTCCTTGTTGCTACCACTTTTCTTGTGTTGTACTAATTCAAAATAACCTTAGAAATATTGTCGTCTTCACTTGGCTCTAAGTGAGTCATTATGGAAAAGCCACAGTTGATGCTCGTGATATTATGGTGCTGATTTTCTGTCAATGGATCTATTGTATGGGCTTATGATACATATTTGGCATGAATTTTATATGGTGGTGAATAGCTTGATGAATTATTTATTTATTTTTTTTAATTCCTGTTTCCTAGTGAAGTATGTTCAATGTAGTGACTTGTATACTTATATGTATAACAAATAAAATTACCAGTCTACTTTGTGATATAAAATATGCTCTAAGGCCTTGTTTCCCATATGGTGGTCTGATATGGTCACGGAATAATGGGCTGATATTTTATCATGCTACTTATGAATGTTCATATCCTTTGTATCCAAAATTTTCCATCCAGCTAAAAGCCATGTCATCAAGCGCAATTCCACCTCCCGAGGATTGGGAAACCTATTTCAGTGACGACGATGAGGATCTCCTAGACCTCGAGTTTTTGGAGTTAGGCTTGGAGGCTGAGTTCGGAAAAATGCCCCAACGAACGTCTGAACAATCTGGTCAAGCATACATAAATTTTTTGTTGGATGGACACCCTCAAACCATTAAAGACATTTTACGTGTCGATGCATTTACGTTTCGAGCCTTGGTTTCTGAACTTGTGGCTAGAGGACTGCAATGGGATCACAAACATCTTTGTGTGGAGGAGTCATTGGCAATTTTTTTATACATATGTGGGCATACCCAAAGGCATAGAATGGCCGCTGATCACTTCCAACGCTCCACGAGCACCATAAGTGCGCACTTCAAGCTGATGCGTCGTGCCATTTGCAACTTGGCACCGCACATCATTCGACCACCCGACCTCCATGTAACGCCGCCTGAAATTTTAAACGACCATAGATATTTTCCGTGGTTCCAGGTATTATTTTTTCCTTACCCAAAGGATGGACTTCAATTTTGTTTGCCTATTTCGGTGCCATGAATTGATTATTTGTTTTATTTATTCTAAGGACTGTGTTGGAGCTATAGATGGAACCCACATAGAAGCTTGGGTACCGCGTAATAGGCAGCTTGCGTCTCGCGGGAGGAAGCCCACAATAACACAAAATGTTATGGCTGTTTGTTCTTTCGACATGAAGTTCACTTACGTGTACCCTGGCTGGGAAGGGAGCGCCCACGATGGACATGTATTCCGTGCGGCTGTATCAAACCAGGCTAATGGGTTCCCGTACCCCCCAATTAGTAAGTACCAATCAACCCTTCAGCAAGTACATTTGCATCGTACAAATTGCGCTGATGTTTTTTATATGCATCATACATATTCTAATAAATTATTTTGAATAAGTTCATATTAAACAAAATTTATCTTACGAATTCAAAATTAAACAAAACAACTCATTTAATAAAAAAAAAATTAATCTTTCAACTCACATTTATAACTTCTGTCTTAGACAAGTACTATGTGGTGGATGCTGGATACACGAACATGCCGGGATATTTAGCTCCTTACCGGGGACGTCGGTATCACAGGGAGGAATTTAATGGGGTTAATACGCAATTTCGAACTCCAATGGAGTTATTCAACTACAAGCATTCGTCGTTGAGGAATGTCATAGAACGATGCTTCGGGGTGCTGAAAGGACGGTTTCCTATCCTCAAGCACATGCCGAGTTATCCGGAAGCCCGTCAACCTGGAATCGTCACGGCATGTTGTGTTGTTCACAACTTCATAATAATGACCAGGGGCATGGATGAGTTTTTTAATGGGTTCACTGACCCATTCGATTGGGCGGGTGAGAATGACAACCAAGGTAATGTCGGTAATGTGATTGGGGTAGAGCCAATCAACATGTCTGCTGAAAACATACAGTTGATGGGGGAAAGGCGACATCAAATGGCAGTGGCTATGTGGGAGTCCTATGATGAATAATCTTGCATTAGTACTTGTATTATGAAAACCTCTTTTCTTTCTAGGTTCTACGTTTGTCGTATTTTTGTTACGGTTTTTTATTGATGGTGTTGGAACCAAACAAGTATTTGGGTATTTTTTTGTGGACGTTTAAATGTTTGTACTATGTTTCTTTTTCATTCTTCTTTTTTTTATGTACCAGTTTCAAGTATCAAATGTAAGTGCCACTAAAAAAAAATTGGGTGAAAACAGACCAATAATCATTCGAAAATTAATTTGTTAAAAAATAAACTAAAAATATTAAAGGATATTCGCGATCTGAGCAACCTAATCCCCGAGTGAAGTGTCTAGCAACGTGATTCCCGAGCGTTGTCTGTCACGGTATGTTGGGGCATAATAAAAATTGTTTGACTAGATTTTAGTAACTCAAGAAACAGAAAAAAAAAAGGAATAAAAAGAACAAGGACCTCAACGACGTGTACTGGTCAAAAACCAAAATTGATGATTTTTGGAATAAAAAGAAGATCTGACCCGTGTACTGGTCAACCCAACCATTTGTTTATTGTTTTGGTGTGTGGTTAGTGGAGCCCACAAATGACCACTTGGCCACTTGGGCCTCCCATTCTTTCCGGCCGAAAATTTTGAAATTTTGCACTTTCGAAAATTTTCGCTGAAAACAGTGAACCGAACACAGTGATCATTTCTCACACATTTGCTTGTCCTCCCCATCACTCAACAGATCCTCATCCCCACAGGCCTCTTTTCCTTTGTTAACTATATCACGTAGACCATCAAACTCCTCTTCTCCATCAACGTAGGTCTCATACAATTCATCATCATCATCCTCTATATATGAGTGGTCACTATAGTGCACCTCATCACCAGAGTCCTCGTTGTCTGCCCTATCACTCAGCTCTGCCTCTTCAAACCCTAAATCCCAATATGAAAGGTTTTGATCTAGGGTAACATCTTGTTGCTTAACTCCAACATCCTTATTTATATTGACCTCCACTGACCCAATTTCATAGTTAATTTCAAAGCCTAAACCAAACTCCATATGAACCTCCTCCAACCCAAGCCCAGGCCCAGGACCTATATTACTTGGCCCAACCCCAACTTCTGTTTCTGACATGAGGTCACAAAATTCAACCTGACTCTGCTCATGTGGGTCACTTTCGTGGGTTGGAATACAATTGGTACTGGCCACTGATTTTGGACTAAACTTTGATCTCCTACTTTTTCCAAGTATACTTTAGCAAACCTGTCCTTGTGAAGAAACTTCAACATATCTAGTAATTGGGCATCAGTACTAAAAGGCACAAGTCCATTATCCAATGACAATCCAGGTTTGCTATAGTAAAATCTCACTGGGTCAGTATACCCAAGCTTCTGGGCCATGCAATTCATTTCAAGCATTGACACATAATCTGAGTGTAGCCCATGAAATGTCACAAACTCACTCCCAACATAGACTTTCATGGGCTTCAAAGCAAAACTACCCCCATGATGCACTTCAATGGAAAAGTGTTCTGGTTCTGTATTGGCCTCTGCAAATAAAAAAAGGCCCATTGCATTTAAAAAATGGTGGTTACTTTTTCTCGTCAACCAAAAAAACGTGAAGGAAAGCAACAACAAAACCCTATTTACTTTAACTTTTACAGTGCATAAATTCCATAAACAAACAAACAAACACCCCAACTACTAACATTGCACTCTGTGCACGCACATTTACTGCATATTTACTTATATATATACAAATATGTACACAAACATTTACAGCATACATACATATGTATATATACGTATACATATACAACACGAACTGATGGGTTTTTCGTACCTTTGCCTTTCCCCATCCATTCTGCATATTCTGCAAGGTTTATCATCTTCGAATTCTTCCAATCGCACTCCAAGTGTCAATGGTGATATCGATGGAAGAAGGTCGTGATCGATCGCAGAGCTTCAATGCGAGTGGGAGACTGGGAGTGGGTAATTGGTAAAGTAAGATGTAATGAAAACGACGAGTGGTTGGGGTTAACGGGATTGGGTTGGGGTTAGGGGAAAAGACACGATTGCCCCTTGTTTTAACGGAGTCCAGTAACGAAGTGAGAGTGAGGGACCTGATTGGTACAAATTTGAAACGTTAGGGACGAAATGTCAGCAATTGAAACATTGGGGACTAAATTGAGACGCGAAAAATACTTTGTGGGCAAAAAAGGTAAATAAGCCCTCCTTCTGAGATTAATTTGTTTGTTTTGCTAAGTTGATCTGTTTAGATGGTGTATAATCCTTATCCTCTCGTCTAAATCGAAAATCCAAAAACTATAAGGAGAAAGCCATGGGCCCTGTGGCCATAACCTAAATATTGGTTAGGTTTGTCAACAATTTTGGACGCTTTGAACTTTTAGTTCCAGAAGGCTAAAAAGCCCATTTTAACTAATAGGGCTTTGGGCTTGGGACTTGATGATAGGGCCTCCAACTCCAATTTACATATATAGTTTTATAAAAAACTGTTCGGATGAAATCCTTCCTAGTCGTTTTTGATGATTTCTAGCGTAGACTCTTAAAAAATACGTTTTAAAAACATTGGACGGTTCGGATCATGAAAATTTGATCCAAAAAGTTGAGTCTCGGGATGGAGAATTCCGGATGAAATCCCCCCTATATATATGCATGTAATCGTCCCTTTAAATATAATTACACCCTTTAAAAATAGAGAAATGCTAGAGGCACCAATTAATGTATTACCTAATGTACACATGGCATCCTTTTAGTGGACGAGTATATTCATGTATTGCATCATGCATTGATGTGGTAATGACGTGTACTTTTTGTTCTTCTTAAATATATGCATATATTCGTGGCCAATAGTTAGGGTGAGTTGTTTTTAGCTAAAAGTAATAAATTCCTAAAAGTAATTGATGTATGTTAGGAGAATGACTTGTCTCAAAATCTATGATTAGGAGTTTTAGGAAATGGCAAACTACCGCTTAATTGAAATTTTTAATTTGCTTTGTTTGGAGACTACTTTGCTTTCATGCTCGCTGTTTTGCATCTCTGATTTGGTTCAATTTAGGAGCTTCCTGTCCCGCGAAGTTATTGGTTTCGGAGGGTTGGTTCTTTTTTTGTCCTTTTTTTTTTTGTTTTGAAAATGCAGTGTGTAAATGGTGTATCTCGATATTTAAAAAAAAAGTATTGATATTCATGAAAGTATATTAATACCAGTGAAAGGTATATTGATATTCAACCTTTTTTGTCATTACGTACATATTATATATCCTCCCCCTAATTGGTAGATATTAGCAAGACCCTTTTGTTTTGGGTCGTTTTGTGTTTTAGTCATTTAGTTTTCGGTACCAAACTTTTGTCATTACGTTACGTATATGTACATATTATCCTCTGCCTAATTGGTAGATGTTAGCAAGACCCTTTTATTTTTGGTCATTCTGCATTTTAGTTTGGTTTTAGTCTTTTAGTTTTCGGTCTTTTGGAATCCGCGGCCGAATTGTTTATGCATTGATTTGAATTTTTGCCTACTTAAGTAACTATTTCTTTATCGTTGACTGGCTCTATTGGCCAAATTCCGTGTGCCAGTTCTGCTATTGCAATATGTATCTATGTCTTGATGAAAGATATTAGGTACTCTATTTTGATGTAATTTGGGTTTCACATTAAGTTCTTATCTATGTATTTGTATTTTTTTTTTTTGTATGTGCCGTCAAGTCCTTTGAAATGATATGATTGTGGTTGACTCGTGAAAAAAAAAAAATTAAAGATGAGGAAATTTCAATTGGATTAAACGGCTGAGGTAGATTCAATTCCTCTAAGGTGGCGATCTAAGTAGCGAGCATCTCCAACGCACTAGACAAATGGGCTCTCTTAGCTACAATAGCTAGCCTAATTAGTTTTTCAATGCTCCAATAGGCTCTCTATTAGGCTGAACTATTTGCCTTGGTCCATTTCCCCTCTCTACTAGTAGCTAGTCTATTTCCCCTCTCTTCTCCAAAAAAAAAAAAGCACCACCAATGGTGGGAAATAGGAGTTTTTTTTTTGTTTTGAATTTCAGCCCTTCATTTTATTGGTTGGAGAGCAAAATAGAGAGTGTTTTTGGAATACATAGATGAAAAGTGAATAGACAAAATAGATATTGTACTTTTTTTTGTCCTTTTGGCTAGACAAAGTGAAGAGGAGTGTTGGAGATGCTCGTAACTAGCTAGCGTATGCTTTTGGACCAAATTTTGTACCCTTTGAACAAAAACTATAAGGCTGTGTTTGGTTTGTAGTTTAGTTTAGTTTTGATGATGTAAGCAGGTGTAATGAGTGGAGAGAGATAGAGAGAGAAATGAGAGAAATAATGATGTCAACAAAACTAAAACTAAAACAAAACTCT
The DNA here is from genome assembly GCA_016920895.1 of Vaccinium myrtillus. Lineage (NCBI taxonomy): Eukaryota > Viridiplantae > Streptophyta > Magnoliopsida > Ericales > Ericaceae > Vaccinium > Vaccinium myrtillus. The sequence goes on along the minus strand of CM029275.1, from coordinate 9,157,410 downwards.
AAACCGAACAAGGCCAAGGCTAGCTCCCATGCACTGAATATACTCGCATGGTCACATGGTGCATGTGAGTGTGTCTAGAGTGCAATGCAATGCATTCCTATGTTTACCATGTGAGTTTTTTTTTTTTTTTTAATTGTATCATCTCATATAGCCATCAAACCCGGCCCCACTTAATTAGCCATATGCAGGGTTTTTTTTTAAGTTAATTTTTTTTCAATTATTTATTCACCTCGATGAAAAGAATGTATTACAAAGCCAACAATTAAGAAATAATTTTTCAAAAAAATTCACTAAAAACAAAAATAGACAACTAGTATTAATTTTTGAATTATTATATATCTTTTTCCAAGTTTGGTTCTTGATTTTATGATTTTGCTCGTCGAGACAAATATTGATTTTAAAAGCAAATTTATTAAATAAAAATAAAAAAATAATTTAACTTGCTCTTAAACACCGTCACGTAATGCTTTAAGTGTGTGCCGCGTGGCAGAGAACTCCCCTGCAGGCCCCAAATTATCACTCGTATAATACTCACTGCACATGCTGCCAAATCATTACAACGCAACAAACACCCAAAGCGCATAAAACCATTCCTGATCATCAACATCCTCATAATAATCTCTCCCTCTCTCTCTCATCCCTTTCTTGCATGCTAAGCTCTCCTTTGAACTATTATAAAGCAAACCCCACTAACGAAATCTGGTCACCACTACTCGCCGGAGAACCCCTTAATGGCCTCGGCCTGCAAATCCGGTTGCGTCGTCAACGATATCGTTGCACGAGTGAGGCCAGTCCGAGCCACCTATGTGAACCTCTACAAGTGGCCCGAATCCGACGCCGAGTTCGTGAGGTCCGTGAGCTCTAACGGCCGGCAGGACAGCTTCCGCCAACACCCAGCGGTGGTGGACAGCATCTCATGCCGGCAGTTGTACTTACGGAGCTACACGTTTTCGAGGAAGGAGAGCGTGCAAGAGAAGACCAAGAAGTGTTTGGACAGGGTTAGAGAGAGAGTATCGTCGACGGTGTGCAGGAGAGAGAGGATGACGACTTCTTGTCTTGGCAAGGGGAAGAAGAAGCGTGTGGGGTTTGGGAGAGCCAAGGAGGTGTCTTGCGCCGCCGTGTCGGCGGTGTTTCGGAGGTTGCTGTCATGCACCACTAAGGTTGATGTGGTTGGTTGATAATCTAATAATCGACATCTGAATTTACTTTTTGATAACTATGTGTTCGGGTCAGTTAACATGATCTCAAATTATAAATTTATATTTGTATGTTATTGCAATCGGCTGTGTTTAATTTAGTTTTTTTTTTTTGGGTGGTTTATCTCGTTCTTGATCATCATCTATCTATGGATGGATAGATAAATGTTACCTCTACGGGTTTTTGATAAGAGAAATAGATTAAGGAAAGAACAATGTTTGTAGTTTTCTTTTAGACATACATACATACATATATATATATATACACATATAAGGAGAGGATCCGGTTAGGACTCCCGCATTTTATAAAATGCGGACCTTCCCTCTCCCGGCCAAATGGTCGGGATCCGAATCGTTGGATGTGTTTAAAATGTGTTTTCAAGGGCCTAAGCGAAAATTCGGCAAAAAAAATGACCGGGAAGGTTTAAGTGAGCAAGCGACGTGGCCAAGTCCATCACTTATCCTCAGGTGCACTCCAATAGCACGGGCGATACGTTGTGGCAAAGTCAAACACTTATCCTCGAGTGCACTCCAGTAGCACGGTGATACGTTTTATGAATAGATTACTGAGGAGATAGAATTAACTATGTTAGAGAGCTATTCCAAATGAGATGAGACACACATAAGACCTAACTCTGATTTCATGTAAGATTTTCTAAGAAGTGTCCAACCTAAATTCAATTCTCTTGATTTGTAGTAGCCTCTAAAATAAAAAGGAGAACATTATTTACACCGGCGGCGTAAATTAAAATTTTCTCCAAATCTATTGCATTGCGCCATGTGTCTATATTGGTATATATGACTTCGTTTTTTAAAGCTGAAAACGAACATTATCCTGTCCACTATAGTTTTTGCAAATAGTAACATGGTTTAATTTCTTAAGAGCAAAAATTAAGTAATTTTGAAGAGTAAAATTATTAACGCACCCCATCCGGCCATCCGTTGTGAAAATGTACGGTTAATTAGGATCAAATCCAATCAATGGCTCTTACATGGAGTTGGATTTGATCCAAGTCGTGCATTTTCGCAACGGACGGCCAAATGGGTGCTATAGTGACAGTGTCATGCACCTAGTGCACAACAAAACCCCCAAATCCATTATTAGGAGTACTCAAAAGTCGGTACGTAAGATAAGGTTCTACGACTATGCATCGTTTTATAGATAATTTTTTTTCTTACTGAAAATAAATAAATAAATAAATATAGGATCAACTTCTAATAAGGGATCCCTCATTTTAAATAAAATGAGGACCAAGCAATTTTTCCACTTTTCGAACTGAATTTTGACGATTCGAACTGTTAGATGTATTTAAAATGTGTTTTTAAGGTCCACTGCGAGGATTCATCCAAAAACAATACCCGAAAAGGCTTCATCCGACCAGTTTTTGTTAAAAACGCTATATATAGCATGAAGTCCTCACTTTGGTCCTCATATAAGGGTCCTTATTAGAAATTGATCAAAAGTTTATGACATTTTTAACGGCAAAAGTGCTGATTATGCTTGTATGATCGATCATTCTACGCAATCTCTATTACAAGTGACATAATTAGCAATTCATTTTCAATCTCTTTGTGACATATGGTTGAGTGAAGATAGGATGGGATTAACTTCAATTATAAAAAAATGCCTCTTTCTCCGTGAGTAATTTTAAAGGGATAGTGAAGATTGGGCCCTCTCAGCAATTTTTACTCGGTTTGGGTCCCCTTTCTTTTATTTGAGTCCCTAATTCTTGATGGGTTTATTTCTGTGATCATTTTAATGTTGTAAGCTTCTTCATTAAATACTCCATAAACTTTGGAAACTCCTCTTTACTTTAATTTTGTAAGTTTCTTAAATAAATACTCCGCAGACTTAGTTGAGGGGTTTGACTTTAACTTAATTATACCTCGCCTATTTACAAAATGAAAAATTCTACCGTCAGCTCAATAAGCAGACGATTAAAATGTTCTTTAACTGGTAAAAGTGCATTCTTACCTATAAAAGTGTTTGAATTTTTATTGGTTAAAAAAAAATTTGTTGTCCGCCCATTGGATGGACAATAAAAGGACCTTTACAAATTTTTTGGATGTACAAGATAAAAGACTTGGTTGGTCCCCTTTCCCCTCACTGCTTAGTCAAATCTCTCCACTTACTATTTACATCTCCAAGTGCCACAATACGGTGGGTACTTATTAAGATTTCAGCGCAAACAAAGAAACCCTAAGATTTCAACTCCTTCCATAATTTCGCACAATAATAGTGTTTTTTTTTTTTGAGCACATACAATAGTAATTATTTTCTTCCAACATGTACTGCAAAATTATGTACGTAAATATAGAGAAAATTTTGGGTGCAAATAGGGTACCGCACACGTGGTGTCCGAGCGTGCATCTTGACCGTCCAAAAGTGTTTTGGAAGACCCAAATTTCTCTCTCTCTCTCAAATCCAGACTGTCAAAAATATATTTTAACGGCCGAGATGCGCGCTGAATACTGCCACGTTATACCTAGCCGGCATCCAAAATTTTCTCATAAATATATGGGGGAGAGAGAGAGAGAGAGAGAGAGAGAGAGAGAGAGTTGTTATGAATTGGAGTATTGGTAGTGGTGGTGCAAAAGAAAAAGAGAAAATTAAAGGTAGTGGACGGACTTGGAGTAGGATAATCATAAAGTCAATTTGCATAAATATGTGTGGGACTTAGAATGCAAGCATATGTTGAACTTTTTTCATAGCTTTCTGTACCCTTTTCTTTTTATTTAAATACAGTAATAATTTGGTGGCATTAAATATGAACAAAAGCAATTAGCATGTAGCGCACGAAACAAACCATTAATAATCCAAAACACGGGACCCAAACCCTTTGATTATGGATCATGATCATTCGCCTTCATTAGTCATTACTATTAAATCTTATGAAATTCCTAGTTAACCTAATCCTCTATAGATCTCTTCTCACTGTGACAGGTAACCACCCATGATTGCAAAAATATTTCCAAAATGACGAGCGTGGCAATGTACTTTCGGTAAGGGAATATCCGAATAAAGACATTGCAAGTGGAGTGGTAGCCCAACAATGGGTGCATGCCGTATATTTCTGTGCATTTTTTGACTGGAATTGAAATCTCAATAATTACAATTAACAATAATGACTTTCGTTGAGGGAAAAAAAGCATTAAATTTTGGCGGAGGCAACAAATTAAAAGATAATTAGTGAGGTAAATTTGTTTTAAGTATAGTGATAACGAGAACAGTGACATCGATCGGCTTGATTACTGGACAAAAAGGAAGAAAGAAAGAAAGAAAGAAAAGGTAGAGTAATTCCTAAGAGAATTACAATTGATGTCCTTTTCATTTTTTATAGGATTGCCAATTTTTATGGCTTACTTTAGGTTGTGGTGATTAATAAAATCATTCTTCTCTCGACTGACATATAATTGGCTATGTTAGCTATACAAAGATAAAGATGGCATTAATGGACGATCCAGATTTGGACTGTCTCGTATAGTCCAAATTAAGCACCGGAGAAGATTCAATTTAATCAGCACTTCTACATACACAGAAAACACACCCAGAATTTACCTAGAATTTGAAAATCAATGGCCCAGATTCACTTGGAGTGAATCTGGGCCGTTGATTTACACTTTCGGGGTCAATTGGGGGTAACATTTCCGGGTCTATAGCATTATTGAATTCGTAATAGAGGATAAAACTAAAATGGATGTTAGGTTATGTAATGGGTCTAAATAATTGAACCCAATGTAACTTAGCCCAATCCGCATAGAAGAGTATGGACAGGTCCAATCATCGCCCCCAGTCCATATTCCGGAATGTTTTAAGATTGCTGTCCGACCTTGCATGCGGACTACGATCGAGGATCAGGGGGTGGGCAGGAGCAGGAGAGCAATGATATTTGTCTTGGCGTTGGAGTGCCAATCCTCGACGAGCGCGTGGTTAGGCCGTACCGACGAATTGTAGTATGGTATTCAGAGGTTGTACGGGCCGGACACGCGGAATGGGTCTCCTCATGATGCGTGTCCGGCCGTGCATTGTACCTCCAGGTCGAGATCATAAGACCCATTCCGTGTGTCCCGACCGTGCATTGTGCCTCTAGGTCGAGATCATCTGTAGTAGGGTCCGGCCACGTGGCAACTCAAATCAACAAACTCGCGTCCTCAAGATCAGCTCGACCATCACACAGTGCCTGCGCCTCATCGTACGCGGCCTTCAGTCAAAAGGTGGTGGTCGGGTCCTGATTGTCGGGCAGAGGATGTCGGCGACATCACCTTGTCAAGAGTGGCATGCGGAATCCTATCCCTCAATCCGAATGCACTCCTATAAATACTACAGTGATAAACCCTAGTGGGTATGCAATTTCTTCCTCAAAGCTCTGCCTTTCCCTTCTCATTCAGGGACTGACTTAGCCATAATGTGGTTCTTGGTTTTGTATGGCTAGAGGAAGGCGGATTAGCCATAGTCAAAAGTCACACTAGAAAAGTAAATGAGAGGAGAGGAGAGTTTGAACACCACCCCACAGTTTATATCGAACAAAAGATTATGCCATAGGAACCAAGAAAAAAAGGATTGCGTGAGAAGAATACTCTGGATGGCAAAAGGGAATAAAAATTAGAATACATGTGACTAAAAAAATCTAAATTATGGACCGGATGATAAAAATTGGACTCCACCTGTATGGGTAAGTAATTCCAAAATCTTCCCGTAGTCTGGTGTTTGTGAGCCGGGTATGAAAGGGAAGAACAGCAATATCCACAGCTGCATTATGAATGGACACCCCTCGCGCTATCTATTACTCCACTATATATCCACCTCTATTCGACTTCTGAATTACGAAATTGTCATTATTATTTACGAAAAATAATACCTTTTCAAGGGACGCTTTTGCCTGAGTCAGTGCTTTCATACCTTTTCTATCGTTAGATAATGTAAAAATTTTCTCGTCTCTCAAAATTCCCATAATCCAATGACGTAAATGCGCAAAAGAACCCTGGTACAGACTAAAATGAGTACAAAAGATTTGAGCTGCATCTCCTACAACCAAGCCATGCATTTCTGCACACACTCATTTTGACCCTTTTCTGCTTCTATGGAGGTTTCAGGACATAAAACCTGCTTGAAAAAATGGACATGCTAGAGCCCAGAAGAGAGTTGATGAATCAGTTGCCACAGAGATGCCAACGGTTGAATAATTTATATCATGAACTACAGGCATACCAACGAATTACGCAAGCAGAAGCTGAATGTCCCTTGAAACCCAGAAAAAGCTCAAAACCTTTGTCATTATGAAAAGAAAAGAAATGGAACCCCAAACTAAACAATAAAATCCAGATGAAACACCTCTATCAAAGAATAGCACAGAATCACACTATAAAGTCTAAACTCCTGACCAGACGTTCACTTGAGCTTCCAACACTTAGCCAGAAAGTGTGTCTAAGAGATTGGTTAACCATCTCTTTTCTTTCTGAGAAAATAAAGGAAACAACAAATTATTTTTGTTCAACAGTAGGAGACTATTTTGCAAGATAAAAAACTGAAATAAATGACATGGTGGCCAAGAGAAGAGATGAAGAATCATTTTTCCGAAGTGACAACAATTAGGTCATGACTAAAGCATAAACTACATGCTGTTGATCGAAAAAGAAACAAAGAATATAAGAATCAACAAGAGCAGCAAACATACGGAACAACATGCTAAACGTGCATTGAAACCCAAAAGGTAGATAAAATTGTAAAAACCATCCAACAAACAATACAGTAACAAATTTAGATGCCAAACCTTAAACAAAGACCATCATACAACAACTCATTCTATAGTCTATCTTTCCCTCTCGTGTACAAAAGACAATTCACAGTGCTCCATGCAGTTTAATGTCTAACAAAAAGATCGACACAGATGTAGAAGCCACTTACAAGGATGAATATAAATAAAATCTGCGTAAAGCCCTCTTGTTCATACAATGACCCAATGTAGGAGGCCGCAACAAGGGGTGCACTGGAGCTTGCAATACTTTTTCTCGGAAAGCAATAAGAGATTATTAGTATGTTCCCTCTATCTCTCTTTTCTTTTTGCAAAAATAAAGGAAACAACGTCTAGCTAGAATTCATCTTCCCTCGGATTTTACCAGCTGTGAGAAAACCCGACTCATAGAAACACCAGAGAGATCGTCCACACTCGACACTTCGAATTGAGCTCCAGAAACGGTAGAATCATCACCATGATGGAAATCGTTAACAAGCGGAGACAGCTCGCCAATAACATTTGTACTGTTCTCATCAGGATCATTTTGAACCACTGCTCCCTGAAGCTGAAGTGCATACTCCAAATTCCACAACACATCTCCCATGGACGGCCTGTCGACACCGAATTCAGCCAAGCATTTCTCCACTGTTTCTCCAAACTTTCTAAGGGACTCCGGTTTTATTTTCCCCACAAGATTGGGATCTATGATCTGTTCCAACTGCCCCTTCGTCTGCCACTTCATTGCCCATTCAGCCAAGTTCACCATTTCTCTTGGAAGAGAAGGGTCTATCACAGGCCTCGCACAAAGAACTTCAAACAAAACCACCCCAAAGGAATATACATCTGATTTTTCCGTCAGCTGTTGCCTTCTGAAATATTCAGGATCAAGGTACCCAAAACTCCCCTTCACCGCTGTACTCACATGGGTTTGGTCAATTTCGGGTCCTGTCTTTGAAAGCCCAAAATCAGCAACTTTGGCCATAAGATTTTCGTCAAGCAAAATATTTGCAGACTTGACATCGCGATGAATAACTGCTTTTGCATAGCCAGTGTGGAGATAGTGAAGCCCTCGGGCTGATCCAATGCATATCTCAAGCCTCTCCTTCCAACTTAAGCTGGGGTGATTTGAGCCGTAGAGATGACTCTTGAGTGTCCCATTCTCCATATACTCATAGATCAAAATCATCTCATTTTTCTCATCACAGTACCCAATTAAGGAAACCAAATGGCGGTGGCGGAACTGAGATAACATCTCAATTTCAGTACGGAACTCCGCAAGACCTTGCTGTGACTTTGGATTACCTCTCTTAACAGCCACTTTTGTTCCATCATTTAGAACACCCTTGTAAACTTTCCCAAATCCGCCAATTCCAATAACCCAACTCTCCTCAAAGTTATCAGTAGCCTCTTGAACCGCAGTGAAAGGAAAGCGATATCCCATGTCAGAACCTGAACTAAGGGTTGTTCCATTGGAGTATTTACTTCCCATGGTAAGGGAAATACCTCCGTTGGCGGAGAAAGGGACCCACGTCTTCGAATGGCCAGAACTCCCCAGTTTTCTTCTTCTGCACATGAAGCATAACATAGCGACAAACACCACAGCGACAAACAAGCCAATGCTCAAACCCACTACCAACCACTTGGTTTTCTTCGCGTTTGGTGAGGAAGGCCCCAAAGAAGCCACACCACTGAGGCTGCCCACAGAATTATTCATCTTCATTATCTCTAGTCCATTTAGAATGGCATTTGGGTAATCGTCTAAGCTAGATGGCCCAATACTAATACTTATCTTACTATCATCATTTATGGGCGTAACAAAGTCCATATAATAGGCAGTGGCCAGAATGTTCAAAGTTAACGTACTCAGATCCAAGTCCGAAGCAACATTCCATGAATCAACGTAAACATTGAAGTAGAGCTGGTTGGAAGTGTTACTAACTATATCGCAGAAGTGAAACCGGAGAAAATACTGAAACCCTGGATCCACAGTGAACTGCCAAGTGACGTTAAAATTGCTACTGGGATTGCCTTGTGAGTTCATTTCGGTGCAAGTACCATAGACCGAAGGGGGAGCAGTATCAGCCGTGGCTCCTCCCTTTGGATACTTAACCCCTGCAATATTTGATGCACTCGTCGCAAGATTCCTCTCTACTAAGAAAACTTGATCAGAAACCCAATTCCGCGACAGTGTATCATTTACTGGTGTGACGGCTGGTCCCCCCATATTTACCCTAGCAACTGTCTCAAGTGCCTGTGTTAAAAGACCTTTGAAACTAGTCGCAGGGTTAACCAATGTGGCATCATTGGTAATGAGAGTGTTAGGGACGGAAACAACTTCCAAGGCATTAACGAAGGCCGGTGAGTTGTTGGAGGGGGTAAAGGTGATCACAAGGGAATTCGATGTCACGTTTACTGAGAATTCTTTGAAAGATGCATTATTTGGTGTAAAATTGCTGAGGAGGGTATAACTTTGGGCAGATACAGAGAAATTGACTGAGCTCAAGTTGTAACTCCCATAAACAGATGGGTAGAAATAAAGGCGAATCCAGTGCCGGCCGCTTTGGGTGATGGGGAAAGTGTACTTAGACTCTCCGGTAAATACCCTAGCTGTTTGGTACAGAGATGAATCCTCTGAGGATGGGATGGAATTCGAAGAGGTGCTGGCCAATATGTTTTGTGGGGTTGAGAGGAGGTTTGAATAGAATCCATCGGCCACGAAAACGCGGCTGTCCACCGTAGTGTTGGTAGATGATCCGCAGTCTATCAAGTAGTTGTCTGCTGGAGTAAAACCACTAGAAAAGCAGAACAAAGGTAATATGGTCGAAACCCAAATGAACAATTCCAAAACTCCACAGGCCATAGTTTATGAAATCTTGGAATTAGAGGGAATACGGATGTGGATTCTTTTGAGCACAAATGGAACAGGAAATCTAGGGAGTAACAGGAAAGAACAATCAAATACCCATCAAAGATTATTGAAAGAAACAAGAGAAAGAGGGCATCTGGGAGATACAACAATGGTCAAAAGCACAAATAGATCAAACAACTCCAGTTGAAACATCAAATCTAGGGTTCTTATACAGCTAAAACAAGGGAAAAAGTAAATTCTTGATACTCAAAGCAACAGCAACAAAACGATCAAATACCCATTAAAGATAACTGGAAAAAGAAGAGATAGAGTACACCTGTGAGATCCGACGAGCTCGGAGAGAGAGAGAGAGAGAGAGAGAGAGAGAGAGAGAAAAGAGAGAGAGAAACCCAGATTAGAAATGAAACAGCAGAGAGAAAGGGAACTCAGATGTACCCTTTTCGATATGCTCACAGTATGGTTGCAAATAGAGGAATAAACAATTGTTGTGCATAACAGCAGAAATCTTGCAATGACAGAAAGGCTCAAATATTAGAAAAATCCCATCGACGTTGACAGATTCATATATTACTTGTCATGAACATGAATCCATCGAAGTAACGTAGAAAAATAAAGAGGGAATTAAACTAATTTGGGTTGTCGAGCGGCTAATCTTTTTCTGGGGGAGACCATATCTTGATGGATATTTTTTTTGTCTCTTGTGCTGTGAGAACGGAAGTACCAGGTTGAAAACGGAAATCCTCCTACCAGGTAGAAAAACTTGAATTTTTATTCTATAACTCTCAATATGATCTTAGGAAGGGTGGAGTAACTTGAAACATTTTTAAAAACTTTGAAAACATTACCAATAAAAAGATAGGACCGAAAATCCCAGCTGTTTGTCTTAACGCTTTAAAATGTTTGGGATCCCCTGGGAACTTTTTGTTGAAGCTTTTTCTTAGGACTTCCCAGCTTTTGCGGCTTAACGCTCTTTTGGGATCCCCTGGCTGAACTTTTTCAAATGTCTTTTAATTCTGTCTTTTTGTTATTTTCTGTTCTTCTTTAGTACAAATTTCAGTTCAAATCTTTTAAAATCGTTATACTAAACGAGAGGAATCAGAAAAATCCAAAAAATATTGTTCAAAAATATTGTTCAAAGTTGAAAAAAATCATTTAATATGTTAAATACAGTGAAAACTATCTTTTTTGAATTTTTTTGGACATAATTTTATACTCTTCTGATTCCACACATCAAGCCAAACGCTTATTCCGAAAAATTTGGGCCGAATCTTGTCACAACTAAGAGAAAAAAACAAAAGAGGTAATACTAAAAAGACATCAAAGAGTTGAGTCACAGGGACTTCATAAAATATATATAAGGTTTACCCCATTTCCTTACTTAGCCATTTTCTCTTTTCTTGTCAAAATTATTTTAATTATTTGTATTACATACTATAGAATTTAATTATTTTACGTATCCGTTATTATTCCATCTACGAAGCTGAACCATAGAAAATGGAGTTTGAATTTTTCCAGCTGAATCCTGATGATGCCAAAACTTTCAGCTCAACAGGAAATGGTTCTTGAATTTTTTAAGCTGGATCCTGATGATGCCAAAACTTTCAGCTCAACAGGAAATGGTTCTTGAATTTTTTAAGCTGGATCCCGATGATGCCAAAACTTTCAGCTCAACAGGAAATGGTTCTTGAATTTTGTAAGTTCTCACATCAATCGCAAAGAAGCAAACCGTCCTGATGTTAATTAACAAGTGGAATAGATCATATATATGGCACTGCAGTTAGGATGATATTTTGAAGAAACTGATTCATTTGCTTATTTATTTTGGAGTAGAGGATATGTGAAAATGACTCGAAGGATAAAAAACTATCTAATTGTTGTGTAACACAATCAACAACCTTCGAAAGGTCGAGACCTACCCAATTTTTATTAGTTGTTAACAAAAAGTGGGAGACAGTTGTTATTCTTCCAATTATGAAGAAGATTTTTAAATTTTTTATAAGGAAGTATTTATATAAATACGCCACCTCTAACTTTTTTTTAGGAACCACGACATGGTACCCCTCGAAGGGTGAGTTCACGTTCTATTTTTTTTCCAGCATAATAACAAAAGACAACTCGTTTTCATTAAAAATACTGTTGAGTCAATTCAAGCCAAGTCTCTACTAAGGTATTTTTAGTACTTTTTTCTTGTCTACCCACTATAGCCACGGTATTTTCTACTTACATACATCATGAAAAATATCATTTAAAACGATACCCACTTTTGACTACAATGCAAAGACAATATATTTCTAGTTCAAACCCTTAATTGGGAGAAATGCGTTGTCTTGAATAGTTGAAATTTTTCGACTACTACCAATATAGAAAATAACGGGTTTTTTTTTTCCATTCATCATTCCTAATCTATTACATGAGGGAGGGGGAAATGAGACACAATTCCAAAATATAGTATGAGACATCCAATAATTTTACCGCATAAGCTAACCACCACTTGCATCGAAAATAACGTTTAGGTAGTGTAAACTCACCCGAACTTTAATTAAGAATGACTGTAATAGGAGTCAAAAGGAATGCTGACGGGGTGGGGAATTGGCCAATTAATGCAGTATCAGTCATTTATGCCAACCGGTTCAGGGACGGGCCCAATATTCCTTGTGAAAAAGAAAGTGCTGGCCTCTAAAATAAACAGGTCAAATAAAGTTGTTGGGAAACTTTAATGTCGAATTTTTATTTTTGTCATGTTGCTTCTGGATTTTCTTTGGGAATTTAAAGCAATGAATTCTACAAATCTACTGTCTGTATCTATAGGATATATTCGACAAATCTACTTTAATGTCGAATTTCAATTTAGGATATGTTACCATCATTGCTCGTCGAGTGATGTTTACCACCGATGACCCTGAAGGCAGCAGCAATAGGACCTGTTCGTGATCTTCCGTTGTACCAAAAAAAAAAATAGGACCTGTTCGTGTCATATTTCTGCAAAAGGATGAAAAAGATGAAGTTTGAAGAAAAGTAATAAAGGTAAAAAAAAAACTAGTCCAGATTCTTTTCCGTATGTAACATGTAGAAATGAAAGGAAAATGAGGACGAAGAGAGATGTGAGAAAAAGACAATGTTGCTCTATCTTACCGGAGATGGAGGAAGGTAGAAAGAGGTAGAGACTAGAGTGGCATATATATTTATATGTGTGTGTGTGTGTGTGTAGAGAGAGAGAGAGAGAGAGAGAGAGAGAGGAGGGGGAGAGAGAGTGAGCACTGGGATCAGGCGAGAATGAGCAGAGGTGGCGGAGGTGTATTTTGCAGGACGTGCTTTAGAGTCTGACAATTCGTACCGTAAGAATACTGGAATTGTACAGAGAATAACTTATCTGCATACCCTCCACAATAAGAAGCTTGCACACCGAGTACATCCATGCGGTCCATCCTAAGATCCAATGGCCCACATAAATGCGCGGATTGTATTTTGCGCGGATTGTGTTTCTATATATGTATATTCAATGGAGCCGATTTTTTAGGATCACTTGAAAAATTATTTTGACATAAGGTCTTTAGTGTTATCAGTGTTTTCAAATCGAGTTAAGTATCGTGTATCATTTTTTTCATTGTATAGATCGTATCCGGATACGCATCGTGTATCTTAAGATACGTTTGTCGGAAGAGTAGAAGTTTCTAATGTTTAGTCGGGCAAGATTTTTGGAAGAGGGAGAATACTTACGACAAATGTGGGGAATGAGAGCATTTGTAATACCCTTGAACTCAAACTTTTATTTGGCTTGGTACAAAATGGATAGAACGCATCCCTATTTATACTACTCCATGGGGAGCTCTAGTCCAAAGATATTTTCACACAAGATAAACATTGAGGTAAATTCTAGAATCAAATGTGACTAATTCTCATAAAAAAACTCTAGATATTTCACAAGGATATTCTAGAGTTTCTAGAGCTAGATATTCTAGAGTTTCAAAATACTAGATATTCATATCTCCTTCAATAATATCTTTCGTCTTTGGGTTTTGTCACTTAGGCTTGTTTGGACTTTACTTTCTTGTGCTAAAATACTAAATCTAGTTTATGCTTCGACAATATTAATTAAAATTAATATACAATTTTACACTTAATAACACCAACAAACTATGCTTACATTCAAAAAATATTTTTAAGATGCAAAAATTTCAATCTCTCAATTGGAGCTTATCACATTAAGGTTTTCTGCTGCCTTTGTAAGGGAAAGAAAACAAGAGCAACTATATGATTCTGGCCAAAAACACAATCGAAGTATGGATCTTTCTTCTATACAAGCCCTACAATGGAGTTGAATTTCTATTTAATGGTTTGAAATATGCCATAATTAGATCAAACAGCTTAAATTAATGCATTTGGAGTTCTGCTTCTTGAAATAAGGTTAGAATTTTTCCCAATTAATAATCGTAGGATACGTACCGAATTAGGATATGCGTAAAAGTCGTAGGATACATGATCATATCGTGGGATTTCTATACAAAAAGGATACGAGTTGTATACGTATCATTTTCCGAAGGATACGATACGAATTGTAGGATACATATCCTGTATCGTAGGTTTTTAACAACTATGAGTGTTATAATATGCATCTTTTGTCTATGTTTCCTTTTGTAGTCTCGGAAATATGTTTCCCTCCTAGTAGTCTAAGGTTTCGAACGTAGGGATTTGCTCCTAAAGTCTTACGTTCGAAACTTTTCATGTGCTATCAGATCTTTTAGGGCTAGTCCATATGGATCTTTGCTCCGGCTTTACTTGGGTTTCCCGCCAGTGGGCGGTGGGATTGGGTCCCCAGAATTAGTCGAGGTGCCGTAAGCTGGCCCGGATACCTGTGTTATAAAAAAAAAGTACAATAAGTGATAAGAGAGGGATATTTATTACACGAGTGAATCGAAATTGAAGTGATTTCATGATTTGACAACCATTTATGTTGATAACTTTTGATTGATAATGCACCAAATCTAACATTAAAAACTTATTTACAAACAAAGTGGTATAATGTGTGTTTGATGACTCTCATGCTGTGAATGGTTTTTGGTGAGATATGCTGTTTTTGGTTTTTGATAGCAAGAGCTGAGGCTGCTTTTAGTCCAAGAGTGGTGTAAGTCGCTGTAGCTGTTTTTGTTTCTTCCTAATCGTGCCAAAATCTTGATAGAATTTGTGGTGAGCAGGATGCAGGTTTTGGAGTTTTTGTTGTTTTTTTTTTGGTAATTAATCGATTTATTAGAAACCAGAAAAAGAATTCACAGTGGAACAAAAACTAAGGCATGAGCCTGCACAAGAAATGAACCAAAAAGAGACTAAAGCCTATACAATATAAAAAGCCTAGAAAGGAATGTGCCAATTTTGGCAAAGCTGAGTAGATAAAGGGGTAGACTTAATGTTCCTGCTTTGAGAAGCTTTGACCCTTAGTTCAAATCTGACTTGCCCGATAATTGTTGAGGGATGCCTATGAATGTCTTTAAAGATTCTAAAATTCCTCTCCTGCCAAACAAAATAAATTGCAGCAGCAAAAGCAAGCCTCCTAATAAGGTTAGGGAAACCTTTCCCTTTGAAATGAGAGGAGAACCAGGCAAGCTTTTAAGACCAAAGAATAGGACCAAGGGGAATGCAACATAGATTTGCAATGGCCGCCCACACCTGACTGGAGAAAGAACACTAAAAAAGAAGGTGATCCAGAGTTTCAGGAAAATTATCACAAAGAGGACAAGTAGAGCTAGAAATGACCCCCCATCTGTGAAGTTTATCCCTTGTTCTTAAGTTGCCTCTAACAACCAACCACAAGATAAAACTATGCCTCGGAATATTTTTTGAGAACCAAACCACCTTGTGCCAGGGAGACTAGTGGATTGTGGATCCTAAATGCATTCCAAGCATGGGACGCCCGATACTTGGATGTAGGAGAATGAGCCCAAATAACCGACCGTCGAGACACCGGGGATGAGGCAAAAATTAGGGCAAGAGAGAGAAAGAAAAGGCCAAGTCCATACATCATTATATATAATGCGAGACTTTAGCCGCCATACGAATACCGAAATGATGAAAGTGATGGCCAAAGTAATCAAGAAGAGGCCCAGTGGGTGCTAGTTATCGTGCAGGCCAGTGGTATATCCATCACCAATGATGTGCTTGATAAAAGGTCTCACTTTAGGCCTAAGTCGGAGTAGCTTCCTCCAAGTCCGGAGCAAAAGGATGGGATATTCATTGACCAGAGGCTTTGATTCTTGATGATATACCGATAACTCCATCGACCCATAGGAGAATTCGATGAGAACATATAGCCCAAAGATGTTTAGCCATTGCAAAGATAATTCCAATCCGCCATTCTCCCAATGCCAAGACCCCCTCATTTTTAGGACAACAGAGCTTCCCAAGCAACCTTGTGAGAGTGGTTATATTTAGTAGAACTCGACCAAAGAAAGTTCCTCAAAAGGAGTTCAATATGCTTCCCAACCGCCTTGGGAAGGATGAAATGCATGGACCAAAAAACTTGTAGATCAAGAGGACTGAGGTGATAAGTCAAGTCTCCCCGCATAGGATAGAGATCTAGTAGACCAAATTGATCAATCTTTGTAGAAAACTTAGAAATAAGAGGAGCACGGTCGGATGCGAGAGCTTGGTAGAGATTAGTGGAACCCCAAGGTACCTCACGGAAGAGAGCCAAGTCGAAAGCCCATAAGGCCACAAAGTCTAATCTTTTCGGGTTAAAAACACCAAATAAAAAAACTCTGCTCTTATTATTGTTAGGTAGCAAACCGAGAGAACTTATAGAACTCCATAAGAGCATCATGCACAAGTTGAAAAGAGTGATCACTTGGGTAGCACAAGATGAATAAATCATCAAAGAAAGCATATGTGGCTAATACCCAAATCTTGGCACTTTGGGTGATAAGAGAACTCCCCGAAGAGATAAGCTGCTGCAAAATTCTAGAAAAGAACTCCATAACAAAAATAAAAAGGTAAGGGGAGAGAGGGTCCCCTTGCCTAAGGCCTTTTGCACCTGGAAAAAACCCCTCCAAAACACCATTGATGGAGATAGAGAACATAGGGGTGGTGATGCAATTCGCAACCCAAGTCCTGAACCTCAAAGGCAGATTGAAGGCTTCAAGAATATTCAAAATTAGAGTCCATGATACAGAATCAAAAGCTTTCATGATGTCAATTTTCAAAGCAGCTCGAGGAGAAATATTAGATCTATGGTAGTTCATAACAAGCTCCTGCATAAGCAAGATATGATCTGAAATAGATCTCCCAGAAATAAAAGCAGCTTGGGAAGAACTAATCATAAGATGGATCACAGCTTTAAGCCTATTAGTAAGGATCTTGGAAATGACTTTGTAGGTAGTCTGACTGAGTTGTTGGAAATGACTTGGAAATGACTTTTGTTGTTGCTCCAAATTTGAACTCATTTTGTAAGGGTAGTCTGGTTGAGTTGTGTTTCTGGGTTGGCATTGTATCTTGGCCTTATGTCTTTGCTTGGTTTTGCTTGGGTTTGATTTCTCATCATCATTGCTTCCTTCCCATGAAATCCTTCCTTTCTGTTATATTTATCTACTATCTTTTGCCAATTAAAAAGTACTTACAAACAGATTGTGGGGGGAACATACCAGTCATGCCATGGATAGTTTTCCCACTGCTAGTGTTTTTATCCCATTTCATGCCCATATGCTTTGAAAAATATGGTTTGGTGTAAAGAAAAGACGGGCACGTTGAGGAAATTGCCCCCGTCTCTTCTTTTAAGAGCGTTTTTGTGCCTCTCAAAGTTTTTGGCCTACTCCTTTACCCTGCTGTTAATCTTTGGGGTATGCACCTAATTCTATGGGGTATCTGTGCTTTGATAGGGCTTCCAATAAGTGGTATACATCCATGAAAGTAATTTTTGATGAACAAACATTCCCCCCCTCCATCACTACTTCTCAATACCATCATCCTAATTACTGAGTGGTTATCCACCTCCCCTATATTTACTGAGTGGTTATCCGCTCTCTAATATTGTGATTCTTGTCATTAATCTTTCTCTTTTAGGTCTCATCGCAATTTCTAATCCTCCCATGGATCCATAAATCACCACATATTGATCTCCTCCCATATTCCCCCCTCCTTATTTGTTTGATCTTACACTGGCACCACATCTCCACCTCCGTCTGCAATTGATTCTGCACAAGTCTCCACTTTTGTTCCACCACCAGCACCGATGCCAGCTGCACCACCTCCATACTCCTCTGCACTAGTCATCTCTTCCTATCCTATGCAGACTAGATCCAACTCTGGAATTTGCAAGAAAAATGTATGTTTTTCCAGTCAGGTTCTAACCCCTTCACCCGATGAACCAACCTCTTTCACAATAGCCAATAATTTGAGGCATGAAGGCATGTCATGGCAGAGGAACTCAGCCTTCCATAGGCAAGGCACCTGGTCTCTTGTTCCTCGTCCACCCAATAATAACATACTTGGTTGTAAATGTGTCTATAGACTCAAACACGACTCGGTAGCATTTCTTGACACAAAGCTAGGCTTGATGCTGTTAGGAAATCGGAACAACAAACCGTCGTGCGTAATGAAAAACGGGAAAGAAAAACGAGACACAAGATATACGTGGAAAACCTCAACGCGAGGAAAAATCACGGAAGCCACACCAGTCCACTATGAAATCGAAAATAAGAATACAAGTCTTCTCGCAATCTCTCTGAGATCTGTGTTTTCTCTCCCCTCTCTCTTTCTTTTCTCTTAAAACTGATAACCCTAAAATTTAACAAACTGCTAAATAAATAGGTCGGTCCCCTATGGCCGAAATTACACCCCGAGGTCCAAAAATATCATTTTCACCCGGTGGGGGCGTTGCCCCCTACACCCCCGGGATAGACCAATGCTGAAGGTTGTCTGCACCCTAACAAAAGGCCAATGCCTGTAATTTAGGAGGCTGACCTTCACTGCGATGAGACTTTTTCTCCTATGGTGAAAGCTACAAGTGTCCGTTTGTGTTTGCTCTAGCTATTCTGTTTCAGTGGCTTGCCCACCGAATGGATACGAGTATGCTTTTTTCGTGTTTTTTCCTCAATGAGGTGGTATATGTACGACTTCCACATGGGTTCTCTGATCCTGTTCATCTTTCTCGTGTGTTGACTTCACAAGTCTCTATATGCACTGAAACAAAGTCCCCAATGGCATGTTTTAAATGGTCACTTCTCATTTACTATCCTTATGGTTTTGTGGCATCTCAGGCGGACACCTCAGAGCTCTTCGCTCTACAACACAAATACGCCTTTGTGATGCTCCTACTCTATGAACATGACATAATCATCACTCTCACCAGTGCTTCCATTATCTCTGATTTGATCTCTCAACTTGGCTCTTTGTTTCAAATTAAGACTTGGGCAAACTACACTCCTTTTATGGCTGCAGTTCCAGTATATTGATTGTTTGTCCCTAAAACCAAATATGCCACTCACCTGTTGACTAGACACCATATGCAGGATCGTGAACCATCTAAAACTCCTTGTGCTACCTCTTCTAGACTTGGCAAGGCTGAAAACACTGCCTTGTCTGATCCCTCCTTGTTTAGGAGCATTGTGGGTGTTGTGCCATACCTTACCTTCACTAAGCCAGACATTGTCTTTTCTGGTAATGTTGTATGTTAGTTTAAGCTTTCCTACTGATGTTTATTTTGCTAGTTTCTATGTAGCATCGACACATTTAATAGCTGTCCTATCTGTGCTGGACACGTCGAAACACCCCAACTTCATAATGTAAAAGACGGGACACATTTGTGACACCCCGGAGACACGTGTGTCTCAAGTGAGAAGTGTATAGGGACACTGTTTGGTGTTGATTCATAATGTAAAAAATACTTGATTTCAATAGTGAAAATTTTATAACAAACTTGTACCTATGCCTCGTAATTTGTCTTTTTTGATACATATCGTTACTGTGAAGGAGTATTAGTTTTCAATTTTTTGTTAAGTTAATGTTTGTCTCCAGTACTTAATTTTTTGAAGTCTCACACTGTGTTTAATATGTCTACTTTTGCATTTTATTTAAAGTTTTTTGTTTTATGTGATTTAGGTCCGACCAAAATTGTAATAGAGTTACTAAAAAGTGGAAAAATCACTGTGGTTGATTCAAAGGCTCAGGGAAGTCTCATGGAATTGAAAGTTCCAACGAATGAGACCCCGCAACGAATTTATTGGGAGGGAAAAAACCTCTGCTATTCATATCCTTTCGAAAAGGTGAGCCTCAAGTACACACTCACAAAGAAGGATAGGAACGAGCTCTTGAAAAATGCATAAATGCAAATTAAGAAGGCAACCCCTATAGAAACATTAGGTGTTGGAGTTGTGGCAGCATCTGCCATCGAATTTACTGTGAAATTGATTTCTGAAATTCGGGCTTTGATTAGGGACCATATTGGTTGGTTTATTAGTTTAGTTAACAAGTCCAATGTGGACAAAAAGGTGGAAAACTTGGAAACAGAAGTTACGAACTTTTCTAATAGTATGGTGAAATTTTCAACCGAATCAGGGAAAGTAGCGGAGACATCTATCAAGACTTCAAATGACATGAATGAATAGTTGGACCTTCTCCGACGGTTGAAAAGAAAGACCAAGATTTGGCGGTCAAATGGGGCTTCAAAAGAAAGAAGAAGTTGCGAAGAAGGATGAAGAAGAAAAGAAGAAGAAAGAAGAGGATGAGGCTGAAGAACATGAGAACAAGAGCGATGATGAAGAGTTTTGATGGAATGTACTTAATTTTTCCTTCTATATATTAGCTACATGCATGATTATTACTATGGTGGATTGATTTCTTTTTACCGGTGGGATATATTGTTCTAGGTATTTTCATTCTCTGCCCTAAGAGTACTAGTATAAGATATAGTATGTGTTTTTGCGGAACCTGCTTAAGAAGCCTTTAAGATGTGTTTGTAACCTCTTAGGTATTATCAACTCTTTTGGGGTCATTATTCATACATAGTATTCTTCCAGCTTTAAATTGAGTTCCGCTAGTGGATGGTGAGTTTGTAGTCCATAAAAATAATTGAGATGTTAGATGCGCATAAGATGGCCTCAATATTACTTAGTTATAACAAAGATAAATATACACACAAAGTATTTCAATGATAAATGTCTTGGCTACTTTCCCAAGTTCGGTTGAAACTTTCGCCATACTATTGGAAAAGTTCGTCATTTTGATTTCCATGTTTTCAACTTTTTGTCCACATTGGACTTGTTAACCAAACTAATAAACCAACCACTAGGGTCCCTTATCAAAGCCCCAATTTCAGCAATCAATTTCACAGTAAATTCGATGGCAAATGCTGCCACAACTCGAGCACCTAATGTTTGTATAGGGG
This sequence comes from Vaccinium myrtillus, assembly GCA_016920895.1. NCBI lineage: Eukaryota > Viridiplantae > Streptophyta > Magnoliopsida > Ericales > Ericaceae > Vaccinium > Vaccinium myrtillus. The sequence goes on along the minus strand of CM029275.1, from coordinate 9,136,242 downwards.
TTGCCTTCTTAATTTGCATTTCTGCATTTTTCAAGAGCTCGTTCCTATTCTTCTCTGTGAGTGTGTACTTGAGGCTCACCTTTTCGAAAGGATATGAATAGCATAGGTTTTTTCCCTCCCAATAAATTTGTTGCGGGGTCTCGTTCATCGGAACTTTCAATTCCATGAGATTTACCTGAGCCTTTGAATCAACCACAATGATTTTTTCACTTTTTAGTAACTCTGTTACAATTTTGGCCAGACCTGAATCACATAAAACAAAAAACTTTAAATAAAATGAAAAAGTAGACATATTAAACACAGTGTGAGACTTCAAAAATTAAGTACTGGAGACAAACATTAACTTAACAAAAAATTGAAAACTAATACTCCTTCACAGTAACGACATGTATCAAAAAAGAAAAATTGCGAGGCATAGGTACAAGTTTGTTATAAAGTTTTCACCATTGAAATCAAGTGTTTTTTACATTATGAATCGACACCAAACAGTGTCCCTATACACTTCTCACTTGAGACACGCGTGTCTCCGGGGTGTCACAAATGTGTCCCGTCTTTTACATTATGAAGTTGGGGTGTTTCGACGTGTCCAACACAGATAGGGCAACTACTAAATGTGTCGATGCTACATAGAAACTAACAAAATAAACATCAATAGGAATGCTTAAACTAACATACAACATTACCAGAAAAGACAATGTCTGGCTTAGTGAAGGTAAGATATGACACAACACCCACAAAGCTCCTAAACAAGGAGGGATCAGACAAGGCAGTGTTTTCAGCCTTGCCAAGTCTAGAAGAGGTAGCACAAGGAGTTTTAGATGGTTCACGATCCTACATATGGTGTCTAGTCAACAGGTGAGTGACATATTTGGTTTGATGGACAAACAATCAATATACTGGAACTGCAGCCATAAAAGGAGTGTAGTTTGCCCAGGTCTTAATTTGAAACAAAGAGCCAAGTTGAGAGATCAAATCAGAGATAATGGAGGCACTGGTGACAGTGAAGATTATGTCATGTTCATAGAGTCAGAGCATCACAAAGGCGTATTTATGTTGCAGAGAGAAGAGCTCTGAGGTGTCCGCCTGAGATGCCACAAAACCAAAAGGATATTAAATGAGAAGTGACCATTTAAAACATGCCCTTGGGGACTTGTTTCAGTGCATATAGAGACTTGTGAAGTCAACACACTAGAAAGATGAACTGGATCAGAGAGCCCATGTGGCGGTCGAACATATACCACCTCATTGAGGAAAAAACACGAAAAAGCATACTCGTATCCATTCGGTGGGCAAGCCACTGAAATAGAGTAGCTATAGCCAACATAAGCCTACATTTTTAGGTTTCACCATAGGAGTAAAAGTCTCATCGCAGTGAAAGTCAACCTCCTAAATTAAAGGCCTTGGCCTTAAGCCTAGCTTTGTGTCAAGAAATGCTACCAAGTCCCGTTTGAGTCTATAGACACCTTTACAACCAAGTATGTTATTTATTGGGTGGACGAGGAACAAGAGACCAGGTGCCTTGCCTATGGAAGGCTGAGTTCCTCTGCCATGACATGCCTTCATGCCTCAGATTATTGGCTATTGTGAAAGAGGTTGGTTCATCGGGTGAAGGGGTTAGAACCTGACTGGAAAAACATACATTTTCTTGCAAATTCCAGAGTTGGATCTAGTCTGCATAGGATAGGAAGAGATGATGGGTGCAAATGAGTATGGAGGTGGTGCTGCTGGCATCGGTGCTGGTGGTGGAACAAAAGTGGAGACTTGTGCAGAATCAATTGCAGATGGAGGTGGAGATGTGGTGCAAGTGTAAGATCAAACAAATAAGGAATGGGGAATATGGGAGGAGATCAATATGTGGTGATTTATGGATCCAGGGGAGGATTAGAAATTGCGATGGGACCTAAAAGAGAAAGATTTATGACAAGAATCACAATACTAGAGAGCGGATAACCACTCAGTAAATATAGGGGAGGTGGATAACCACTCAGTAATTAGGATGATGGTATTGAGAAGTAGTGATGGGGGAATGTCTGTTCATCAAAAATCACTTTCATGGATGTATACCACTTATTGGAAGCCCTATCAAAGCACAGATACCCCATAGAATTAGGTGCATACCCCAAAGATTAACAACAGGGTAAAGGTGTAGGCCAAAAACTTTGAGAGGTACAAAAGCGCTCTTAAAAGAAGAGACGGGGGCAATTTCCTCAACGTGCCTATCTTTTCTTTCCACCAATCCATTTTTTTCGGAGCATATGGGCATGAAATGGGATAAAAACACTAGGAGTGGGAAAACTATCCATGGCATGACTGGTATGTTCCCCCACAATCTATTTGTACGTACTTCTTTTTAATTGGCAAAAGATAGTAGATAAATATAATTGAAAAGAAGGATTTCATGGGAAGGAAGCAATGATGATGAGAAATCAAACCCAAGCAAAACCAAGCATATACATAAGGCCAAGATACAAGGCCAATCCGAAAACCCAACTCAGCCAGACTATTCTTACAAAATGAGTTCAAATTTGGAGCAACAACAAAAACTCCTAAACCTGCATCCTGCTCACCACAGATTCTATCAAAAATTTGGCAGGATTAGGAAGAAACAAAAACAGCTACAGCGACTTACACCACTCTTGGACAAAAAGCAGCCTCAGCTCTTGATACCAAAAACCAAAAACAACATATCTCACCAAAAACCATTCACAGCATGAGAGTCATCAAACGCACATTATACCACTCTGTTTGTAAATAAGTTTTTAATGTTAGATTTGGTGCATTATCAATCAAAAGTTATAAATTGTTGTCAAATCATGAAATCGCTTCAATTTTGATTCACTCGTGTAATAAATATCCCTCTTTTATCACTTATTGTACTTTTTTTTATAACACAGGTGTCCGGGCCAGCTTACGGCACCTCGACTAATCCTGGGGTCCCAATCCCACCGCTCACTGGCGGGAAACCCAAGTAAAGCCGGAGCAAAGCTCCATATGGACTAGCCTTAAAAGTGCTGATAACACATGAAAAGATTCGAACCTAAGACTTTAGGAGCAAATCCCTACGTCCGAAACCTTAGACTACTAGGAGGGAAACATATTTCCGAGACTGCAAAAGGAAACATAGACAAAAGATGCATATTATAACACTCATAGTTGTTAAAAACCTACAATACAGGATACGTATCCTACAATTCGTATCGTCTCCTTCGGAAAACGATATGTATACAACCCGTATCCTTTTTGTATAGAAATCATAAGATATGATCATGTATCCTATGATTTTTACGTGTATCCTAATTCGGCACGTATTCTACAATTATTAATTGGGAAAAATTCTGACCTTATTTTAAGAAGCGGAACTCCAGATGCATTAATTTAAGCTCTTTGATCTAATTATGGCATATTTCAAACCATTAAATAGAAATTCAACTCCATTGTAGGGCTTGTATAGAAGAAAGATCCATACTTCGATTGTGTTTTTGGCCTGAATCATATATATAGTTGCTCTTGTTTTCTTTCCCTTACAAAGGCAGCAAAAAAACCTTAATGTGATAGGCTCCAATTGAGAGATTGAAAATTTTGCATCTTAAAATTTTTTTTTTTAATGTAAGCATAGTTTGTTGGTGTTATTAAGTGTATTTACTTGTTAATTGTATATTAATTTTAATTAATATTGTCGAAGCATAAACTATATTTAGTATTTTAGCACAAGAAAGTAAAGTCCAAACAAGCCCAATTGACAAAGTCTAAAGACGAAAGATATTATTTAAGGAGATATGAATATCTAGTTTTCTGAAACTCTAGAATATCTAGCTCTAGAAACTCTAGAATATCCTTGTGAAATATCTAGAGTTTTTTTTATGAGAATTAGTCACATTTGATTCTAGAATTTACCTCAATGTTTATCTTGTGTGAAAATATCTTTGGACTAGAGCTCTCCATGGAGTAGTATAAATAGAGATGCGTTGTATCGATTTTCTACCAAGCCAAATAAAAGTTTGAGTTCAAGGGTAATACAAATGCTCTCATTCCCCACATTTGTCTTAAGTATACATAAGGGTGGTGGTTGATATATACATTAGGGTGGTGGTTGATTCAATTTTCCAACTTCTATTCAGAATTTAGGAAAGAAACATAATTTGCGCATTTATGCGGGCCATTGAATCTCAGGATGGACCGCATGGATGTACTTGGTGTGCAAGCTTCTTATTGTGGAGGGTATGCAAATAAGTTATTCTCTGTACAATTCTGGTATTCTTACGGTATGAATTATCGGACTCTGAAGCACGTCCTGCAAAATACACCTCGCCACCTCTGCTCGTTCTTTCCTGATCCTATGCTCTCACTCTCTCCCTTCTCTCTCTCTCTCTCTCTCTCTCTCTCTCTCTCTCTCTCTCTATATATATATATATATACGTAAAGGATCTAATCCAGACTTTTGATTTCCGGACTTTTTATACAAATTTTTTTTTGACGATCCGATCCGTCCAATGTGTTCAGAAGGTGTTTTCAAGGGTCCTCGCGGAAAATCTTCAAAAAAAACACCGAGAAGGGCTTGATCCAAGCAGTTTTCGTAAAAATATATAAATACAGTTTTTGCGAAAACTGCTTGGATCAAGCCCTTCCCGGTATTTGTTTTTGAATATTTTCCGCGTGGACCCTTGAAAACACCTTTTGAACACATTGGACGGATCGGATTTTCCAAAAAAAATTTGCAACACAAAAAAACCCCATTTTTTCTTATTTCCGGGAGGTGTGGATAGGAAATTTTCCCTATATATATATATATATATATATATATATATATATATATATATAGAGGAACTCTCTAGTCCGGGACCCTTGGGTCCGGATCTCATAGTTCCGGATCAAATTTTGACGATCCGAGCCGTCCAATGTGTTCAAAAGGTGTTTTCCAAGGCCCACGCGGGAAATCTTCAAAAAAAAATACCGGGAAGGGCTTGATCCACGCAATTTTGTAAATATGCAGTTTTTGCGAAAAACTGCGTGGATCAAGCCCTTCCCGGTATTTTTTTTGAAGATTTCCCGCGTGGGCCTTGGAAAACACCTTTTGAACACATTGGACGGCTCGGATTTCCCAAAAACAATTGGGAAAAGCATCAAAACGCTTCGGTCCGGGAAATCCGGGATCCTTGATAGGATCTCCGGCGTATATATATATATATATATATATATATATCTCTTTAGGGATCCCTCATACAAAATTTGGTGCGGACCAAGGCATTTTTCAACTTTCCGGATCAAATTTTAACGATCCGAACCGCTCAATGTTTTTAAAATGCATTTTCCAAGGCCTACGCGGAAAATCTTCAAAAAAAAAATACCCGGAACGGCTTGATCCAAACAGTTTTCGATAAAACTGTACATAGGCCCTTAAAACTGTTTGGATCAAGCCCTTCCGGGTATATATCCACTCTAGTCTCTACCTCTTGCTACCTTCCTCCATCTCCGGTAAGATAGAGCAACATTGTCTTTTTCTCACACCTCTCTTCTTTATCATTTTCCTTTCATTTCTACATGTTACATACGGAAAAGAATCTAGACTACTTTTTTTTTTTTACCTTTATTACTTTTCTTCAAACTTCATCTTTTTCATCCCTTTCAGAAATATGACACGAGCATGTCATATTGCTGCTGCCTTCAGGGTCATCGGTGGTAAGTAGCACTCAACGAGCAACGATGGTAATATATCCTAAATTGAAACTAGGATTGTTATTTCAGTTAGATTTCCTTAACAATCTCTTGCACCTGGAAGCCTCTAGGAAAATTGTTCCACTCCTCTGGCTCAAACTGCAATGGTTTGAAGGAGGACCCTAAAACAGAACCCAAATAAGATGAAGGAAGAGAAGCCACTCGGAAACCAATGAAAAGGTTGAAGCCCTATCACTCACCTCTCCAACAAGTATTATCTGACTCTTACTAACATTCACCTTCACCTTCACCTTTAAGATTGGAACTCATCAAAATAGATAAAAACATCGTCAGATTCCTGAATTGATCTTCCGCAGTATCACACACGATCATTGTGTTATCTGTGAAAATGAGGTCAGAGGGGTGGGATATGGTAATCAATGGCGAAGCCAATGTAGGCTTATTAAGGGCACATGCCCCTGGTGGAAGTTTGTAAGGTTTTGAATTTTAGTTTTAGTTTCTAATTGAACCAAATTTTAATCGTTGTTAATACAACTTAGCCACTCACAAAAATGCATAGAAAATTCAAGAATATTTGTTCACCCAATAAAAAATCAGTGAACTTTCCTACTTTGTTTGGGGTCCGCATTGGGTCTTGCTTCAATGTTTATAGCGGTTCATAAGATTTTATCTTTAATCATTCTTGCAAAATATCATCTCAATGAGATATCCATTAGTGCTTGATCAAATCATCCATTTTTTGATGTTAAATCATGCACCAAAATTCTAAAGCAAAACATTTGTTGTTCGTTAGAATACTTATCGATGTGAAATTGATTGATTTTTTGGTTGAGTTGTTTAAAAATCAAGCTCTATTATTCTTGGTCATCGAAACTCCCCTTCGTTTCTTACGATAGAACACGCAAGTCATCGTTGCATCGTCAACAATTACCCCGTGGGTTGGTGGTTCGTTGTTGAAGCTTGGCCATCGCTGTAGGTTTTGTTTCATAGTGCTCCACTACTGCATTTCCCGTATATGCCCTTGATGGTATAGAATGTTTATTGCCCCTACCCTAGCAATCTCAATGTTTCAACAAGCACCCTCTTAGCTCCTTCTAGTCAATATATGTTCGTTGTCTCTTTGTGGTGGTGGTTCTCCATGCTTCGTGGTTAGGTCTGACTCCTAGTCTTCTCTGGGAGCAAACAACCATTAGTGTACTCCCAGTTGGGATAAGTCGAAGGGCACTCCTATGCTAGAGTTAGACTTTTGTAGGAAGAGAAAGGTAAGTACGTTAGATCTCAAGTCTAAGAACGGTGTACCTTCCCCTAGTGTTATACGCGGTGTGTATTTGCCCTCCAAATAAGTTTGTGGTAGGCACGACCGTGACATCACTTGTAACCATTTTAGGTAGGAGACGTCATGCATTACGCTCTGCATCCACATGGACGAATATGTCCAAAACATGACACTGGGAGCCACACACCATCTTGTTGTGGTTGAGAATTGTGTTGGGTCCAACATAGAACAACCCGGCCCAGCCTCACGGATACCACATATTGGACTTCGGCTTCAGGGAACGATTGGGCCGCCCTGGAACCCACGTGCATTCAGCCCAAGCAAGCCTCAGTGAGATGTGGTATGCTTGACATTGTCAGGCAAGCCAATTGGTGTGGGGTTGGACCACTACAGACTCCAACATATTTGGAAGAAAACAAACCTGTCCCAGACACGCACACAGAGCACCACCATCGCCTCTACCACCTCCACCCACATGCCCACAAACAACAACTACAAACAAAACCAAAATTAACAAAAAACAACAAATCCTTCCCAGACACACACATAGAGCACCACCATCACCACTACCACCGCTACCCACACATCCACAAACAACTACAGCCAACATCAAAATTAACAACAGAAAACAAAAAAAAAGGGGTGTAACGCCCCCATTTTTCGAAGGCATTAATTAAATATATTTATAAAAAGATTAACTTTAAACAAAATGATAAACTTCAAATTATTCAGTCTTAATTAACTTAATAAGTAGCAGAAACATTGTTGACAAAAGGAAACAGTACTTGCAGTATCAAAAATTTAGTTACAGTCCTCCAACTTAATTTATTAAAAATAAGGAACAGAACACTAATAATAGGGATTCCATGCTTCTTCTGTTTCCACCTCAGTAGTTGGGTTCTCTTCTTGGAAATTCTGCTCTCATCCACCTGCTTCGGTACCCGACGCAAAAAGCCAGGGCAACAATAGCACCATGAGCGTACAAACACTCAGCAGATAGGCTCCTACCCATTGTCCCCTTACATTACATCACAAAGAGAAACAACATATATGATAGAATGATAATGAAAGAACAACACGATAATCCAACTTAATTTTTATTTCTAGCATTTACTTAAGTGAAACCTATGATTCTCTCCTTGAGAAATCAATTCTCCCCGTTTAACCACTTAGACTATGGCCATTCGTGATTCCACTCCCTCCTTGCTTGCCCTAATCAGGGGCCTAGATGAAATGGACTAAGTTATGTACTTAGTTGGGGTCATCAACTGCCTCACAAGGAAGAATCTCCCAGGGACTAACCGTAACCTTGGGAGTATATAGTCCATAACCTGGATCTATAATACAAAATCATCATTAACCACATTATTCATAACGAGTGATCACGCAACGCCATATCTAGGGTTTCGAATCTTAATCCAATTGTATAGTTAACAACACCATACCGACAACCATAACCTGGTTCTGCCAATTCTACAACCCGGGATCCTGCTGGATAACCTCCCAGGTCCCATCACTATAACCACCATTGGTTCATTTGTTCTTTAACGTAACATCTTCTACGTTTTCTAAGCACGTGACCCAACCCATGAACCAAACATTCTTGTGTTCTTTCTAACAAACTGATCAACTAGATACATATAAGAGATTCAAAACAATAAGGAACATAAATAACATGAAGAGTAAATTAACCATTCCACAAATCAATTATAGGTTTGCAGCATTAGTGAAATTACATAAAACTCGGGGACCAACTTGTAATTTATTAAAATTGAGGGTCAGATCTGTATTTAAATTTAATTCTATCATCGAGAGTACAAACATCGAAATCAAAACATAGTAACATGAATATTGCTCTACCGGTAAATTACCGATAGAATTGGGTTTTGACGATTTTGCTATTTGGCTTCTAGTTTCGATTGGGCTCGATTCCAAGCCTCGTTTCCATTTCTACCTTATATAATACATTAATTTATACTTAGGGTAGATGGGTAAGGTATATCTACCTTTGGTCCGACGAATAAACTCGACTTTGCAAAAATTTGTAGTCGAAATTACAATTCGGACAGAATCTTTGGGCAGCAATTTCGTGACTAAAACTCAACCGTTTTGGACGATTCTGGTGTCTAAAACGAAGTGCTCCAAGTGTTCTACAATGTTGACGAAGAAGTCTAAGCCCAAAACTCGCTCTAACTATGAGAAAAATTGAGATTTGCAGAGTGACTGTGCTGTCCGAAAATACTCGAACAGCAACTTCGGGCTGCAATATCGGGATCGTTCCTCGACCGTTTCGGGCGATTCCTTTACCAAAATCTAAGATCTTGAAACCCTCTACAACTTCGAGCAAGGAATCTAAGTTCAAAAACGATTGGAAGAAGAAGAAAAATGAAGATCTTTAGAGGAACAGTGAGCTGTTTGGAAAAACAGAACATCATCTTGAACAGGAAATTCGGGCTGGCATATTGGGATCATTTCTCAACCTTTTTGGGTGGTTCTTGTATCCAGATCGAAGGCCTTGAAGTCCTCTACAACTTCAATGAAGGAACTTAAGCCTAAAAACGGCTTAAACTCTAAGAAAATGGCGATTTACATATCCCCTGTAATCTGTCCGAAAAATACAAATGGGTGGGGATGATGAAGATGATGAGTGGAGTTATGGGAACTTTGATTTTCCAGATTGGTGAGCTTGCAACAATGGATGCATTTCTGCTGGGAGTTCAGGCCTAGGGTTGGCTAGCTATGAAAGTCTAATGGTGGTTTTGCATGGTTGATGGTTTTGGACCATAGTTTTGGAGAAACAATGGGAAATTGGGTTAGGATATTCTAGGGGTTATCTTATTCTAGGAATTGGTTTATCCTAGGTTAGGTGGTGTTTGGTTAGAGAGTTTGTAGTCATAGTTGAAATTATGCAAAGGTGTAACAAGTCCTAGAGGGGGGTGAATAGGACTACCAAATTAAAAATTAACTATCCCAATTTTAATTTACTTAATCATTTTCCATGGTGAGACAATTAAAAACACAAAATGAAGAAGAATAGCAATAAGCAAAAGAACACGAACACGAGGATATACGTGGAAACTACTTAGGGTCTAAAAACCCTAAGCATAAAACCACGGCCTAATCTACCAATTGCTATAAATCAAAAGGTTAAATCAAGAGTTACAAGATTAGGAATTACCAACTTGCCCCAAGCTACACCTAACTCTACTCCTTGATTTAGCTCCCCGAGCCCCTTCTTGATTCCATAGCCTCCACGAGTTCTTCACCACTCGATCTCCGTATCAACAACGGCTCGGATCATCCGCCCACGTAGAAATGTAGGCAACACAACATGATGTAATAAAGATGTGATTTTTATGAAGATTTTTGAAAAACAAAATCAACCTAGAGTGGATCCATAAAAAGGAAGACCCTAGATTGAAGAAAGATGGAATGAGCTAACTCAAATCATCAAGAACATCAAGTTCCACAAAGAGAGATGGGATGAGACTTTCTCTCTCTAAAAGGGGGCTGATTTTTCAATAAGGTTGGTGCCCTAAAATGAGAGAAAAAGACCTTATATAGTGCACAAGTTCGCAGCCCCTTAAGTGAGCCTCTCAAAACATGACACATCACTAACACGGGCTACCGGACGCGCGTGTAAACGCTTTGTGACCGCAGCGCCAATAAAAGGTACACGGGCTGCGACGCGTGTAAACGCTTTTCAAACGCCACGTGCACAAAGAAGGGCTAGAACTCACATGCCTTTGACAAAATCATGATTTTGGAAGTGAATCAATGCATTTTAGCTAAATAAAACTCATGTGTACTAAACCATGATCAATACTAATGCATGAGTATACCTTCCCGGATTGAGCTTTGAAACACTTGATCATGAAGCTTGTAATCTTCTTGAATGGAGAATCTAGACTCAAGCCCTAAGCACTCTACTTCCCAAAACCCCATAAGCAAATTACATGCGGAAAGGCTTGACATTACCCGAAAACGCCAACAAAACTAACAATCTCCCCTTTGGCTTTTCCGGACAAAACCTTCCAAAACAAAACCCAATACAAGAAAGCAAGACCTAACTAACTCAAGAACCTTCAAAACTTGAGAGAATTAGAACATGCTTCCAAAACACCTGCCAAGAAACTTCAACACAGAGCATATGCCAAGATATCTAAACAATACCAATATGAACAATGAAAGCGCAGCCGGAAGCATTCTTAAAAACAGCATGTTTGCCCCAAACATGAGCACAAGAATTATGAATCAAACAATACCATGTTTGCCCCCAACATGGGCAAATAAACTATCATATTTCAGCTTCAACATGTTTGCCCCAAACATGGGCACCTGCTGGAATCAAACCTCAAGCAATAGTAGCAGCGAAAGCACAACGGAAATAGCAAACTACTATATAAGCCATCAAGAACAAGGCATAGTCATACTACTAGCAAGCTCTATAGAAACCAAAGCCCCAAGCACGGGCAACAAGAGCATATGTCCAACAAGTCATGGCCCTAACCATGGGCAAAATTAACATCAAGTAGTAAGAGCAAGTAACAAACATGCAAGGAGGTAAGTGTGTCAAGCATGCGAGATAAGAGGAAGTAAGAGTCAAAAGAGAGAGATTACATATGCACCTCACTACATCTCTCATAAGATAGGATATATACTACTACCTACTAAAACAAAGACCTTTTCATTCAAGCCAACCGTCTCCCCCTTTTTGTCGCGGAAACAAGCAAAGGGAAGGAACCCCAAAACGCGAGAGGAAAGAGAAGCACAAGATACTAACCATCCGTCATAGGAGTATCACCATCGGCACCAAGATTAGCCCCATCATCGTTACCAACTTCCGGATCCGGATTCGTGCCATAGCGAGACACATACGAGCGAGTACGATCGGCAAGGGCATCCAAAGCTTTCGTCATCTCATCAACGATAGTCTCCCGGACATGAGCACAATGATCCAAGGCCTCAAGACGAGACTCAACAGCACTCAAACGAATCCCCAAGTCTAAAATCGCATCAGCAGTCACATCAAGCTTACTATGCATGGAGGCAAACTCAGTTTTAATAGCAGCAAGCAAGAAGTTATCACGGTCAGTGGTTGGAACGGAAGACGGTAAAGAGCTAGAAGCAGCAGCACCACTAGCAAGCTTATCCCAAGGAGATTTGAAGCCAGGAGGAGTGTGAAGAGGGCTAAAAACAGCCGTCGTGCGAGGATAGTGTGGTGGAAGTGGAGATGGTGGCACCACAAAGTCATCGGGAATGGAGATATCATATTTGCTATTATGCAAGGTCTTGAAGGTGATAGGAGGTGGAAGATTAACACGAGGCTCGTCAGGAGTGATGTGGACTTGGTATTCACGGAGGAAGCGGGTGATGATGGACGAAAAAGGTATGGCGGATGTACCCGGAGGATGAAGAATGTAGTCATACACATCAGACCAAATCTTAACAGCAAGATCAAACGAGTAACCCCGACCAATCCCATACAACAAGTAAGCTTGACTAAGAGTCACATCAGAGGTGTGGCCACTCGGTTCAATGAAAGAACAAAGTGTTTTAAACAAGATACGATATTGAGGGACCAAGAAACCAAGCTTAATTTTCTCCATATCATCAAACACACCACCGGACAATTCTCGGTAAATTTCATTAGGGGCAGGTTGTTCGGTAGCAGAAAGTGGCCATTGAGCACCAACAACAACAGGTAAATCAAGCATTTCACGAATAGCACCCACAGAAAAAACAATGTCCTTACCACGAGTGGAAGATGTGAAAGTGAGGTGCTCAGGATTTGCAGAGACAACATTAACAAGAAATTCTTTCACCATTTCAGGGTGAGAAGGAACATAACCCGAGCACGCCGAAATCCAGCCCCTCTGGGCAAACTGTGCACTCATACCAACGGAGTGCAATTGATCAATGGCCACATTGCGTTCAATCAGTGAGGCGCCTTTACCAGACAAAACACGCTCATATGTGCGCTGAGCTTCAGGGCTTATGAAGTATTTCCACCCATTCCGAGGTGCTGGAGGCCTTTTCCAGACCTTAGCAGGAGGCTCAGTGCGAGCACGAGCACGAGGCATGATGCAAGTAAAGTGGGTGACAAAAGTTATCAGACTAACAGGTAAGCAGGAATAGAACACAGACAAGCAGTCTCTCAACAGTTAACCCACACCAAACACACACATTCAGCAAAGCAAGCAACCCAAAATACCCCAGACCAGCAGCACTAAACAAAGATAAGTAACTCAGTTCAGATATCCAGTAGACCCAGTAGAGAACAACTTAACACACATCAGAGCAGCACACAGTAAACGAACTATGGTAAGACACGGTTTCTTACACACGGGTTAGGCAGGAGGTATTACCTGCAGAAACCCCCAAATTCGATGAAGGAAGAAACCCTAGAATCACCATGGCCGTGATTCTGACCACGAACGGAAGAAACCCTAACTGTCTGATGTCAGAAATCGCGCCCTAGCCATACGCCTTGGAGCTCGAAGTGGGGTAGAAAAGCTTGACCCTCGATGAACACCCAATCCTCTGTCTCGCGGTCGGAGAAGAAGAAGATCGAAGACCCTCGGCGAGACTAACCCATGGTGAGATCGAGAAACGATGAACTCGATTGGTGATGGAGTGTACTGGAAATCGCCGCAGGCAGAAGAAAACCTAGGTCGTGTAATCGCCTAAGAAGAGAGAGAGTGGTGATTTTGGTCTGGAGCAGATGAGAGGTGAGAGGAAAGAAACAGGCCCTCACGTGTTTTAGAGTGGACGGCTAGGATAAGAGACACTTGCACTAGATGAGAACACGTGGGCAGAGGGTATATGGTCCAGTGATCCAAAATAGTGTAATCCGTGCACTCTCAATCGGACGGAGCAGGAGAGCGCCACATGGCAAATAATGAGGCCACATAAGAAAGAGCACTCGGGTGCACATGTGCATGTGACTGGTGTGTGGTGCAGCGCTAGCAAACCCGTCTAGACTCAATTCCAGCGCTAGCTCTCTGAATCTCCTTACTAAAACACACGAAAATTCTTGCTCCACAGGGTATGAACAAAATCCTTCACAAATTTGTGAAGGGCCTGCAGCAACAAAAAGTTCACAAATCCACTAAATTTTTCTAAGCCACAAAACAGAGAGTTCTTTCTCGCTCACAGAAAGTCTAAGGCAGAGACAAAAGCCAAGAGGCTAACCACAAAGACACCCTCTCAACTACAAAATTCAAACTAAAATCCTCTCAATCTTATGATAAAGTTCCCATGATTTCTCACACAAAATTTACTCACACAAAAAGAGTAACTAAGACATCAAAAATTCAACAAAAATGAACTCTCCCCCTCACAAAATGAATTCTCCCCCTCATTAAATGCATTCTACGGAGTATGCACACAACCAAGCATCATCAAGCACGCAATGCATTTTGGAATCAATATGTACACCTACCCATCATGAACAAGAAGAAGATGAACATGCTTGCTTGGAGACACGATTTTCGAACACAACCAAGATAGCAAGAGCAATGCATAGCACGACAATATCATGAGTTCAAGCGATTATCAAGAGAATTTCATGCTCTCTACTATCAAAGTGAGTGGGTGATCCCTTATAAGATGGTGCAAGAACCTCAAGAATGCCAAGTGACACCCACCCATATCCCGAGAAAGATTCATGCAAGCTAGATAAGTGAAGTCAAACCATAAGGCACTTGGACCTAAAAACTTCACGCACAAACCCCATTTTGATTTCTATGACCCAAGAGGTACACACAAATCTAGGATGGTGCAATGAATAGGTAGCCATTCGCCTCGGTGCGAGATCAATAAAGGGGGGAAGATGTGCTGGAGCAACAATCCTCAATTTTAGAATTAAGAGGCAACATAATTGAATACCTTCTTCTACTCCCCCCTCCCAACCCTTTTTTTTTTTTTTTTGACAAGGATCTCACTCTTTTATGCACCAAGGAAGCTTTCACACTACTCCCTAGACGGTAGCTCTTGAGAAAAATCAATGGGGGAAAGCATCTAAAGGTGAACACAAGCATTTGGTCAATCAAAAATCCAATCAAGTAGAGTCTAACCAAGATACGAGTGAGTACCCTTATACACCTTAAGGATCGGGCCCCAAAAGAGTGTGTGCAAATAGAGGAGAGCATGAGATTCATCTGAGACAATGACCACAACACGATATTAGCACGCATGCAAACTTCAATGATCCCAATGGTTATACTCAAATCTCAATGCCCAACTAACAAGTGCATCAAACTCATTCTCATGCATGATGAAAGACGTATCCACATGTCAAGCACACAAGCATTCAACAAGCAAGCACACAAACGAAAGGACTTAAGATATGATCCTACATGCATGCACTTAAAAAAGAAAAAAGACAAAATGAAAAAACAATGCAAAAACTAAGTAAAAACACATGAACACTCTAGACTCAAAGATGACATGAAGCACACAAGAGTGACATGTAACCCAACTTGCTTAATCAGGAGAAGTTAGACCAATAGACTTCCTAAGAAACTCAAATCTAGCGGAGTCTAAAGGTTTTGTGAAAATATCGGCCTTTTGATCAAGAGTGGAAATGAACTCAAGAGAGATGACACCATCTTCAACCAGATCACGAATGAAGTGATGGCGAATGTCTATGTGTTTGGTCCGGGAGTGTTGGACCGGGTTCTTGGAAATGTTAATCGCACTCGTGTTATCACAAAACACGGTCATCGACCCTTGAGCTAAGCCATAGTCTTGAAGCATTTGCTTCATCCACAAGAGTTGGGTACAACAACTACCCGCCGCAATGTATTCGGCCTCGGCGGTGGAGAGGGAAACGCAATTTTGTTTCTTACTATGCCACGCAACCAAACAATTCCCCAAATAAAAACACCCACCCGAGGTACTCTTCCTATCATCGGCACTTCCGGCCCAATCGGCATCGGAAAAAGCGGCTAAAACAACATTGGTTCCACGAGGGTACCACAACCCAAGGGACATGGTGCCCTTCACATATCGAATGACCCTTTTAACGGCGGTCAAGTGAGACTCTTTGGGGTCCGATTGATACCTAGCACAAACACCAACACTAAATGCAATGTCGGGACGGCTAGCGGTGAGATACAACAAGCTTCCTATCATGCTTCTATAAAGCGTAGGATCCACACTCACCCCCTTGGAATCTTTGGCAATCTTAACACTCGTACTCATCGGAGTTCGAGTGACTTTGGCATCAATCAAGCCAAACTTCTTCACCAACTCTTTAGCATATGTGGATTGACTAATGAAAATTCCATCATTCAATTGTTTGATTTGAAAACCAAGGAAGTAAGTCAATTCACCCATGAGACTCATTTGAAATTCATGAGACATTTGTGCCCCAAAGTGATGAGCATGTCTCTCACATGTAGAACCAAACACAATATCATCAACATAAATTTGAGCAATGACGAGATCATTTTCAATCTTTTGAACAAACAACGTTCGGTCTACTCCCCCTCGAACAAAACCATTATTCAACAAATGATCGGTTAAACGCTCATACCATGCCCGAGGGGCTTGCTTAAGGCCATAGAGGGCCTTGCGAAGACGATACACATAAGAGGGATTAGACGGATCAACAAAACCCTTAGGTTGCTCAACATACACTTCTTCTTTAAGATCACCATTCAAAAATGCACTTTTGACATCCATTTGAAAGAGTTTGAAACCTAAATGACTAGCCAATGCAAACAACAATCTAATGGATTCCAACCTAGCAACCGGAGCAAAAGTTTCATCAAAATCTATCCCTTCCATTTGAGAATACCCTTGAGCAACCAACCTAGCCTTATTCCTAACCACAATGCCATTCTCATCTTTCTTGTTCTTAAAGATCCACTTAGTGCCTATGACATTAGTGTGGGAAGGCCTAGGGACCAAGTACCAAACATCATTCCTAACAAATTGTTGGAGCTCTTCTTGCATGGCACCTATCCAATTTTCATCTTCTAAGGCCTCTTCCACCCTTTTGGGCTCTAAAGAGGATGTGTAACACACATAGTTAACTTCATTTCTAACGTTCCTCCTTGTCTTCAATCCATCACTAAGATTTCCTATGACTTGAGTTAGGGGATGGTGAAGCTTAACCCTAGCCGAAGGTTCTTTAGAGGTCAATGGGACAAGATTATGTTGACCAAGTTCTTCATCTTCTAAGGTCATACTACCTTCCGTTTCTCCCTCATTTTCAACTTCTTCCAATGACTCCTCTCCCTTTTCACTAAGAGTCATTTCATCATTCTCAATACTATCGGTGATCTCTCCCTCAAAGATATCCCACATGGGACCATCATCATCATCATCTCTTCTAGGAGAAGATTCTCCCAATGAAGAATCATCCACAATCACATTAGCCGACTCTACCAAGGTAGATGTTCTAAGATTGTAAGCCCTATAAGCACGACTAGTGGTGGAGTAACCTAGGAAGATACCTTCATCACTCTTGGAGTCAAATTTTCCCAACAAATCTCCCTCTCTTAAAATATAGCACTTACTCCCAAACACCCTAAAGTATTTAACCGATGGTTTCTTACCATTCCAAATTTCATAAGGTGTCAAAGATGTCCCCGGCCTCACATACACACGATTGATGGTATAACAAGCGGTGTTTATAGCTTCGGCCCAAAGATTCCGGGGAACATGTTTAGCATGCAACATTACACGTGCCATTTCTTGGAGAGTTCGATTTTTCCTTTCAACTACCCCATTTTGTTGGGGAGTGCGAGGAGCGGAGAACTCATGCTTAATGCCGTGTTCATCACAAAAAGTGTCAACTTCAAGATTTTCAAATTCTTTACCATGATCACTCCTCACCCGGACAATGGAATACCCTTTCTCATTTTGAATTCTTTGACTAAGAGTCTTGAAACAACCGTAAGCATCGGATTTCTCTCTAAGGTATCCAACCCATGTGTAACGAGAAAAATCATCGACAACCACAAGGATATACTTTTTGCCACCTAGACTCTCGGTTCTAGAGGGACCCATAAGGTCCATGTGAAGCAACTCTAAAGGTTTGGTGGTAGCAACAAGATTAGTCTTCTTATGTGGACTCTTGATTTGTTTTCCCAACATACACCCTCCACACACAAGACCCTTGCCATTTGCAAGCTTGGGCACTCCTCTCACCAATTCATGTTTGGTTATTTTATGCAAGTCATGAAAGTTCACATGTCCAAGTCTTTGATGCCACAATTCAACTTCATCCAACAAGACACGATTGCACACATTAGAGAGGTGAGGCTCAACACAATAACAATTATCCTTAGACCTAACCCCCCGTTAGAATGCAATCACCTTTCAAGTTTATCACGGAACAAGCATCTTTAGAAAATTGCACATTATGTTCATTGTCACAAAATTGTCCTATGCTCAAGAGATTAGCTTTCAAACCTTCAACATACAACACATCATGCAATTTTGGAAGACCGGGTGAACAAACGGTGCCGTGACCAACAATTTTCCCTTTCTTTCCATCACCAAAGGTGACAAGGCCACCATCATACCTTTCAAGAGAAACAAACATAGCCCTATCCCCGGTCATATGTCTAGAGCAACCACTATCAAGATACCACATGCATGCATTGTGAGCTTTATAGGCGGTGTGTGCAACAAGACAAGCATGATTAACTTTCTTCCAGGTACGCTTCAAGTTAGGACCATCATTCAAGTTCTTAGCATACAAAGACAACTTGTTTATCTCTTCAACTAAGTATGATGATTGAGATGCAAGATGAGATAACTTTGTGAAAAATTCATCACTTTGAGACTTAGGAGGTGACGGAGTAGCAACACGAGGTCTTCCAACATTTGGTTGACCAAGAGCTACACTACGCGGGACAAATCGACTCATGGGTCTTTGTGTTTGGCCCCTCTTGTTATTCTCTCTCTTCAACCGATAACAAAAAGGACGAATATGTCCCTCAACCCCACAATGATGACACGTAACGATTCTTTGCTTAGAACTCTTAGCCCCTCTTGCCTTGCTCTCTTTATTCTTGTTCGTGGTATCACACTCTTCATCGGAATCATGACCACAAATATCAAATGGAATAAATTTCTTCTTGGGTGGTTCATCCTTGAGAGGAATGGAATTGGAAAAAAGACTTGAGGTAGTCTCGGCACTCACAAACGGAACTTTCTTTTTAGGCTCTTCACTAGGCTTGGAGGAAGGTGATGAATTCAAGAAACCTAGGCCACTCTTATCCCTAAAAGACCTAGTCATCTCCGCCATTCGTGACGCACCACACTCATTCCTCTTTATAACTTCATTAGCCTCAAAAAGATCTTTCTCAAGTTCAACAATTTTAGACTTCGCCTTTTCAATTTCTTTCAAACCCTCAACCTCTCCTTTTCAATGAGTTCAAATTTTTCAACCAATTTTGCATTATAGATTCTAAGCTCTTCTAACTCATGAGTGGTGACAACAAGATCCTTTTTGAGAGAAGATTTCTCTTTCTCAACAATTTTAAAATTAGACTCCACTTCCTTCTTTCTTCTCCCAAGTTTTCTAAAGTCTTTGTAAAGTTGATCATAGATCACATTGATAGACTCGCCCTCACAATCCTCTTGATCATTTTCAACAGTTTTAGCAACTTCCACTTTAGAACTAGATCTCTTGCTCTCAACACTCTCATCACTAGACGAAGAAGATTCGGACACCGATTTAGAAGAGGGAGGAGTTCCTACCGTAGAGACCAAAGCATTGACATTCGAATTTCCCTCTCCCAATTCATAAGCTCCGCACTCGCTACCCTCATCATCACTCTCATCTTCCCAAGTAACCTTAAACCCTTTCTTAAACTTCTTTTTAAGAGTATTAGCGCACTCGGATTGAATGTGACCGAACCCATGACACTCATGACATTGTATCCCTTGTGGCTTTTTGGATTTATCAAAAGAAGGTTTCTTGCCACTCGCGTCAAACGTGTTCTTCTTATGAGCACTCAAAGGTTTCGAACTCTTGCCAAATTCTTTAGGTTTTCGTAGTGTCACGAACCTCTTATATTTTTTAACAAGCATGGCCAACTCCTCATCATCATGACTCTCATCCGTGTCACTATCCTCGATGATTTCCTATTTATCAATTTTGAAAGCAATGTTTTTACCGGTCTTGGGAAGGGACTTCGAAGGTTTGAAGTCCTTCAAATGATTTAGTTCAAAAATTTGGAGTTTACCAACCAACTCGGCAAAAGTGATATCATCAACATCCGACCGCTCTTCTATGGAGGTCACTTTAGTCAAGAACCTAGAGGGAAGGGACCTAAGGATCTTACGACACACTTTAAGATTGGAAAGAGGTTCCCCTAGGCTATGAAACATGTTAACAATTTCGGTGAGCCTAGTTATGAAGCTATCAAAATTTTCTTCATCAAGCATTTTGAGTTCCTCAAATTTTGTAGTGCACATTTGGAGTTTAGACACCCTCACCGTTTCAATACCCTCATGAGAGGTTCGGAGAAGTTCCCAAGCCTCTTTTGCGGTGACACACGAAGAAATGCGATTGACTTCGGATTTGGACAAAGCATTGAAAATAGTATTCAATGCACGTGAGTTAAACTCACAACTCTCGATATCCGCCGGATCCCACTCCGCTTCGTTTTTCTTCCTAACCTCTTTAGTGCTAGAATCCTCAATCGTGGGTTCTTCATAACCATAAAGAACGGACCTCCAAACTCTAATCCCTAATGCAATCAAATGGTTCTTCATTTTTGATTTCCAAAGAGAGTAGTCACTACCATCAAAGTAAGGGGGTCGAGAATTTGACCCACCTTCCATAGGACCCGTCCTATCCATTGCACAACAAAGGATCAACTCAAGCAATTAAGCACACAACGAGCACACGAGCTCTGATACCAATTGAAATTATGCAAAGGTGTAACAAGTCCTAGAGGGGGGTGAATAGGACTACCAAATTAAAAATTAACTATCCCAATTTTAATTTACTTAATCATTTTCCATGGTGTGACAATTAAAAACACAAAATGAAGAAGAATAGCAATAAGCAAAAGAACACGAACACGAGGATATACGTGGAAACTACTTAGGGTCTAAAAACCCTAAGCATAAAACCACGGCCTAATCTACCAATTGCTATAAATCAAAAGGTTAAATCAAGAGTTACAAGATTAGGAATTACCAACTTGCCCCAAGCTACACCTAACTCTACTCCTTGATTTAGCTCCCCGAGCCCCTTCTTGATTCCATAGCCTCCACGAGTTCTTCACCACTCGATCTCCGTATCAACAACGGCTCCGGATCATCCGGCCACGTAGAAATGTAGGCAACACAACATGATGTAATAAAGATGTGATTTTTATGAAGATTTTTGAAAAACAAAATCAACCTAGAGTGGATCCATAAAAAGGAAGACCCTAGATTGAAGAAAGATGGAATGAGCTAACTCAAATCATCAAGAACATCAAGTTCCACAAAGAGAGATGGGATGAGACTTTCTCTCTCTAAAAGGGGGCTGATTTTTCAATAAAGTTGGTGCCCTAAAATGAGAGAAAAAGACCTTATATAGTGCACAAGTTCGCAGCCCTTTAAGTGAGCCTCTCAAAACATGACACATCACTAACACGGGCTACCAGACGCGTGTAAACGCTTTGTGAGCGCAGCGGCCAATAAAAGGTACACGGGCTAGCAGACGCGTGTAAACGCTTTTCAAACGCCACGTGCACAGCAAGGGCTAGAACTCACATGCCTTTGACAAAATCATGATTTTGGAAGTGAATCAATGCATTTTAGCTAAATAAAACTCATGTGTACTAAACCATGATCAATACTAATGCATGAGTATACCTTCCCGGATTGAGCTTTGAAACACTTGATCATGAAGCTTGTAATCTTCTTGAATGGAGAATCTAGACTCAAGCCCTAAGCACTCTACTTCCCAAAACCCCATAAGCAAATTACATGCACGGAAAGGCTTGACATTACCCGGAAAACGCCAACAAAACTAACAATAGTCATGCTACATATTTGCGAAGTCAAAAATTATAAGTCGACTAATGATCTAATCATGATTATTAGTAAGTAATTAGACTAAGTAAGAATTTAGCGTGATAAATCAAGTAATTAGAAAGATAACATCTATTTTTTTTTTTTATGAAACTAAAAATTCGGAATGTTATAGGGGGCCTCTCCTAGACCTCAAGAAAATATCCGTCAGACCAATTCACCCTAACTTATAATTTGGAAGTCATTTTTGAAGAGTACCATTTTCTTTCGAAGCACTACCTCTCCATCACGTAAAAATGAAGTCATCAATCTTGAGTCCACACAATTATTGGCAAAAAGCATAGATTCCAAAATTTGCCCCTTGCCTATTGAAGCATCTTGAGGAGTTCAAAGCTACATACTAGGCCAATAGTTTGTACATGCGCCCCAATATACTAATAGCGTGGAAGTTCTATAGTACCCCCGCCCTAACCGTTTTCGTCACGGAGCAAGAGGAAGCATCGAGGCATTTCCCTAAAGTCCCATTATTATTGATGCAGATTGGCTGTGTGATGATGCCGAGAGTTGTTCGGCTGTTGGGTAGCCAACTAATAGTAGAGACTCCATGTTTGATTGGAAGTGGCCCGACAAACTAGACCCACTGATATGTGGAAGAATGTTTTCCGCGTAACTTTAAAGTTATATCTAGACTGCAGAATTAACGCCCATAAGGAAGGGGGAGGGAGAGAGAGAGAGAGAGGAGGGAGGGAGGGAGGGAGGGAGGGAGGGAGTGTACTTCATTCATAATTAGAATGAACTTTAACAAGTAGACTTTGGACGCTAGCTGATATCAAGCACAATATAAGGATGAGATGGGTGAAGGCGATGGATGATTAGTTATGCAGCAAAGTTCTGTCAAACCCGGCCTTGTTTGGTAAGATAATGGGCTTGGGCAATCCAGCATCCACGTGAGTTCGATTATCCAGAGCAGCATCTTCATTCCCACTTCTTCGATGTCTTTCTTATGTTTGGATTTTGGGGGGTTCACCAATTCTGCGTTCACTTGATATTGGAGTTCCTTTTGGATTATGGCTGAGCTTCAGAATGTGAATGTCAATACTAAAACCTTTTTGGGAGGTAGAGGAAACCTCAACTGATTGTACTCCATTCAGTAATTATTACCTTCAAACATAGTATATGAGCCTAAGAAACCTCTCCACTCATTCCAAATTTGTTTTGATCAGAGGATTTGAACTCAGTTAAAAAATTACCAGTTCAGAAAGCTTATTGATCATAGGTTGCGGCTTAATGTAGTTTTGGGATTGGCTACATTGCAATCCAAGTTTGATGTGCTTCAAAGATGGGGAGGTGACCCTTGTCTTCCAGAACCATATTCATGGGCATGGATCAATTGTACCAGTGTTCTACTTCGTTCGGGACAACTACCGCTTATGGTCGCAATAAGAAGAAAAATACTCTGCCAGCAATACTTACATTATTTGTTTGGGCTATTGTGGGTGCTCTAGCCATATTACAGGCCACAAGAATAAAACAACAGTTGTGACTACAATGGGGCCAGGTTAGCTAAAATCGTATCTTTAGGCTTATTTTGACACTTTTAACCTTAAAGAAAGGGTGAAATGCCATTTTGTCTCTTGAATTTTGCTCTAGTTTTTAATGGCATTTTCCATTTACCCTAACCTTAAAGAAAGGGTAAACTACGATAATGTTTCCTCTGTCAACTGTTACAAAATTGCTGTGAAGGTGTATACATGACATTAACTCTGATGTTCAGGGCAAAATGTTGGAGCTAACAATAGGCCTAATGGCACGGCACAGCGCAAGGAAACGCAGTGGAAATGGTTGATAAATTGGGGGGGATCAGTACTTCTGATGAGTAAGGCTAACAATATGGATGAAGACTTACCAAAGAAAACAATATGGACGAGGAACATTGACCCGTGGTGTCTGCTTTGGAGACCTCAAATGATCCGATGAAACTACCAGCAGGAGCTGGCTGCCTGATTATCCATATGGGCAATACCAAGAAATTAAAACACTTAAAAGCCGGGACGTATTTGCATTTCCATGCATCTCTTTGTGTGTGTGCCAAGTTTTAAAATTGATGACGATGAGACCATGTTTACTCTGTAGATGAGCGTGACTACTTTGAAAGTCAAAAAATGAAAGTCCTACATATAAAGTTTTTACTTTATTGAGCCATTTTTTTGAAAATTGAGCTTAATGCAATATTTATTCCTCCGTTACGAGTTTATTCCTCCTGTTTCATCCCATAATTGCCATTTTGTTTGCAACTTAGGGTGTCCAAACCAGTTAACACACACCTCAATTAATTTTATTTGATTCATTAGCATGTGGCACATTTAAAACAAGGATAAAACTCTGAGAAATTTTCACCGAAGACAGACCAAGGGGCGAGACAATCATTTTAGGAATTATAGTCCAACAAAAATATTCTACATGAATAGTTAAACCAGTTTCAGTTTAGTATTTGTTACAATATCCATTAGAGCTTCTATTGGTAATAAGGGTCTCCAATTGGTTTGATGTACATTAAAAGAGTCACGATATCACCATCTAGCAATGAACTAGTGCTATGCACAGCTACAATTAATCATTTGTGATTGTTGTCATTTTTTGATCGTTGATTAGTTTCTAAAACAGAAGATTACGTACCACTAGGTCAAGTTTTGGAAACTTAATTCCCACTAGGTCAAGGGGTTGAAACTTAATTACCAGTAGTTCAAATTTAGGCACTTTCATAGGGTTTTTGGGATTTAGGCATTAACGGTATCATAAGGTTTTAGAAGTTTAGACACTTTCATAAGATTTTTGGGATTTAAGGAGTAAGGATAACATACGGTTTCATATGATTTTAGAAGTTTGGGCACTTTTATACGGTTTTGGGGTTTAGACACTTTTATACGGTTTGGAAGTTTTAAATTTTAAAATGAGAGAGAGAGAGAGAGAGAGAGATTGTGCCGCGCACATGGAGTGGGGTGGGCAACGGGTTTAGACACTTTCATGTCTAGAGGTTTTCAATATCATCAATGCAAAGGAACACCACCTAGTGTGGTTGTTTCGTTACTCTCCTTTTTAAGGAGAATGTCATATTGTCATGAGTCCTCATAGAGAAGGTGCTCGACTCCCGTTGTAAATATTCCTCTCTCCACCGCACTTCAAATGTTCCCTACGGAAATCCAAACACATCTTAAAGGCTTCTTAAGCCGGTTCCGCAAAAATACATACTATATCTTATACTAGTACTCTTAGGGCAGAGAATGAAAACACCTAGAACAATATATCCCACTGGTAAAAAGAAATCAATCCACCATAGTAATAATCATGCATGTAGCTAATATATAAAAGGAAAAATTAAGTACATTCCATCAAAACTCTTCATCATCGCTCTTGTTCTCATGTTCTTTAGCCTCATCCTCTTCTTTCTTCTTCTTTTCTTCTTCATCCTTCTTCGCAACCTCTTCTTTCTTTTCAAGCCCCATTTGACCGCCAAATCTTGGTCTTTCTTTTCAACCGCCGGAGAAGGTCCAACAATTCCTTCATGTCATTTGAAGTCTTGATAGACGTCTCCGCTACTTTTCCTGATTCGGTTGAAAATTTCACCGTACTATTGGAAAAGTTCGTAACTTCTGTTTCCAAGTTTTCCACCTTTTTGTCCACATTGGACTTGTTAACTAAACTAATAAACCAACCAATATGGTCCCTAATCAAAGCCCGAATTTTAGAAATCAATTTCACAGTAAATTCGATGGCAGATGCAGCCACAACTCTAGCACCTAACGTTTCTATAGGGGTTGCCTTCTTAATTTGCATTTCTGCATTTTTCAAGAGCTCGTTCTTATCCTTCTCTGTGAGTGTGTACTTGAGGCTCACCTTTTTGAAAGGATATGAATAGCAGAGGTTTTTTTCCCTCCCAATAAATTCGTTGCGGGGTCTCGTTCGTCGGAACTTTCAATTCCATGAGACTTCCCTGAGCCTTTGAATCAACCACAGTGATTTTTTCATTTTGTAGTAACTCTGTTACAATTTTGGCCGGACCTGAATCACATAAAAGAAAAAAAACTTTTAATAAAATGCAAAAGTAGACATATTAAACACAGTGTGAGACTTCAAAATTAGTAGGAGGGAAGGAGCGACCATTATCCGAAGCATCTGGTTTACACCTATGAATTTCTTTTCCGACCAAATTAGCATTGGTGATATTTTTTCTTGAAGATACGGTGTTAGAGGTTGGTTGTTACTCAATGAGCAATTTAATTTGGTGGGAGAAAAAACAATTTGTAGAAATATGTATTTTTGGGGTTTGAAAATGCACGGATTCCAGTGGGGAACATTTGAAGTGGGGTGGAGGGAGGAGTAGTTAAAATGGGAGTCGAGCACCTTCTCTATGAGGACTCATGACATCAGGGACGGAGTCAGGATTTTATTTTGGTGGCGGCGAAAATTTGTACTTAAAAACAAAAAGACAAATTGCATTACAAGGATGAAAAATTAAAAAAATCTAGTGGTGGCGAGTCCATATAATTTGGGGATAAAAAATTATTTTCTATATAATAATTGTAGTTTTTGAAAATCTTGTGGTGGCGACCGCCGCCACTTGTCCTCCTCTGATTTCATTCTTACATGACATCCCCCTCAAGAGGGAGAGTAACGAAACCACCACACTAGGTGGTCTTCCTTTGCATTGATGATATTGAAAACCTTTGGACATGAACTCATCCTAATTTTCTTTCTCGTGGTGGATATTATCATATGGGTCTTGCTAACGTGTGCCCAATAGCACACAATAAGCACACAAACAAACAAAGAAAATACACACTCCAATACACATTTTACACTTTTCAATATACTTTCACATATTCTTATACATTTTTCACACATTTCAATACACTTTTTCAACCTTAATGTGTGCCTATTCGGCACATATTAGCATTTTTATTATCGTATTACTGTATCTCCAAATCTCTCTTTCTTTCTCTCGTTACCCACCCCATGTGCGGCACAATCTCTCTCTCTCTCTCTCTCTCTCTCTCTCTCTCTCTCACACACACACACACACATTTAAATTTTAAAATTTTCAAACAATATGAAAGTGTCTAAATCCCAAAATCGTATGAAAGTGCCTAAACTTCTAAAACCCTTATGAAACCGTATGGTATCCTTAGTGCCTAAATCTCAAAAATCCTATGAAAATGTCTAAATTTCTAAAACTTTATGAAACCGTATGATGCCTTTAGTGCCTAAACCTCCAAAACCCTATGAAAATGCCTAAATTTGACCTAGTGGAAATTAAGTTTCAACCCTTTGATCTAGTGAGAATTAAGTTTGCAAAACTTGACCTAGTGGTAATTTTCTGTTTTACAAACTAATCAATGACCAAAAAAGGACATCAACCACAGATGATTAATTGTGTAGTACACAATCACACGGACCGCTGTGATTGATTTGGAGGAAACATTTATAAGAAACATTTGTTTCTGCCGGCGGTGAAGATAATGTTTTCTCCATTGCTAGATGGTGATAGCATTACACTTTTAATGTACATCAAACCAATTGGAGGGCCTTATTATCGATTGAAAGCTCTAATGGATATTGTAAAATATAAACTAAAACTGGTTTAACTATTCATGTAGAATAATATTTTTGTTGGATTCTAATTCCTAACGTGATTGTCTCGCCTGGTTTTAGTAATCTTAGTATTAAATAAAAGCATGAAAATCTGCTAATTATTTACATGATCAAAGCTGATTTTTTTTTTACTCAGAATTGACACTGCTGCCACGGAATCTTAAGGCGGGGAGTGGACTTAGATCTTAATTCAACAAAGCGTGCACCATAATTAGGAGACACAAGTTCTATCAACAAACAAATAAGGAGATGGATAAGATTTTGCTTTTTAGTCGTAAGAAGAGACCTAGTCAATATGTATTTGTAAATAGTGGGGCCAATCCGTTAATAGAAAAAAATGTGTGGTCGTTTTACGTATTAAATAATCAAGAAATAAATATGTGTTGCAGTAGAAAATGCTAATGCCCCACCTATGGGCAATTTTTATGCAAAAAATATAAATATAAATATTTTTTTGATATTTATGAAAATTGAACAAAAAAGTTAGGAAAAAAAAGCATACAAATTTATGACACGATCAACAAAATGGAAATGGAAGAGCAGTGAACACATTACAAGCTCACTTTACTAAAGTGATTGATGTTTTTGGGAACTCTATGTGCATGTCGAACTACGTTATTTCGTTTGTTTAAAGTCGATATATAAATATTCATGTCATTGTTCATCTTCTCATTTTTTTATGGAACTCAATCATCAAGATTCCAACCGCAATTGTCGCTGCAATCAAAACAATTTTCCGCCGCATCAATGGAGTCGAAGCACGAGAATCACAAAAAAAGGACATCAGAATTTGGAATAATTACCGGAAACAGTGAGAGGTCGATGAGTCGACACGACGAAGCATGAGAGAGAGAGGTCGATGATCTACGACGGAAAGAGAGAGAGAGAGAGAGAGTGAGAGAGAGAAGAGAAATGAAAACGTTAATGTGAGGATGAAAATAGCTGAAGTGAAAGAGGCGTGGAAGAGATGTTCTCCTATGTGGCCTTTTTTGGTCCACACCACTTTCATTTGTATTTCACCGACAAAGAGCCACAGGTCCAAACCGGAAAATACGCGAAAATGCAAATGGTAGACAGCAGATACTGTTACAGGCCACGAGATGACAAGGGCATGACCGGGACGAGTGGGCATAAAGAGAAGGGCAAACTCGGGATAAAAAAACGAACGAAAACAGTACCGTCGAGTTTCTTAACGTCTCGTTTGATTCGCGGATTAAAACAGATGTGATTAATAGTCCTGAGATTGATAATCCTGAATTATTTATTTTGGGATTAATTTAGTACTGAATCTCACACAATCCCTTGTTTGATTCGTGCTGGTTTAACATTGGGATATCCTATGTTTCAGTCAATCCCATGTTTGGTTCCGTAAACTACATTCGGGATTACAATAATATATAATTGCATAAAATTCCCAAACAAATGCATTTACAATATTTTCTAAAAGCTAATTTCCTTATTTGTAGCTAATTGGCATCCACGTGTTTTTCATTAAATCTCTGCCCTTGGTTAACCTTGGGCATCCACGTGTTTTTCAACTACAAATATCTCGGTGATGGAGTAGCCTACTCGCCTGGAGTAGAGGTAGAAAGAGAACAATGCCTTCTGTGGTCTCTTATCCAAAGACTAAGGCCTCATTTGGGTGAATTGAAAAAACTGGTTTTTTGGTTTTTTTGGTTTTGTCCTTATTCAATTTTTTTTTGCATTTGTTAGTTTTCGGTCGATTTGTTGTGGTTTCTTGGCTCCTCTCTACGAGAGAAATCTAAAAAGTATAAAATTATTAGTCAAACTTAAAGTTTTGTGAATAAAGACGAAAAATAAATCACAATGGTTTTTTTACCCAAAGGAGGCCTAAAGGCCTCATTTGGGTGAATTGAAAAAACTGGTTTTTTGGTTTTTTTGGTTTTGTCCTTATTCAAAATTTTTGCATTTGTTAGTTTTCGGTCGATTTGTTGTGGTTTCTTGGCTCCTCTCTACGAGAGAAATCTAAAAAGTATAAAATTATTAGTCAAACTTAAAGTTTTGTGAATAAAGACGAAAAATAAACCAAAATGGTTTTTTTAGCCAAAGAACCCCTAAATAGTCCCACACCCCCCATGGGATAATTTAATACACCCCGTATGTGGACTAAATTAGTCTCGGTATTAGTAATCTCAGTCGCTTTTCGGGAACCAAACACGGAATTGTGCGGGATTAGACACATGTTATCCCATCCCAGCCTTCTAATCCCTAAATCAAACGAGGCCGAAGTGTATATAGGCCTCCTTTGGGTAAAAAAACCATTGTGGTTTATTTTTCGTCTTTATTCACAAAACTTTAAGTTTGACTAATAATTTTATACTTTTTAGATTTCTCTCGTAGAGAGGAGCCAAGAAACCACAACAAATCGACCGAAAACTAACAAATGCAAAAAAAAATTGAATAAGGACAAAACCAAAAAAACCAAAAAACCACCAAAAAACCAGTTTTTTCAATTCACCCAAAGGAGGCCATAGTTATGGATACCATATCAGGCAATAACTATTCTGCTTAAACCCCTTCAACTTTCAATGACATCAGAGTTAATTATTTGAAAGTTGAAGCATGGATGCATTCAGAAGTTGAAAGCATGTAAAACAAAACAAGAAAAAAGACAAGATGGAAGAAAACCGACAGCCAAAGTAAAGGAACTGTAATAGTCACCTCAGTTTACTTTAATTCTGAGAGAGAGAGAGAGAGAGAGAGAGAAGAAGAAGAAGAAGAAGACAAAATCAAAGTGATATTTTTACCAACAAATTCCCCAATATTCTTTCATCTTTCATATCTCACCCTCTCTCTCTCTAATGGAAGAAGAATTCCTTGAATCAGATGTCATTCGCAAGCAAAATCTCGTCATAGTTGAAGACGAGGTTGTTTCTCAAGGTCATTTGAATTCCTGGAATTCGAGAAAATCTAAGAATCCCACGATTCCCATCAATATTCCGAAACCCGTCACCGGAAATTCGTTATTCATTCAATCTGTGGAAACCAATTTCCTCGACCACGATGGGGAGCTGGTGCCGCCTCATGTGATATTGGCTCGACGGATCTTCGACCGGAAAATGTCACCTTCGGTTCTAACCGGTAAAGGGAGGACTCTCAAGGGAAGGGATTTGTGCCAATTCCGGAATTCAGTTCTCGAAATGACTGGTTAATTTCTTGGATGGGAACGTCACTTCCCCGCAAATTTTACGCAAGTAACGCTACTCTTAAGTTGTATTGGATCATATGAATGTTTTTGCACCTGAGTCTATTACCTGTTTCTTTTTCTTTTTTTTTGAACATCAAAAAAATACAAAAGAGCTTCAGACACCCAAAATCCGGAGCCCTTTGTTGGAAAAAACGATCCTCAACGATTACTTGTTGTAACAGCCGTACTATTAATATGTGATTTTGTTCTCGCAGTTGTTCTAAT
Source organism: Vaccinium myrtillus (assembly GCA_016920895.1). Classification (NCBI taxonomy): domain Eukaryota; kingdom Viridiplantae; phylum Streptophyta; class Magnoliopsida; order Ericales; family Ericaceae; genus Vaccinium; species Vaccinium myrtillus. The sequence continues at coordinate 9,105,214 of CM029275.1, read as the reverse complement.
TTTATAGTATGTTGTTTTGAATTAATTTGTTCTCAGATGACTCAAATTGGTCAATTTGGTTTTTATTTTGAATTTGCTTCTTGTCTAGAGAGACTAGACAGAAGCAAACATGAACAGTTGAAGTTGAAGAAAGAGAGATATCTGCACGTCTTCCTATTATTAGAATGAAGTGTAATTCCTTTGTTTAAAACTAGATGGAAATTGGAATTGAATTGTTCTGTAATATCATTATTTAAATGTTATGAATTCACCTTAGATTTCTATCATTTGTATGTATACAAATTCACAACATCGAGATAAAAATTTCTAATGTATATATTTTTTCCTGATGTTTTAAATTTTTACACAAATGTTAGAAACTTCTTTGTAAATGTTATAAACTATTTCTAAGGACACAATATGCAACTCAGATTTAGGATGTATTTTTCCTCGAATCTGTAGTCTAGATTTTGATAGATAGATATCATATGCATGTTATGACGGTGAACCAAGCTTAAACGCAATCAAAGATTGTGTTAATACTAGTTATTCTTGGCCTGTAATTTTGACATGTATTTCCATGTTGTAATACTCTACGTATAAAGAGATCGGAAATAATTTAAATTATTCATAGTTCAATAAAGTTGAATTATTATAACAAGAAACTTGTATTTTAAAGGGAGAAATCTTGGGTTTCCCATAAACAAAAATCAACACGATTATTCGAATTTACACACTTTTTTTTTTCTTTTCTTTTTTTGCGGCGGCGGCTCCGATTCCCATGTCCCAATAATTTGCATTCTACCTGACAACGACGGTACGTAGTAATTTCCGACTGAGTTTTATCATTAGGCAATCAATGCTAAGATAATAAGCAATAGTAACCATGCCCCACATGTGGAGTAGTGATAGAGCGGGCCCACGCCGAGAAGCGCGCTGGGTCGCATGGTGGCCTACACCCTCAGGTCAAGGGTGTGTATTGTGCAATGGACAACACACGTGCTCTGCAACTGTTATGGGACCCATATCGGGTCTCGCTGTTTGATCCGAATCGTTCATTTTGTTCGTCTCATTAAAATCGAACATTGGTAATTATGTTTTCAGACTGTATTTTTTGTTAAAAATGAAACAGTTGAAGAAATAATTGTAGGTGTTTTTTTTTTCCCTTACAAAATTATAAGTTAAATGGTCACTAATCAAATAGTTACCGATATCTGATTAACGAGAATTTTTACATGAACTCATGTGCTCAACGAAACAAACAAAATGAATGGTTTAGATCAAACAACAGGACTATGGACAGGTCCAATAACTACTACGTAGCACTTGTGTTGCGAATTCCAGCAAAGCACACACCTTGGCAGGGAGCGAGGTGTGTGTTGTGCACGACTGTGGGGCTCACTCCGGGTTTTACTGTTTATTCCGAATCGTTTGTTTTGTTCATCTCGTTGAGTGTGTATACCACATAAAAATTTAGAATGATCAAACATGAGTAACTATCCTCCGACCATTTTTAAAAATGTATATTTTTTTGAACGTTAAAAAATGTACTTACCGCAAATTTGACACAAGTAATGCTACTCTAAGTACTATTGGATTATGTAAATGTTTTTGCGCCAGAGTCTATAGTACTTTTTTGTGTTGAACATCAGAACAACACAAAAGAACTTCAAACACTCAAAATCTGGAGCCCTTTGTTGGAAAAAACGATTCTCAACTATTACTTGTTGTAACAACAATACTATTAATATCTGATTTTGTTCTCGCAGTTTTTTTTTCCCTCCTAATTCTATATATTGTTTTGAATTAATTTGTTCTCAGTTGACACATATTGGTCAATTTGGTTTTATTTTGAATTTGCTTGCCTGGACAGAAGCAGACATGAACAGTTGAAGAAAGATAGATCTGCCAATGGCCTTCCTATTAGTATTAGAATGAAGCGCAATTCCTTAGATGTAAATTGGAATTGAACTGTTCTGTCATACCATTATCAAATTCATGTTAATTATGACAGTGAACCGAGCTTAAACGCAATCAAAGATTATGTTAATACTAGTTATTCTTGGCCTGTAATTTTGACATGTATTTCTATATGTATAATACTCCACATAGAAAGAGATTGGAAATAAATTTAAATTATTCACAGTTCAATAGAGTTAAATTATTATAACAACAAACTTCTATTTTAAAGGGAGAAAACTTGGGTTTAGCCCATAAACAAAAATCAACACGATTATTTGAATTTATACACTTTTTTTTTTTTTTTTTTTGTGGCTCCGATTCCTTTGTCCCAACTATTTGCATTCTATGTCCCAACTATTTAATGTCATTTTCCATGGCATATTCAATATTTGAAGGTAATTAATGGCTGAATTTCAAAATTGGCTTTGTAGGTGATTTTTTGAAAGATAATAAACATTATTTATCTTTTATTTTATTTATTTTTTTAGTTTTCCGTCATAACTTTGATAACACATTGCTCGCCTCGACGAGGAAAATCAGAAAAATATAATTTATGATCGAAGAAGAAAAAAGTTCATACAACACGACGCCATAGACATTAAAGTATTGTCTTTTCCGAACTTTTTTCTTTTTAGTGAATTTTTGTCAACTTTGATATATTTATATATTTTTTCCCATTCTCTCGTGGACGCGAACAGTTTGATAAAAAAAAATTGACCAAAATGTAGTAACAGATATATGGGGTCTAATATTTAACTACTAATATTTTTTGGGGGCCGCCTACACATCTTTCTCTTTTATAATTTAATCTTATATTATACTACTAATCAGGCAATAACTATTCAGCTTGAAGCCCTTCAACTTTCATTGACATCAGAGCTAATTATTTCTCTGATAATTTCTTTAAGGACCCAATTACTTGTAAATACTACTCCATATGTTCCAAATTAATAGTATTCCATTATCACTATTACAGAAGTCTCAAACAATTTTGTATATTTTTTCAATTTACAGCATTTTACATATGCAATTATTTAAAATGAACTATTAAATTAAAACGGAGGGAATTGATATAGACCGTATCAGACCAGCTCTTCCCAATTGCCTCCGTACCTGTGCTCCATGACTGATGCACGAGAACGAACAAATATGATGGCCGGGGTATTTTCTGTACAGGTGATTTAGATTCTAGAGAAACACAACTGACCTTTAGATTAAGCGGTAATTGATTAACAAACTGAAAAACCGGTGTAATTTCAAAAACATTTCATGGATCAAACTAGTAAATTATTAGCACATGCGTAATTTAATTTGTATTGTATTCCATTCTGTACCATGTGACAAAATCCTTCGTATTGTAAAGTTGCATTCAGAAGTAAAGCTGGCAAAATTCAAGTGTATATAGAATCAAACTTTTAAGTGGATAAAGTGGTCTTTTACCGTATGAAGGGACTGTTTAAGTTAACCTAGATTCTTAGACGAGATAATGAGCATCTTCAATATTGACATCGTTGGAAATAAATTGTGGCAAATCAAAATACTTATCTTGTGGTCAACATAAAGGACTAGAAGATGTTTAATTTCCCTTTTCATGGTTCATTTTCCATCTTTTACTTTTGATTGAAAGAAGCAAAAAAAAAAACTGCAAGCGAAATGGTCAAAAATTTCGTTGGCGAGTGAGATTCAAATGGAATTACGGTGTCGTTCTTCGGGCTTTTTTGGTTGTCTTTGTTAAAAAAAATTCGCATTTGTTAGATTCGCATCAAACTTTTTTGAATTAGTGATTCGTCTCGACAAGAGGAATCAGAAAAATAAAAAAATTATTACTGAAGCTGAATTTTTTTTTGGAAAAAGCTAAAATTGTGATCGGCTTTTTGGGTTTTGTTTTTCCAAAAAATTTCGAGCTTTGTTTATAATTTTTATTTCTTCGATTTCTCTTGTCGAGACGAATCGATAATCCATGAAATTTTGATACAAAATTAAAATATCTAAAAAATTCCGAGTAAAGACGAAATCTAAAAAAGCTGGAAAGAAACGGCACCTACGATTGGATGAAGAATTTCAACTGCTAGTAGTTATCTTTATATTTTTATTTATTGGCTTCGAGACTTTTGACTAACGGCTTGGCATTATTGAAAACGGTTGGAACTTGGAGGGGAAGTCCAGTAATACACACTACACGTTTGGATGCGTCTTTAATCTGTACTTGAAACAAAAGAAGGAAAAAGACAAAAAGGATATGAAAATTGAAAACCAACAGTCGCAAGCAAAGCATTTGAACTTGGCCAGCACACAGCTCAGTTTACTTTAATCTAGAGAGAGAGAGAGAGAGAGAGAAGGAAGAAGGAAGAAGGAAGAAGGAAGAAGGGAACCGCACTCAATGACGCCAATCTGTAAATCTGGGTGACAAAATCAAAGTGTACGTACTACGAGTTAGATTCTGATCAGATACCCCTTTCCCCTCTATAAATTCCCACCAAATCTCCCAACTTTTTTCCAAATTCCACAATATTCTATTTCTTTCATACCCCACCCTCTCTCTCTCTAATGGAAGAAGAATTCCTTGAATCAGATGTCATTCGCGAGCAAAATCTCGTTATAGTTGAAGACGAGGTTGTTTATCAAGGTCGTTTGAATTCCTGGAATTCGAGAAAATCTAAGAATCCAACGATTCCCATCAATATTCCGAAACCCGTCACCGGGAATTCGTTATTCATTCAATCTGTGGAAACCAATTTCGTCGACCACGATGGGGAGTTGGTGCCGCCTCATGTGATATTGGCTCGACGGATGTTCGACCGAAAAATGGCTCCTTCGGTTTTAACCGGAAAAGGTAGGACTCTCAAGGGAAGGGATTTGTGCCAATTCCGGAATTCCGTTCTCGAAATGACCGGTTTCTTGGATGAGAACGTCACTCCCCTACAATTTGTACCCAAGTAATGCTACTCGTACTACTATTGGATTATGTCACTGTTTTTGCACCTGAGTCTATTACCTGTTTGTTTGGTTTTTTTGAACATCAGAAAAAGCAAAAAAGAGCCGGGTGCCCTTTGTCGGGAAAAACGATCCTTGGCTATTACTTGTTGTAACAGCAATACTAATAATATGTGATTTTGTTTTCGCAGTTTTTCTGTATGTTGTTTTGAATTAATTTGTTCTCAGATGACACAAATTGGTCAATTTGGTTCTTATTTTTGAATGTGCTTCTTGTCTAGACTGAAGCAAATATGAACAGTTGAAGTTGAAGGAAAGAGAGATCTGCCAATGGTCTTCCTATTATTAGAGTGAACCGCAATTCCTTAATTTGTTTAAGACCAGATGGAAATTGGAAGTGAATTACGATACATACTATTATTTTGATTTCACCTTAATTAGATTTCTATCATTTGAATAACAATTCCTAATTTTTTTTTTTTGTCTTGATGTTTTAAATTTTTACATAAATGTTAGAAACTTCTTTGTAAATGTTATAAATTGTAATATGATTCTAAGGACAAAATATGCAACTCAGATTTAGGGTGTCTTTTTCCCCCGATCAGTAGTCTAGATTTTGCTATGCGTTAAACAATAAACTTTGTAGATATATATCAAATGCATGTTATTATTGTGATCCGAGCTTAAACGCAATCAAAGATTGTGTTCGTACTTGTTATTCTTGGCCTATAATTTGGACATGTATTTCCATAATATAATACTCCACATAGAAAGAAATTGGAGATAATTTAAATAATTCACAGTTCAATAGAGTTGAATCATTATACCAAGAAACTTGTATTTTAAAACTTGCGTTTAGCCCAAAACAAAAATCAACACGATTATTTGAATTGATACCTTTTTTTTTTGGGTGGCTCCGATTCCTATGTCCCAACAATTTGCATTCTACCTGACAGCTCCTATGTCCCAACTATTTAATTAATTTCATTTTCCATGGCAAATTCAGTATTTGAAGTAATTAATTGCCGAAGTTCAAAATGTCACCATTAATACTGAGAGAAATGTTACAGAGATCTGGGACAGGTGATTCCAGTTCGATTTTTCTTTGTATATATACAAGCATTTTTTAACTTCAAAAACATATTATTAGAATAAAAAAGGACACTACCGGTCTGAAATACAAGAAAAACAAAGAAAAATACAAAAACCGCAAAATTGTATAACGACAACAATGGAACTACTAATCCGTCCGGATGTGACTGGAGGAAGATGACGGAAATACAATCATTAGAAACGTCGTAACTTCTATATATATATATATATATATATATATATATATATATATATATATATATATATATATATATATAGGTGGCATGTAATATCATTAGATTTGCGTTATCTTTGTAACCTACTCCAAAGACTAATAAATGGTTCATTTTTTCAAGTTAAAAAAAAAGGAATTTGCTTTTGATCTAGATCCTCCTCTGTTCTTCCAATTTTAAATATGTAAAATTGCACCAAATTAACGTAACTCCAACAGAATTAACCATTCTATTTACATTTAAAATAATGTGTTAAGATGACACATTTTTTATTCTTCATGCTTTGCTAATTGGTGACACCATTGCAACGTTTCACGTACCAAACTAACCCTACGCCAGCGAGGAAGTTTCGTCACTCTCTCCTAAAATTCTTCTTTAGATGTATTATACAGTTGAATACTACAGAGCAATAATTGGTTTAAAGACTTTTTAAGCGATTAATCTAAAGAAGAATTATGGAGACTCACACATGGAGGGTGGTATTATCTTCACTTTGTTCACTTCACATTTTTAAAAAAATTTCAAAAAGATTCCTTCCCCATCTCTCATCTCTCCAATCATTAATCATATTTCTCTCTCTACTCATATCCTTCCATCCAATCATTATTTTCATTTTTCTCTCTATCTCTCTCCAATCATTACACATTTCTCTAATTATTACTTTTTCCAAAAACTCATCCAAACACTATCTCAAAAATTTTCTTCTCAAAACTCTCAACCAAACACAGTCAAGGTCTCTCCGCAATCCGGATTAGATTCCCTACACATCCAACGGTAAAAAAATAATTGACATCATCATTACCTCATCTTTATCTCACTCTAATCAAACACAATCCAACTATAATTATTACAGTATTTATGTAAATACTGTAATCTCATCATCTATTATCTTGTGGACTCCACTTATTCACTCTATCTCCATCCTTAATCTCATGTTATCTAAATTCTATTAAAATTAAGAGAAATATTTATTCACGGATAAGTCGTAAATAAGGTGTTTGCGCCGAACAAATCCGAACCGTGGAATCTGGAATCCAATGGCTTAGATCAATGCACTATCTTTCTCTTCATTAAAAGCATGTTGGATTAAAAAAACAATCAAATTCCGCACATTAATCTGAGCCATTGGATCTCAGAATCCACGGCCCGGATTTATTTGGTGCAAACACCTTGTTCACGGCTCATCGGTGAATAAAACTAATTAATCCGACAATAAAACCAACCCGAAGTGTACTGACTAGGACTTGGGTATTTCCCTATAAATCCAACCCCCCCACTTTATCTAAACTCCCTTCCCCACCAGTAAATATTCTTTCAGACACCAGAGTTTCTCTCTCTTTCTGCCCCCAACCATTTCCTTATCAAAAATGATTCATCTGACTCATAGGAGCCCCCCATTGTGCATGTTCTCTCGCGTGTGGTGTGATCTGAGATCTCCACACCCCATGTGAGAGAGGGTGTGGTGTGACTGGCTAGCAGTGTATGTATCGCCGTTCTTTTCTTATGGAAGCAGAAGAATTCTTTGAGTCAGATATCCTTTTCCCTGAAAATCTCGTTAATGAAGAGAAACTGGTGGTTTTTCAAGGTCATTTCAATTCCGAGAATTCGACAAGTACAAAGCCGAAGAAGAAGAAGAAGAAGAAGAAGAAGAAGAAGAAGAAGAAGAAACCAAACCAAAAAACATTGAGTACTGGCCTAATTCTATGATAAAAAAGTGATATTAAAAAATGATAAAAAACATTGAGTACTGGCCTAATTCTATGTGTTGTTGAGTTGATTTATTCAATTGCGTATACTGCTATATATAATTGGGGTACGGCTCATCTACGTGCTACACCGGATATATCTGCCAATAGACTAAATTATTATTAGCATGAAGCACAATTTTTTCATGTTGTTTCTCTTACAAGAAATAAAAACAAGTTCCTTCGTTTAAGTCTAAGACCATAATTGAATGTTCTGTCATAAATAAGTGGGACAATACAAATTACTCCGTATTACATAGGTATGCGTCATCGGCATCGTGCCAAATTCCCCTTGGATTTATAACAGATGTATAAAAATTTGTGACGCTAAGATAAAAAAAAAATCATAATTTTTATGCAAACATTAAGGAATTCTAGGTTAGGTAAGGCTAATCTTTTAGTCAGGGATCCCTAACTTTGTTTAAAGTCAGGATCTCACCTTTTTTGATTGAATTTTGATGATCCAAACCGTTCAATATTTATCCAATTCTTTTCAAATCCCATACTATATATACACACTCAATTTGGTTTGTGTTTTTCCTCAACTGTGTTTGTCGAAATTACAAATCTCCATCATCTCCCCAAAACCAATTGGTGGTAGAAAGAGCATCAATTAATTAATCTTTTATGACATTCTAACTTTGTTTAAAGTCGTACCTCAAATCTATTTTTAAAGTGGATGATCCAAACCGGATGACGTTAGAATGTGTTTTTAATGGTACATATGTAGTTTTTATCAAAAACGGGCCAAACAATCCCTCCTCACGATGATGATTCCGCCCTTAAAACCCCTGACCTCCTAACTCTGATACCATTTGTTGGACCACTTTTCCACCGTCTCTCATATAACAAATTGGTGGTAGCTAGGAAGGGTTTCAATTAAATCTTTTATGACATTCGACATCGCACCCGCAAGTCTGTTTTTAAAAACGGTTGCAAGGAGTGACATTGTATAACCAAATTCATGGGGCACTCCGGGCTCAAGTGGATTAAACAATTAACTCTTATAAGATATCAAACGTATGATATGACGGTGATCTGAGCCTAAACGTACAATCAAAATTGGGTTCATAGGGCCGGGAATATCCTGGCCAGTAATTTGGACATATGGATTTCCATCTTGTAATACTCCGCATAGGAAGGAAGGGATAATTTAAACAATTCAGTTTGATAGAGTTGAAGTACAATACCAAGAAACCGGTATTTTAAAAGTGAAAAAACTTACGTTTAGCCATAAAAAAATTAAATATATCACATGACTGTTTCAATTTATACTATAAACTTTTGCATCCTATGTCCCAGCTATTTATGAATTCCATTTCCTATGGCATACTTGTGTATCTAGACGTAATTAACAGCAAAATTCAAGATTGCCTTTAGTAGTGAAAATGGAACCACAAGAACTTGTTCCACAAAACTGACTTTTAGGCTTACTTTGGCTAAAAAGAAAAAAATTGGTTTTTTTGCTTTTTTCATTTTGTCTTTATTCAATTATTTTTTTTGCATTTGTTCATTTTCGGTCGATTTTTTGTGGTTTTTTGGCTTGTCTCGACGAGAAGAATCTAAAATGTATAAAATTATTAGCCAAACTTAAAGTTTTGTGAATAAAGACGAAAAACAATCCAAAAAACTGGTGTATTTTGGTTTATTTTCGGCTTTATTAAAAAATTATTACTTTTGACCATAATTTTATACTTTTTGGATACGTCTTGACAAGATAAATCTAGAAACCACAAATTATTATTTTTTGAATAAAAACAAAACGAAAAAAAACGAGTAAGACTAGGACGTAGTGATTGTCCGTTATGGTAGTTTGCCACGTTAGGTACGCCAGCTTTTCTCATCTCGTTGGCGAATGTAGTTGTGGGCCCACTCGTCGGTTGGCCGTTCATTTGTACGGCTGTTCCGTGTGGCACCAATAGATTCATAGGACAGAGGGGCGCTGCTGTCCTCGGCAAGGGACAACACCTGCTGTCCCTGGCTATTCCGGGGAATTCCGGTCTCGTCTCGATGATCGGAAACGTTCACTTCGAAAAGCTCGTTGAGTAGAACAAGTGTACCAAAAATTAGCTCAATCGGCTATCATTTAGTACCTGATCGGTACACATATCACTCGGCATAACTCGACAATAATGGATTTGAGTGGGTTTGATCTAGTGTTTTGGATGCATTCTCTTCAAGATAAAAATGTTCTGATCAGGTACTAAATGATATCCGATTGAGCTAATTTTTGGTACACTTGTCCTACTCGGCGAGCTCTTCGAAGTGAACGTTTCCGATTCATGAACCGAGTCCGGAACTCCCCGGAATCGCCGGGGACAGCAGAGCCCCTCTATCCAGATTCATAGCCATGAGTTGTTAATATGCACAAGATTTTATAGAGCACTTTTAGTGATTAATTATATATATTTTTTTTTTTTTTTGCCTTTTAGGCCAGTTATTCGACGACATCAAATTTTTACCATTATTCATTGTTTCGTCTTTTACTTTTGATTGATGGAAAGAAAAAAAAACTGCAAGAGAAATGGTTAGAAATTTTTTTGGCGAGTGAGATTCAAATGGAATTATATTTGGATGCAGAATAATTCAACGAAATTATGCCCTTTTTTTCCCTTTATTGTTAATTCTCGAATCAACTGGATGACAATTTTAAGCCATTTTATTGGTTTTGGAGTCTTTTACAAGTTTTTTGATAGCTCAAATGTCCAGGTTTGTTTACGAACATCTCCATTAATTTTAAGAGATCAATTTCACCATTCACTAGTAATTTTACTATGCATTAATCAAGTAACGTTGATAGATATCAAATTTATGCTATGACTTATGATAGGGACCCTGCTATGGGTACCGAAGGTGTTGTACAGAAAATGTACAAAGCGCTTTCGGGGATCCATTTTTGGGTCTCACACGAGTGATCTGAACCGTTCATTGTTCTTAAAACATTTTTCCGAGAAGGCCTAAAAAAAAACCGCTCAATCGGACGGTTAGAATCGCGTGAATCAAAGTCCCACCGTTCCAAATCAAACTTGATAGTGATCTGAGCCTAAATGCAATGATTGCGTTCATTGTTGTTAGGAGAATATCATGGCTTGCAATCTGGACTTCTTTATTTGTCGAGTGATGACACCATTACAGTGCATGAGACCATAATTACCAAAAGTTAGTCAATGGTAAACAACGTTTTACGATCAAACCCCTAGCTAGATCTCAGGAAGTTTCCTAACTATTACAGTAATATTTATATTCATACCTACGAGTCCAATCACAGTTTGGGTCCCAATATATAGGCCTCATTTATCAAAAATGTTTAAACCGGTTTTTCGGTTTATTTGTTTTTTTTATTCAACAAAATTTTATTGTTAGGGCCTCATTTGGGTGAATTGAAAAAACTGGTTTTTTGGTTTTTTTTTGGTTTTTTTGGTTTTGTCCTTATTCAAATTTTTTTTGCATTTGTTAGTTTTCGGTCGATTTGTTGTGGTTTCTTGGCTCCTCTCTACGAGAGAAATCTAAAAAGTATAAAATTATTAGTCAAACTTAAAGTTTTGTGAATAAAGACGAAAAATAAACCAAAATGGTTTTTTTAGTCAAAGAACCCCTAGTTTTGCGTCCAATTTTCGTAAATTATTGATTTGTCTCGACGAAAGAGTGAGGGACACAAATGTCGCTAGGAACAGTATCGGATATGGCCTAGCAGCTCAGCTCAGTTTACTTTAACCGCACTCAAATGACGTCATATGGTGACACAATCCAAGTGTACATATTCTGACTTACCTGATTTAAATTCCCTTTTAAATTCCCTCCCCCAGTGTCCCACTTTTTTCCAAATTCCCTTCCCCATCGTTTCTCTCTCTTTCTGCCTTCCCATGGAAGAAGAATTCCTTGAATCGGATTTCATTTTCCCGGAAAATCTCTTTAGTGAAGAGGAGCCCGTTGTTTTCCAAGGTCATTTGTATTCCAGATATTTTACAAGTACAAATCCAATATTGATGACAAGAAGCAAGAAGAAGGATTCAAATCCCACGATTCCCATCAATATTACTCCAGAAAACTTTACAGGGGATTCGTGTATTCAATCTGTGGGAACTGATTTCTTCGACGATGATGTGGATGATCAGTTGGTGCCTCCTCATGCGATATTGGGTCGGCGGATTTCCGACCGGAAAATGGCGTTTCCGGTTTTAACCGGAAAAGGGAGGACTCTCAAGGGAAGGGATTTGTGCCAATTCCGGAATTCAGTTCTCAGAATGACTGGTTTCTTGGAAGGGAACGTCACTCCCCAATTTTTACGCAAGTAATGCTACTACTACTCCTATTGGATTAGCTTAGACTAATCACGGGAAAGAAAAGAAACGAAAAGAAAGGAAAATGTCTGTGTGATTGTGTTTTCACATTAGTCTATGTTTGATTAATTTGTTCAATCATATGTATGGTGCTATAATTCTTTATTCCTATATATTGTTCAATTTAGTTTTAATTGTTGAATTTGTTTCTTGTCTGGAGTCTCTGGACAGAAGTGAACATGAACAATTTGGGGGGTGGGGCTGCCGCCAGGGGCGACGCCACGTTCAAGGGTGTGGGGTCACCTGACCCCCCTAAAATGTTGAGAAATTCTATTGCCTACGTATAGTTTGGTTGCCCATTTGGTGTATTTGGTAAGTTGAACCCATTGGATTTTGGTCATGAACCCATTCAGTTATTGTCATCACATCTAATGGCTCATCTTTCTCCACTTACACCCAGATAAAATGTTGTATCTTACACTCTATTCTTTCCCAAGTCTCGGTCAAATACAAGTGTCAGACTTTAACTTTTTCTCTTTCTTCCTTTATGCGTACTCTCACATCTGCATCTCTCTCCCTCTCTTCTGTTCTCTTCTTATATTTTGTGGTTATTCTAGACCAAAATAGGTCCTAGGTTTTACAGCAAATAGGTCCTACAAGTGACATTGACAATGGCTGAAGTGTTGAACCCCCCACCAAAAAAGTCTGGCGTCGCCCCTGGCTGCCGCCCCCCACCTCCATCCCCCCTCCTCCTCAGCCCGCCACCTCTCCTCCACTCCTCCGTTTCTCTGTATCCTAACCCATCCACTTCAGCCCTTCTTCCATCTCTACCATCACAGCGAAACTCTTCCTTTCTCCACCTCCGCCTCATACCCTCCACCCTTGATGGGTTCTGGGCCAGATCTGACGGAGAAGTGTTGCAAGGGTGGCTCGGCTCCCCTCCGGCGAATAAGCCACCAGTTTCGAGGCGGCGTTTTCTGGCGGCAGGACTGACCGGAGTTAGTTAGTAGTTAGTTTTCTTCTGTCTTTTTTTTGTTGTTTTTTGTTATCCCCTTCGTGGGATCTATTGCCCCTTACGGGTGCTTTTGTTGATTTCATCTGTATTGTTCTGCTAATGGGTTGAGCTGGGTGTCTATTTTTCGGGATTCTCTACTACTAAATCGATGACGGACTCTATGCCGACCTTGTGTTGGTCTGCCTTGGCAGTACGTGTCTTTTGGGCCTGTGGGCTGATGCGCTGTTACAGTTGCTCACGTCTAGATTTTGGTAGTTTTGGTTCAGTCCTGTATTTTGAGATGAAATCTTTTGCCTTTATGGCTGTGAAATGAATTGCCTTGCCTTGATAAAAAAAAAATTTTTTGAGATATATATATATATATATACGGAAAACTTCTAATAAGAGACCCTTATCTAAGTTAAAATGCGGACCTCTACTTTCCAGACCAAATTTCGACGATCCGAACATATACAGTTTTTATCGAAAACTGTTCGGATCAAGCCCTTCCATGTATTTTTTTTTTTGGAGATTTCCATCATAGGCCCTAAAAAACACTTTTTAAAAACATTGAGCGGTTTGGATCGTCGAAATTTGGTCCGGAAACACAAAAAAAGGCTAGGTCCTCATGGAAATCTTATATAAGGGACCCTTATTGGAAGTTGTTCATATATATATATATATATATATATAGGAACCCCTTCACATCCAAACCCCTTTTTACGGACCTAACGTCCGGACCTCCACCTTCCCAATATTTTTTTGAAAATCCGAACCGTTAGATGTGTTTAAAACGTGTTTTTAAGGTCCAACGCGAAGATTTGGCAAAAAAAAATACCCGGAAGGGCTTGATCGGGGCAGTTTTTCCCAAAAACGCTATAAAAACAGTTTTATGAAAAACGCCCGATCAAGCCCTTTCCGGGTATTTTTTTGCCAAATCTTCGCGTTGGACCTTAAAATCACGTTTTAAACACATCTAACGGTTCGATTTTCAAAAATATTGGGAAGGTGGAGGTCCGACGTTATAAAATCCGGGAGTTTGGATTGGAAGTTTTTTGTATATATATATATATATATATAGAGGAACTCTCTGTCCGGGACCCTTGGGTCCGGATCTCATAGTTCCGGATCAAATTTTGACGATCCGAGCCGTCCAATGTGTTCAAAAGGTGTTTTCCAAGGCCCACGCGGAAATCTTCAAAAAAATACGGGAAGGGCTTGATCCACGCAATTTTGTAAATATGCGCTTTTGTGAAAATCGTGGATCAAGCCCTTCTTCCGGTATTTTTTTTTGAAGATTTCAGCGTGGCCTTGAAAACATCTTTGAACACATTGGACGGCTCGGATCGTCAAAAAAATATCGGAAAGGGCTTCAAAATGCTTCAATCCGGGATTTCCGGGATCCTTGACAGGAGAGTGTGTGTGTGTGTTTATATATATATATATATAGTATCCACTTCTCCTCCGGGATCCGGGACTCCGGGACTCCATGATCCGAGCTTTTTTTTGACGATCCGATCCGTCCAATATGTTCAGAAGGTGTTTTCCAAGGTCCACGCGGATTTTGTTAAAACAATTTGCAAACACAAAAAAAAATCAAAAAACCTTCAATCCGGGGGTCCGGATTAGAAGATTATATTATATATATATATATATAGCGGATCCAGTCAGGACTCCCGCATTTTAATAAAATCCGGACCTCCCCTCTCCCGGCCAAATGGTCGGGATCCGAACCGTTAGATGTGTTTAAAATGTGTTTTCAAGGGTCTACGCGAAGATTCGGCAATAAAAATGTTTGGGAAGGGCTTCATCCGAGCAGTTTTCATGAAATATATATCCTACAGTTTGTCATGAAAACTGCTCGGATGAAGCCCTTCCCGGTCTTTTTTTTTCCGAATCTTCACGTAGGCCCTTGAAAACACATCTAACGGTTCGGATCCCGACCATTTGGCCGGGAGAGGGGAGGTCCAGATTTTATTAAAATGCGGGAGTCCTGACTGGATCCGCTCTGTGTATATATATATAGATATACACCGGTGATCCAGTCAAGGATCCCGGATTGAAGGTTTTTGGGTGTTTTGAAGGTTTTAAAAGATGTTTTTGCATGATCCGAGCCGTCCAATGTGTTCAAAAGGTGTTTTCCAAGGCTCAGGCGGGAAATCTACAAAAAAAAATACCGGGAAGGGCTTGATCCAAGCAGTTTTTCGCAAAAATTGTATATTTACAGTTCTGCGAAAAACTGTTTGGATCAAGCCCTTCCCGGTATTTTTTTTTGATGATTTCTTCCGTGAACCCTTGAAAACACCTTTTGAACACATTGGACGGTTCGGATCATGAAAATTTGATCCGGAACTGACTTAGGGATCCCGGACTAGATCGGGACTCTATATATATATATACATTAAGCTTCTTATCAGGGATCCCGTTTTTGCCCATATCCGGACCTCACCTTCTCAGCCGTTGGATTTAATCCAACGGCCCACGCTGGATTTGCTTTAAAATGACCCCTTTCATGTGTGAAAGGTCCAGGGGTCCATCGAAAGGGTCATTCAAAACCCCTTTCCTCATTTCACGAAAATAGATCTGGAGAGCAGAGAGAGAAACGAAGAGAGAGAAGCGAAGAAGAAGAAGAAGAAGAAGAAGAAGAAGAAGAAGAAGAAGAAGAAGGCGATCGAACGAAGAACGAAGCCAAGAACAGCTCAATATGCCTTGCATCCAATGTTGGCATAGTTCCTGCAAAACATAAATTACACTTACCGAAATTTCTGAACTTTAAAGTCCCGAATACTTCCCCAGACCCATTCAACCTTCTGTGTAAATGAGATTGCGATTATGGGCACAAATTACACTTACTGAAAGAAAAAATCATTTTTGTACTTGGGTATTTAACAAGTATAACTGTAGTACTGACTCTCTACTAGTGGAATGTTTTCGGCAGTTTGAGGAAAAAATGGATCTCTCAAGACCCAAGTCATCGAATTCTACATGTAATCAGGAAATTAAAAATGGTTTGTGTCAATCACTTGATTCCTCAAGAACCCTAATTTTCCAATGAAGTACAAAAGGCAGATCTAAGAGGTTGAATGACTAGCATTTAATCACAATCTCAAACAAAAGATGACAGATTGAAGATTTTGAGTTTAAATCGAGCCCAATAAGAGATCAATTTAATGTAAAAGATCACGTCTTTAACATTTTTAGAAGATCAACCGTAACCTAGTTTCTGTGTTCGAAGGACCGTAACCCTAGTTTCTGAGACATAGAATCGAACAGCAGAGAGAAAGATCGAGAGAAACAGAAGGAGAGATACCATTTTTACAGCGGTCGTGGGTCGTGGTCGTGAGTCCTGGGTCGAACAGCTTCTTCTTCGTAGTCTTCTTCTTCTTCTTCACGAACCTGGGTCGTGGGTCGATCAGCTTCTTCTTCGTAGTCTTCTTCTTATTCTTCACGAAAAAGTTTCTCCCTGGTTCGATTTCTTCTTCTTCCTCTTCTTGTTCGTTTGTTGCAAACCCTTGTTTCTCTCTCTTCTCTCAGATCTGGATGTCATGGAATGAGGGTGTGAGAAAAGAATTTGGGGTTTTGTTTGTTGACCCTTAACGTTTTTAACCTTTGACCCATTCTTACAGACCGAAAGGGGTCAATTTAATGAAGCACTTCGTCTGGGCCGTTGGATTAAATCCAACGGCTGTGGAAAGAGGACCGGAAGTTATCCCATTTCAGGGAGTCCGGAGGTGAAGAGCATGAAGAGCTGACTTCCTATTATTTAGCATGAAGAGCAATTTTTATTTTTATGTTCTCTTAAAAAAAAGTGCAAAAATACATATTGTATTTGTTAAGATATGTATCATACACCCCACATTGAGTTCACCTTAGTTTTGCATCAAGATAAAACATATTTGTCTTGATACATGTTTTAAATTTTTGCACAAATTTTAACAATTTCTACATCAATGTCATAAACTTTTATACAATACTAAGGATGCGTACTATACACATTCAAATTTAGGGTGTCTTACTTTTTCCTCAAATTTGTAGTCTAAATTCATTTATCGTTAAACAATTGACTCTCATGGCTATATAAAACATATGTTATGCCGTAAGCCTACACGCAATGAAAGAATGCGTTCATACTAGTTAGAAGAATATCTTGGCTTGTAATAATTTGGACATATGGTTTCCATATTACTATAATAGTCCGCATAGAAAGAGATTGGAGATAATTTAAATAATTCAGTTCAATCAAGTTTTTTTCGGCAAAGAGATAGAATCCATTAATCAAAACCCCAATACAACAACCTACCCAAAAAAACCCTACAAAACCGACAAAAAGAAAGAAAAAAACAAAAGAAAACGAAGAAAACAGAATTTACAGAAAATATAGGAAATATCGCCCGAGCCTTCGTTGGAGTTGACACCACCGCCGCCGATGATGGAAGTCCGGATCTGGGAACCCCATAATTCAGTTCAATCGAGTTGATCACTTAATTATTATAATAAGAAACCCATATTTTAGAGGAAGAAAAGTTCCATTTACCCATAAATTAACAAAAATCAACATGAATATTATTTGAATTTATAAGCTAGCTTTTTATTTTTATTTTTTGGCTACGATTCCTATGTCCCAACAATTTGCATTCTACTTTACAGTTCCTAATTTCCTATGTCCCATCTATTTAATTTCATTTTCTATGGCATATTCTCTATTTAAATGTAATTAACTGCTGAATTCAAGATTGGCTCAAGTAGAGAGAATGTAATTAATCACATTAAGATTGAGAGAAATGTAACAGAGATCTGGGACAGGTGATTGTCAGAAGAGTTCTGCTCAATCTGGAGCTGCCATAGCTGAAGTAGAATTGGTAACAAGATCATCTGGAGCAGCTCAAAACTAATTGGCTATGAGTGGAGAGGTTCCATCATTTATTAAATGATCGTCCATTCTACTCCTAGGCAATATGGGACAATATTTTTTAACAGTGATTCCAATTCCATTTTTCTTTTGTATACAATCATTAGAAACATTGTAGCTTCTACACGTGGCACATTATTAATCCTTAGATTTGCATTAATTTATTGTTAATATGATTATCCTTTGAGTGTTGCCACGGAGCACGGCAATATTTACCGTATTTTTAATGTCCGGTGACATGTTCAACCACGTGGTTCCTATTTGGCACAATGCATTTGAGTGGCAGACTTTGTCAATGTAAATACGTGTTATTTTATTCAAAATACGTGTTATTTTAAGGAGGTTAATCTGGAGTCAATGTAAATACGTGTTATTTTATTCAAAATTTATTGCATTTAGTCGTATTAGAAAAATATACTTACGATCACCCATAAGCAATTGTTAATATGCAGAAAAACAGCTTGATATTGATGAAAAGTAAACAAAAACGTGGAGGAATAGACGTTTTATAGTAGTTTCTATGACAACTGCAAATAAAAAAAAAAACAACGTTGAGAACAATTCAAGCTCACTTTGCAGATATACATAAATTACATACTTATTTAATTAGACTACTAGTATTTTTTTTGGTACTTTACGTGCATATTAGAAACTCATTATCATATACTAATTTTTTGTACACTGTTTTATTTTAAATTGATAAATATTTATGATGTACTAGTTGTTTGTAGTTTTTAATTTCCAAGGTTAAAATTCTAACTTCGTCTCTATATGTACGTTGATGGATCATAAATATTTTGTAACAATTTGTGACTTGTCGCCACTCGCCCGTGCCACCAAAAATCAAACAGTCACCCAAGGCTCGGAAGAAGATATATATCCTCACAGCAAAATCTAGAAAGGAGAAATGAACTAACCCGACGCCCCGCTTTGTTTTTTGATTCCTGGTTAGCCTAAATACGCGGAGCCCTTAAAACAGAAATCAGGGTCCCTATAAGCTGTAATGTACCCATCCGCCCTGCACGGTTTCGGCAATCAATGGGTCAGATATGTTCATTAATCTATGAATCTAAACCATTGCGGCTCTTACCAGTAATAGTACTTCTGCGAATCTGAACAATCGATAGATGGCTCGGACAAGCGTTACACCGTGTAACACAAAATACATATTGCTACAGGGACCCAGTTCCAAGCCAAACATACATGTCAATCTTAAGTAAAAGCGCTGAGATTTTAGTTAAATAAATGACTGATAGTGATTAAAAAAAAAGTGGTAACAAACGCTAGGTGACTGATTGACTTTATTGATCGACCTCTGGCTCTGACCTCGATCGATGGCTTTATAAAATTGTCTGTTGGGTCAGAAGTAACCTATCGACCTACGAGTCAACTACCTACCGTTGAACCGACCACCAACATCATCACCGTCATTGCCGCCTATTCTTCCATGGAGAGAGAGAGAGAGAGAGAGAGAGAGAGCAAAAGTTAAACGAATACTTCACATAAAACTGGATTGTAGCATGTCTGGTAATCCGAAGCACAAAGGAAAAATAATAAAATGAAATAACGCCATCCTAAGACTGGAAATTCCAAATATGAAACTCTTTTTTTTTTTTTTAAATTCTTCCGTCAATTCTTGGACGTCATATTTGTACTAGTAATATATCTTAGCTATGGGCAAGTGTTGCGCGACCTACTGATAAGAACGGCAACAAATTTATCGTAACAAATGAAACGTAATCAGAATAAAGGTATACACTTGATGATTAACCAATAACCAGGAACAAGTTTATAGAATTAGTCAAATTCTAGAACACAACATTTCTCACAAGTCATATTCTCATGTGCAAGTTGCCGGTGTCCTCAGATGTATAGATCAATACAGCTTGTTCACAGAATCTGCAGGAGTCGACAATCTTCTTCGATTTTCTTCAATCTTCTTCGATTTTCTTCGAAACCTTCCATGAGAAGGAACCTGAAAAATAGTATAGTTCAGCTTCTCTCCACCTCTTGCAGGGCTGGACCGTCCAGCCCATTCGCCCTTTCTACTGACTTCACTTCAATAATCTGATACATTCATTTTTCAAGGCTTGTGCCGTTTATTCATGAGAAAAAACTTAAGATCTAATAATAGTATTTACATGATTTCAAAATTCGCGTCTTCAGAAAAAAATAAAAAATAAAAAATAACACGACTAGTTGATTTGAATGTAGTCTATCCATTTTTTCAGACCGCGAATATGTTGGAATCATGGAACTACACTTATCAGAGCTAGTTTTTTTCATGGAAGTACATATGGGCCTAAATGAATGGGATCATCAGAGTGGGTTGGAGAGAATCCACAGATATGAAAGTTATACCTAACAGGGCAAGGTGAAGAGTTATTCTGCTGTCAATTTGAAGTTTAGGGAATGCCAGATCTAAGCCGAATTTAAGAGCGCGAGGGGCTCAAGACCAAGCCTTTAAGCTCTGGCATCAGACCTTCCAGTAGCTCCCTTTTAGTTAAAACTCTATCAGATGAACAGTCCTCATCCTAACAACAGAGCAAAGCAAATATACAGTCTCAGTAAGCGACCTCGTGGCCAGACATATAATGCGAACAAATGAAATAAACCAGAAAAGATGAATGAACTACGAAACACTAAGAATAATTAACGGACCAGATGGGATAACTACTTGATATAAAGGGGATTCGTGACCATATTAATTACAAACAGGGCTTCAAACTATCCTTAAAGGTGGTATCTAAAACCTTGATTACTGCTATTGTTATTGCTCAATTAACCATGACAACAGTCTCACAAGTTAGATCAATGGGTGCTATAAAGGCTGGTCCTCCTATAATTACAGCAGCTCCACTCAACAAATCCCCTCAAGGCCCGTAAAAGATTAGGCGATTAGCAATGTCAGACTTTGGGCCCAAAAGTCGGGCAATGCCATTTGTGCCACTTCATTTCTTCTGTATCTTTTGCACGATGGGACCCACAAATAGTACTTTAATTTGCCATTCTGTGAAAATTTAGCAGAAAAAGGTTTTGAACCACTGGGGCAACATTGCCAACTGATGGCCTTTAGACACCATAGGACGTAGATTGCCATAATCTAATTTTGGCATTGCCATTCTACCACTAGCCACTGGATATAATCTTAGCTGACCAAAACTTCCTTCCATGAAATCAACTGAAAGATTTCTGGTTGCAGACAGAAACTCTACGTTTTAACTCCATCAATAACTAAACAAATCCCAACCTCCAATAACAAGAGGCTAAAAGACGCCAAAGTAACAGAATAAATAGAACTCACAAGCTACCAGTGCGATTGGGAGGAAAAAAGGAAAATTTAACTCACATCACCAGTTGCAGCAGACATGAGCGCTAAAAGGGCCACAGTGGCAGTATGATAATCCATTAGGATCTTGTACGCCGAATCATCTAATTTGTCCTGAAACATTGACACAAGCTTTGGTGATGAAATATATATAGACCCACACACACATATAAGATGCCAATGATGCAAAATCTCTTCGTAGTTATGTTCTTTTCCTCAAACCAACTGTTGCACATAAATGCTTGCATGCCTTCACCACTATGGCCAGTATGGCAATACATGGTTAATGATTTAGTACACACTTCCACATGAAAATGTTTCCTTTAATGTATGGGGGATTAGGAAGAATAGTCATACTTATCAAAACAAGATGTAATAGGTACCATAATGTATTCACACAGTTAGAAGGCCATTTTTCATTTGAGTGTACATCAGCAAAAACAAATCAGAATCAGATTATTCAGGTCCACCTGGTCATCTCTTGGCCTGATTTGGATAAAAATTCCATGGTATATGAATATCTAAAATATTTCCCAAGGGTTTTATCGCACCTTTTATTGGGTATTTAGAGATCATTCTTTACTTGGGAAACTGGAAAATACAGTTCATACCTTCAATCGAGAAACAGCAACAGAAATGGCCCTCCCTGGGGCTTGAAGGGCTTTATTATGAACCTATTCAATAAAAATGAAAACAGATGAACATGTTCAAGAAAGACACCATAATAGCATGCCTTCATTTTTTGCACAGGTCATAAAGAGAAAAACAACTCTAAAACCCGTAAATCGAGTGACCTGTATGTATAGTAAGGATACAACTTTTGGCAGAAGAGGAACTGGGTCAACTTCAGCAGAAACTTGGGAAATCAAGTCCTACAAATGCAGAACACTTTTCGCAAGTTAATTAATTCATGCCAACAAGTCCATTAGATCACGACATTTCCATCACAGCTGAAGCTTAAAATATACAAGAAGAAAATAGGAAAGGAGAAACCCTTCATCATAGCTATTCATTCATATTTCTAAAGTATATTGTGAACCCTGAACCCTCAGACATTATTATTGCAGGCATTCAAGGGCCAAAGCCAAACACTCAACCTACCTGTCAACTCAGATTCCCAATTACAAATTATATTTATAATTGCTAATTCACATATATTGGCATGTGCCAGAAATGAAAAATTGTTCCTTCCTGAAAAGTTCGATGTTTGCCAGTGTTTGTGTATGAGAGAGAGAGAGAGAGAGAGAGAGAGAGAGAGAGAGAGAGAGAGAGAGAGAGAATACCTTACGATATGAGTGCAGAAGCGTTCTTTCTAATTTCTTATCAAGCTTTTTCAAAGTTAAACCACTGCAGATATGCCCATACCAAATAACATAAGCTTAGTGCCATCTTCATCCAAATGTTTCATAAGAAGGCAAATAGAGACAAGAAACCATCAACTTCCCTACCTCTCCTCTGCCAATGCTCTGAATGCAGTCAGAAATGTTTCCACACTCTGCAAAATACAACATTTTAACTTCAGAGTTGTTCCGTAGCCTAACAAATGATAAGCTGTATCATAACGTTCTCCTCATGGATTGTAAAATAAGCAGCTGGGATAAAGCTTCTTCCTTTTTTCAATGGTAAATAAAAATGGAACCACTGAAAGGGGAAAGCTGTAAAATCTATAAGAATAGCACATTTAAATCGGGAAATGAAATAGATAACAAACTACAAGCACCTTAACCTCCCCCCTTTAAATGCAAAGTAAGAATACCCCATAAAACGGAAATCCTAGGGACATTTAACCACAAAAACTTCCTCAATCGGAATAATATAGTCTCAACCCCTTCAACCAAAGAACCCATCATAATTTTCCAATCTATGCCACCTGAAATGTAGATCATTTCCACACGGGGAAGGCACACAGGAACTTGTACGCCATGTGTGAAATCGGCTAAAACATGATATTATTAGAATTAAAAGTATTTTCAGAGCAATTTTCTAAACTAAAGCCTTGGCAAAATATACTATATCATTCCTCCAAAATACCATGCAAAAGCAAATTTATAAGCTTGGTATGACTATGATCTAAACTACTTTGAATTGAAACTCCACTCTCTGCTTATGCATGATTTCTTTTCCTCTGACGTGAATACATCAGATATGAAGGAAGAAAACTTGAATGGCTTTGAATAGACATCGTTTTGAAATGCAAGTGTACAATATTTTGGAACAACTCAATAAGCAAATCACGAGGGAGTTAGCTTTGGATAGATAAATTCACGTTTTAGAATGCAAGTGTACAAGAATGGCTAGATATTAGCTTTTTTAGTAATTCTGACATGCAATTCCCCATAGAAGACCCTCCAAAAGGTTTGCATAGAATTACTAAAAAAGGTTTGCTATCCCCATAGAAGACCCTCCAAAAGGTTTGCTATCCTCTGCGCCACAAATGTCAGATAAAAGGATTTTCCAGACATCATGAAACATCACTAGAACAACAAACATGATGGGTCACCAAAGCAGAGTCACTTTACCATCAGTTAGTTTTTTCCAGAAAAACTATAATCAGTACTAACTCCATAAATTATCACCAAGGATTTGTTGGTTCAGGACTAACTAAAAGCTTTTGGACTATGATTGATGCTAAGCGCAACAAACCAAGCAGCACGACAAGGACACGCATACTCTGACGCACTGAACATGTCTGGTTCCCAATAGCCTGAATCATGTCCAGTGCTAAGTGTTGGAGCATTCGATGACTGTCAGTGCTGTGTCTGCCACCTTCGTAGAAATGGCCATGTTTCTTTGAAATAAAGCAGCCACAAACTTGGATAGGAAGGCATTAAATCTATAGTGACCCAACAAAATCTAAAAAAGAGAGATTTAGCTTTTCCCACCAAACAATCACTCACCTTCCCTTCCAAAGATTCAACAAGTGCAACAGCCTTAACTGAAAGAAGTCCTGGTAAGCTCTTTGCCTGTGAAAACAAAAGTCAGAGAAAAATTACAATACAAATTATTTATGAAGGTAACAGAGGTTCATTAGGCAGCCCATACGAAAGGTAATCTCTCTCCAGAACTTAGTGATTTGGATTCTGGATTTTGAGATTCTTCAATTTCAATTCCATTCTTTATCTTGTTGTGTATGTCCTGCATCTCAGAGGACAAATAGCATAAGGGCTCATGTACATCTCAAAAAGGATGTTAGAACATTGAATCCATGGAAGTATTAAACAAGCAAAGGAATCGTGCATATGTGCTACCAGGTTAAGTAAGACAGTGTCCACAATAGATGAAGCTGTGGTTCTCAACAAATGTTTGTGCAATATAACCTGTGCATCACAGAACAACTGTCTTATATATTCATAGAATCAACAGCAAACCAATGGACAGCAAATTAAAAGGGAAACTCACTGAGGTTGATTGGTCATCTTCAAACAGATCTAGTGCTTTTTCATATAGCTGCATATTTAAGAAAGACTGCAAACCGAAAATAATGGGCAGGGCATAACATGTCAGATGACTAAAAAAAAAATCTTACAAGCATCTTCCTACCATAAAACTTTGCCACATCTTTTTCCTTGTGACAGATGCACAATAATGGTAAAACTTGTGCTGGGAATTTTAGTGCAATGTTCTCCTACTTCAAATGAGAAATCATAAAACAAGTAAAAAAAAAAACACAAGTTGCTCATGTTGGTGACCGATGGTTTCGTTAAGTAATGTGGAACACAGCTCCACCACTGTTGTGGCAACTTTCCGGTGGAGCAAAAAAGACAACTATGGAGTCCAAACTAATTAAATAAAAATTTCAGAACATCAAAAAAGTGCTCACCTCATCGATTTTTCTTTGTAGATTATCAAGTACACGCTTCATTCTCTGTGCATTATCTGTGAACGCCACCTTTCTTCTTTCCTTCCATGAATTTAGCAGCATTGGTCTCACATGATTTGCTAGAGGTCTAAGAATTGTCTCAGGATCATCCATGCCTACAAAGTTGGACCACATCATCTGTCAGAATGAGATACAAAATAAAATCTAATCCCCTGAGAACATAAGAATGAACAATCCCAATAAGATTCAATAACCTTGTTCATCAAATTCAGGGAACAGTGACATAATCTTCTGAATTAGCCATTCTTCTGAGACAAGAAGGTTGTCCTCCTTCGTCCTATCCAATTCTTTCTTGGAACCTGACTTTGCATCCAAAACTTGAAAAGCAGCAGTATCCTTTCCTTTTCTCTGGTTCTTTTTAGATTTAGAAGGGATGGTGGGCTCTTGGGTATCTGGACCAGTTTCAGCAGGCCCTGTTTTCCCAGCTGATTTTCCCTTTCTCTTTTTTGACCCCTTCTCAAAACCTTGTTTATTAGTACTACTCACATTAAAATTTTCATTAGAATCAGCTAGGCTGTTACTCGTCTCCTTTCCAGTTTTAGCTTCTTCAGTTGCATGTAGATCGTCACGCACAGTACCAGAAAACCCAGAAAGATTGCAGATTTCAATCTCCTTCTCCATGCGATCAAACAAATCCTACCGCATGAAGTTACAGAAAGAACATTTCAAGAACCAGATTTTACCAAGAAGCATATAGATGATTGCATAAAATGTATGCTTTAGGTGTAACACCTTATTCAGATTCACAATGGCTTCAGCTAAGATGTTAAAGAAAAAGTTAAGACTTCAACTATTCGACTGGTCTTGTCATTGTACAGCATTACTAGCCAGAACAGCAATAGAATACATGTATACATATATATACACAAATACATATACACGCGGAGGGAAAGATGAGTTTAAGATCATGAGAACAAAAGTCAACAATCATATCAGCCCAATGGCCCCAGCAGAGCATTTTACATATATGGATGCCAAACAAGTGGTTCACTTTTGTGCCAAAACCATAGGGATGATGCATATACAAATCATGACAATGGTACAGAGTTATTGAGGTCAAGTCCACTAAAACCATTATCTCTGTCTGGTTTTTGGATTGTTATCTTCCATCCATTGCACCAGTCATTTTGACCTGATAAAATCATCCTACCAACTGATCCCACTTTCTTCTTTCCATAGTTTGAGATCTGTTAAAGCATCCAACTCAAAACCAATTGGCAATAGGTGGAGTAGCCTCTAGAATTTATTAGCCAAGCTTGGATGGCCTGGATAGGCAATGTGGGACAAGTCTTTAACACTCCCCCTCACGTGCAGCCCGGATGTACGTGGAGGTACGAATTGAGAAGACCAAGAGATTTAACTCAGGCAAAGGAGACTTGACCACGTGAGATGACGCCACCCAAGACCTAGCTCTGATATCATGTTAAATTTCTTGGAGGGTTCCAACCTAAAACCAATTGGCAATGAGTGGAGAGGCCGCCCAGGCTCATATACTAGTTTTGGATGTTATAATTAACCAATGTGGGACAAACTCTAACAAGATCCATCACAAATGTCCAACAATCACTCAATGCACAAACACTCACAAATACACGAAGAGCAAACAATCCAATCCAATACCAGTACTCCAGTAGTGACAAATGCAATAGAAAAACTAGTAGGTCAATGACTCAATGGCTGTACCTTGACAAATCCCATGCTGAAAACATATGAATCGCCCAAGATGAGTGCTTTATTAGACTGAAAAACAACATTAAACAAAGAGTAAATAGAACATGCCAACAGACTTGCCAAAAAAAATTAAAAAGAGATAATTGCACCAGCAAATAGGGTGAGGTAGCTGAGCATCACCTTCACAGCCACGTGAACTGATCGGCAAAGGGACAGAATCCTAGATGCATCTTGGGATGCAAAGGATGCCGGTAAAACTGAAAGTGAATCAATCCTGCAGCAATCCAAACAATTGGGTCTGGAGAAAAAGAACTCTACAAGTGCCTTGACATGATAAAGTAGGCATAAAGGATAAGGGGACCTTTATATCCACATGAACATATCTACGTGTACATTGTCCAAAACACTTTTAAGTGTCCCATAGCGATTATTAATAGATTGCAAAATGTGTTCAACGCTTTGTACATCATCGGGAAAGGAAGAAGAGCTAAAGGTGATATATGTATATGACTGGAAAGAACCAGGTTACACAATGGTGGAGCCAGTATTCCACTATTTTTAACTACCTAAATAAAGAATGAAAGGTTGTATAATCAAGGCACGTCTCTCAAAATAACACCTATATTTCTCGTTTACCTAAAAATCATTGGTAAACTATAAGCATTGAGAAAATAAATAGAGGGAACCAGAACTAATAAAAAAAAATTTATCCATGCAAAAGTCAAGTCGGGCCCTTACCAGCTATTGCGTTCTATGGCATCCTCTGCAGCAGCATCCAACATCTCAATCGTTGATGGATGAACAAATATAGATTCTAGAGGGACACCTTCAGGGTATCTGGACTAAATTGGATAACAACCAGAGAAGTAGTACTTAGAAATTATAGCCTTTAAAGTCTACTCGAGGAACATTGAAAAACAACAGAACTATTAAGATACCTGAAGGTATTGAATGGGCTGGGGTATTCCAAGTTTGTGCATAAATTCATAGCTAACAAAAGAATTCTGCATTGTGAAACAGTAACAAAAAGTAAAACCAAGAACATATAAAACTTCCAGCAAGCATGTTGATGAACAGACAAACAACATAAGTATAATAATGCTCCAATAGATTCATTCCTGGAATCTGCTGCCCAAGATATTAATACAACTCAATATCAGGGAAAGTAGAAGAACAGGGCAATAGTGTAATTTTAAAGAAATCAAAATGCATGGGCTTCCTATCACTGACACTGCATTCAACAGTCAATCGACATATATAACTCCAAACCTGCTTAGTATACAAGTGTTAAGCTCTTATATACGATAGAATTCTTTCCATTGTGGATTCATGTATCAATTTAGCCAATGGCAGTAATTGAGTTCTATCAATCATACTATTAAGTAAGAGAATCAACAAGAAGATTATGGTTCCAAGAAAGTGTTTGTAGAGGCCCAATGCCCCTAGGTTTAAGAATAGGTTAAAAAAACTACTAGTAGCCAAATGACTGCTAAGCTAGGGCTCACTCCACTCAAGCAGAGTTTTGAGTGACTACTGTTTTTACTCGTCTACAACCATCACCAGTCACTTCAAGCTCACGTGTGTCCCATGCTTTCGTCCTCCTATTGGTCCCAACCACTAAACCAGAACATCAAAGTCAATTGCCCTCCTAATTTCATCAATCAAAACCCATAACATGCCCTTTACTGATAAGATACACTCACCTACCTCATCGATGGAACCTCTATCTGCTGGTGAAATTCCACAGAGACCCCCTCATCTATGCATGTTTCCTACGGAGACCCCCTAATGTTTAAAACTGTCCAAACAGATCCCCCCTAAATATATGAAATGAAAAAAAAAAATGACTGACTTTGTTAACGAATGAAGAAAATGAGATTCTACCCCTTAAAACTCGCCCACACTGACCCCCTCATCTGTAAAGATTGTTCATATTATGTTAACAGAGTTGGCCATTTTTTCATTTCATACAGATGAGGGGGTCCGTTTGGGCAGTTTTAAAGGTTAGGGGGGTCTTCATGGGAAGCAGACACAGATGAGAGGGTATCCGTGGAATTTCACCTATATCGGCCCCCTTAACATATGGGTTGATTTATCTACTACCATCACTCGGAGGTATTTCTTGGTAGGAAGAATAACAAAAACATTGACCTCTTTTCAAGCAATTCTATCCACAAAGATAAGAACCCTACAAGTTTCATAGTAAATAAATAGCTAAACCACCGGATTAGTGTATAAGTGACTTGCATGAGTCAAATTAGCCATGAGGTACATAAAAATATTCACAATGTATTCCGATTTCTCAGTATAGATATCGCAAATAAGAGACTTGAGAAATAGGTGGAAAGGTAAGTCTTCCAACCTGTGAAAAGAAAGAGTCTACAGATTCCTTTTGAGCAATAGCAAAAACCTGTCTCAGAACACAGTAGATGCAATAAGAACACAGAAGAATCACCATAGATAATAAACAAGAACAACTATTATGGAGTGAGAAATAATACTGCAGGTGTCCAGTGAACTCCTGCACGAAGTGATCCCAGAATCTCGCCATCCTTCACCAAACTGTTGAACAATGTTTGAAAAAAAGAACTTTCAACTGCCACCCCACTAGCTCCATCCATATCTTGCAACAACATCTGCAATGAGCTCCACACTGCCGTCAAATTGGTCGGAACAGTAATACCCCTTGAAGCCCCACATACCATTGCGCTAACACGTGAAACATAAGCAGGAGTGTACAATTGCCCACCTTCGAGCCTACCTTTCACCTATACAAACCACATAATCACATTCACAACCTCGTAACCTTTTTCATAGGGTTGATAAATGAGCCAAGCTACTTGAGTTCGAGCCCGTGTTGTTCGTTAAAAGCTCTTTCAAGGTCGGTTTGTTTAACAAAGAAACCAAGCTTGAACATTTTTTGAAGCTCATTAAGTTTTCAAGCCAAGCTTGAACAAGCTACAGCAGCTTGTGCGGCTTGTGATTGATTGCGATGTATAAAAATATCAAGCTACTCAAGGTCGGCTCTCGTTCAGCCCGATTAAAACTTGTTCAAGATCTGCTCGTCTCACAAACAAGCTAAGATTGAACATGTTTTGAAGCTTATTAAGTTTTCAAACCAAGCTCGAAAAGTTAGTTTTGTAGCTTGTTTCGTAATTGCAATGTATTGAAATTTTAAACTACTTTTGTAACTGTGATGTGTAAATAATTTAAACTACTCGTGATCGGCGTGTTCGGATTGATTAAAGCACATTCTAAATCGGATCGCGTCATAAACAAGCTAAAGCATGAACATGTGCTGAAGCTCGTTAAGTTTTCAAACCAAGCTTGAACAACTACTTGCTCACTACTTGCTCGGCTCGTTTATCACCCCAATCACTGACAGTGAACTTGAAATCCACATAAAATTGCAAAAAAAAGTTACCAAAGTCCCTATCCGCGGCTCTAACACGGTTGAAATCAACTCAGAACCAACTTGAAGTTGCGCCGCGATTTCGGCCAATGCAATTTGACTGCATTCCTGAAGCCGTTCGTTAATATCTTCGGCCACTGTGTCCCAATACGAGTTTGAGATTACTTCGCCGTTAATTAACGTAAGCGACGCGTCATTGGCTACTATACGTTGAGTTTGTTTCTCTACATGGTACAAATCTACACCAGTTGCGTCGGCCAGATCAATCAGCGACACACGCCCTAATTTCTTAATCTCCTTAACAATTTCAAGACTCAGTTGCTCCTACAATTATAAACAAAAGAAATCAAATAAAATGAATCGAAGAAGAGGATATGTAGATAATTGTATACGGATGAGAGAGAGAGGGGGGGATTACGGGAGTGATGTATTCCTTGCCGGAAACGGTGTGGAGGAGGTCGAAGTCGATGATGTGGAGGTCGTGGAGTTTCTGGACCAATTCGACGACGTTCCGATCGGACAAGCGGATGCTGGACTTGGCTTGTTGAGCGAACTCGAACTGTCTCTGCAATTCCAACAATTCTTCATCCATTTCTCTGATCTTTGCTCGGTGACGACAGGTATTTGTACGTGAGGGTATCTGTAGAGCGAAAGAGGTTTTCGGTGATCGTCGATTTACCCGCGAACAACGACGGGAGGTTTTTGCGTGGGGAAATGGATCGGTAACGAATGAATACCCGAACTTTTTGGTCTGCGTTTTGGGCCTGGGCTCTGTAGACGGAAAGCTCGTGCAGATGGTGTACTCATGGGCCAAAAATGCTTGGGCTCAATTACTTGTTCACCCGATTAGTTTTTGAAAGGGAGGATAATAGGAGGATATGGTGCAAGGAAAGAATATTTTTATACTTTGTTTGGTTTGTAGTAGTTCGTATGAATGGATAAAATTAGCTGAATGATGCAAAAAATAGGATTGATACATTACTTGCTTGCCCCTTCAAAGTTAATTTTACGGCTTAATTGTACGGATGGTACCCAAAGTATTCGCGAAGTGTCACTTTGGTCCCCAATATTCAAATCGTGTCTATCGAGTCCCCAACGTACACAATGTGTACTTAAATGGTCTCTGGGTCTAACTTCGTCCGTCTTTTCCGTCAAATGCAGGGGTAACTTCGGTACTTCATCCCCACAAAACTTTATTCAACCTCAAAACCCTTATCTCCATTAGCTACAAGATCTTTCACAGTACATAATTTGGTTTCATAATTTATCTCCAAGATGAGCACAAGCGGAGATTACACAAACAAGAATGGCCTCATTGGCCTGCACCTTATCATCACAAAGCATGTCACGGAAATAGCAAAGGGCTTCCACATACCCTCCCATCTCCAACAAAGCCTGAAATCACACTAGTCCAAGAGACATTACTACGCACATGCATCTGATATAAAATCTCACAAACTCTACCCATCTCCCCATATTTTGCATACCCACACAGAAGACTAGTCTAGGAGAACACGTCTCTCTCAAACATTTGATCAAACACTTTATGGGCATCCTCCATTTTCTGAAAATTACCGACCCAACTTCAACACCCGTGTAATCAACTTCTCATTGTAAAATTGCTCCGCGAACAACGACCACGTGATGAATGGCACGCCCGCGGCCACCCCCTCCGACACCGAGTTCCACCCGCAATGACTCACAAACCTTCCGATCGCCGGGTGGGCCAGGATCGAAACCTGTGGTGCCCTCTCTTTTATTATTAGACCCTTGTTACTTTTCTCGACTCTTTCTTCAACCACCCAAACAAACGGCTGCCCCGAATCATCGAGTGCAAATGCGATTTCAGTGAGTTGGGTGTTTAGAAAACGAGTCATGCTTCCGAAACAAATGTACAAAACCGCATTGGGTTTCTGATTGTGAACGTTGGGGACTCGATAGTTGCCTGCCCCCTCTATCTCTCTCCCGGCCATGAAAGCTACCAGATCTGTACCACCAGCCACCGTGTCGCCGTCGATGGCTCAGAGAAACCCAGTTACCTCTCCTCTCCTCTGTCTCCTAACTCTGTCATTTATAAGTCGAGAGATATTAGTTTTTTGTTTGGACGGTGTTTTTGGTCGGCTAAGATCGTGTGGTTCCGGCAAAGATCGTTGTCGTCTTTTGTGAATAACT
This sequence comes from Vaccinium myrtillus, assembly GCA_016920895.1. Lineage (NCBI taxonomy): Eukaryota > Viridiplantae > Streptophyta > Magnoliopsida > Ericales > Ericaceae > Vaccinium > Vaccinium myrtillus. The sequence goes on along the minus strand of CM029275.1, from coordinate 9,072,623 downwards.
CCAACGGTTTGGGATTTCTCTTTTTGGATATTTGTTTCGGTGTGTTGAACAAGTATACACATGTATGTGAGATAAATATTAGAGTATATATATTTTATTTTCTATGCCTGGATAGGGAGAAAGATAAGGGGGGGGGGAGAGAGAGAGAGAGAGAGTGGGGGTTGGAGATAAGGGTTTTGAGGTTGAAGAAAGCTTTCTGGGGAGGAAGCACCGAAGTTAACCCTGCATTTGACGGAGAAGGAGAAGAAGGACGGAGTTAGACCTAGGGACCATTTAAATACACATTGTGTACGTTGGGGACTCGATAGACACGATTTGAATATTGGGGACCAAAGTGACACTTCACGAATACTTCGGGGACCATCCGTACAATTAAGCCTTAATTTTACTTTTCATGTTTGGAGAGAGATGATTGGGTTATTGGGGAAGGGAAGCTATTGTGGAAAAGGCTAGAGGTGGCCATAAATAGTCCTGTTACATAGGGATTATAAGTCTCGTGAGATTGAATAGTCTGAGTGTGTATACCTACCAAAGACCGGATTAGGCTTTAGATTTTAGGGATTATAAAATCTCACATTTTATCTCTCAACACATAAAATGAGATTTTATGAATTTTCAGTCCTCCTAAAATCTATAGTGTCCATTTTATCATCTATAAAATGCTCATTTTATGAGATTTTCATAAAATCTACCTAAAATCTATTGGAGAACAAGGCCTTAGTTTGTCTTGGATTAGCTAGTCCTAGAAAATAGTTCATCCAATCAAATAGTCCACCTAACAAACAGGCCATTGTGTATGTTTTCTCCAATGTTAAGCGCTTATTTTTACCCAAATCATTTTTTAAGCTCCCCCTCTAAACTTTGAATCAAAATGACACAATTGTAAATAATAAGAAAGTAAACTAGGTATTGAGAAAAAGCATTGGATTTTCATTTGGCTAAGAAAATGGATAAAGGTAAAAAATAGTAGGGAGAAGGGTATTACTATTGGAGATGAATTTTAGTGTTTTACTCAAATTTGAGTTTGGATAAAAAAAAAAAAAGGGTAAGAATTAGGGATGGTCTTAAAGCGAATTTGAGATCAACTGCTTACCTAAAACATCAAACTTGACGCGTAATCTCATTAACTGGTGTACGTACTTAGCTCGATATGTTGTACCAAGATACTTGAGCTCGGCTTACTCTCTAGTCAATTAAAACTCGCTTGAAATGTGGTCTAACAAACAAATTAAAATTGAACATTTCACCACTCAACTCAATTTGACCTACAATTGGGCACCTGTCTAAACAATGACATCCTTCTTATTAGGCCTCAAAAAATGGAGGACACTACAACAGTGATGTGTTGTTACCCAATGATTCAGAAAGGTGGGAAAATAGTGACATGCGGTAATGCCCAATAAGATAAAATGGCTTGTGGATTCCTTTTGAGAGGCCATAATTGTTGCGAAAATCAGAAGCTTTGACTTGATGTTAGCCTGGTTGTGGAAAGTTCAAACATCTGATTTGGAAATGATAGGAAATTCTACAGTTCTCATGTTGCAGACTTTCTGCAACCATACATTGCTATATTCCATTTCCTTTCCGAAATTCGGTTTTCATTAGAGTTACTTGGTACGCATACATCGGCTCAACTAATCTCGCATGGGGCAATGAAAGTAATTACTAATTACCATTCACTTGAGAGTACTATACTATATATACACATGAAAGATCGTACGTAAGAACGGGGAACAGTCGGTACGCCTTATGCTAAAAGTAAGTTAGGGGTACAAATCTTCTTTAAATGGCATACATTTTCTTGAACTCAGCGTTCAGAACCTCTGAATCGGACATCACCGACATTGACAACGACCTCGACCTGCTATTCTGCGAATTCCTCCTTATACTCCTCAAATTCGAGGCCTCAATCCGATGCATAACCACCCAATAACACATCGTCCCCAACGTAGTCGCCATTATCGTGGACCCTATGATCGTCACCCCGATGGCCAGCCACTTCTCGTCATCACCCACCACAACGAACGCCAACGCCAGAAACGCCACAGAAATAAGAGCACAAGCGAGCCACATCAGCTTGTTTATGATAGCCATCATCTGCTTCTTCGCCTTGCTCTCTATAACAACGACAGACGTTTGCACCACCACAACGGCTAGAGAAATGAAAAGGGCAATCGAGTCGAACACGAAGAAGATTATGAAGGAGGCGGTAGGGGCGATATTGGCTTCCCCTAGAGAGAGCCCAGGAGGGATGTTGCTCGGATCGTCAACGTATTGGCCAGGGACGGTGAAAATGGCCGCGAAAGCGACGGTGGCAATTAAAACGGCGACGACAGTGGTGGAGTTGATGGCGTTGTTGAGGCCTTCGGCGTGCATCTTGTTGAGGCGTTTGGCGATGCCTTGGACTCGTTTTCTGGTCTGGCGAGTGTGTTCGAGCTGGTTGTGGACTTCGTGCTTGATGTCGCTCACTGTTTGCTTTAGTTCACGGGCTGGATTTGGTGCGTTTGGGTTAAGGGATCTGGCGCTTTGGATGCCGTATTCTCTCAGGATGGCTGCCACTTCGGGCTGTGATGTTTTCTCGGCCGTGTCGATGGCGGTTTCGTTGGACCGATTAACGGCTTTCGTGTCGGTTTCTTTGTGGCTTAGTAGTAACCTGACAATCTGCACAAGTATAATGAAGCTTGTGTTAGTTTGGCCAGTACACCTGCTCTGTAAATGTATGATTTTTCACAACTTCTATGTTCTAACACACAATCAAGGTAAAGAATAAGCAAATAAGTTGTTAGTTGACAGAAAATTGCAAACAAGACACAAGAAGTCTCTGTTCTCTTGTGTGGTTTTCGTAATGTTTTCCATTAGCATAGAAATGGACCTAAGAATCACATTGGTATGCCCTTAATTTGAATGCATTCGTGGACTCTCTTTCAATGAGCATTTCCTTTCAAAGCATGAGGATTGAAACTCTCTGCATTTCCAAGATTCTTCCTCATCTTCCTACACGAGGCCGGAGGGTGAAAAGGAACAAAAAGAACCCTTACATAATCAAGGGATAAGGCCACAGACAAGAATTAGTTCAATTCAGTGTCTAGGGACTGAAATGAAAGAGCTAATGTCGGTAATCTCTCTACTGCTCGAATCAAGGTCCGTGCTGTGCAGCCCATTTGGGGCCCACATGGAAACAACTACTGCTACTACAACAAAATAGAATAAATGAAGAAGAAAACCATAAAGATGCCAGACTAAGAATCATTGACAAGGTAGAAGAAAAGCCAAGTTACCTGAGCCCTCCCTTTCCGGGTTGCTATATGCAGCGCCGTGTTTCCCTTCGTATCGACGAGGTTTAACGACGCAGGATTCCCTTTAATCAGTTCCTCCACGACTTCAAGGTTCTGCCCCTTGACCGCCATGTGAAGAGCGGTCTGCCCCTTCTTATCATTCCTTGTAGCGATTTCAGGCTGCTTACTCAGAAGCGCCTTCACCACTTCCACATGCCCGTTTCTTGCTGCCGAATGCACTGCTGTTTTCCCATTACTCCTAGCAATAGTGGCAAGGCTGCTCTCTGACTCCAAGAAAAAATTCACCACATCTATGTGCCCTTGTGTGGCAGCCGTGTGCAGAGCCGTTGTGTTTGACATGTCAACGGTCATAGAGAGCTCTGGATGGGCCTCCGTTAGCACCTTCACCACCTCTGCAACATCCCAAAGTAAAACTCAATATCACAAAAGGCAGAAGAAAGGAATTTTTTTTTATAGGAACAGAGAAGCAGTTTATCTACATAGACGTACCCAAATCTCCTTGTTTGGCAGCAATGTGCAGTGCATCAAAACCATTCCTAGCCTTGATACTGGCGGCACCAAGATCATAGTACTTGATCATCTCCCTAACCACATCCACATACCCATATTCAGCGGCAACAAAGAGGGCTGTTTCCCCGGCTTGGTTTTGCTTCAACAATAACTCTGCCAATTCTTCTTCTCCCCCGGCGCCATTTAGGATCTCCGTAATAACTCCAAGTTGGCCGGCTCTAGCGGCAGTGTGCAAGGGAGTGTCGTCTCGTTTCCCGGTCAATTGTTTCGTCATCTTTTTCCGGGGTGTGCTTGCTGTTGCCTCCATCGTATTATTCGCCATCAAAAAAAGAAAAAAAAGAAAAAAAAAAAAAAAAAGAAAAAGAAACGACTATCTTCCTTCTGCTAGTACCCCAGATGATGTCTTTTCTTCTTCCCCTCAAAAACCCAGATGAAAAATGGCATTTTTAACCCCGAAAATACGAAAAACAGCAGCTATTTGGTACAATTGGGACAAAACTCATCTAATATTGTCCCCCCTGAGCAAGAGGAATGAAGAAACAAATACATTGGTTTTTGATTTCATCCTTTCAGCTTTGTGTTGGCATCATCTGCAGAATCCCCAAATCAATGTCCTGTTCACAAACAACAATCGATCATCTAGTTTTATTCAACAAAAAAAATTCCCAAATCCGACATTCTAAAAATGATCAAATCAAAATAACAAAGGTCTATTTTCCACCCATTAACAACAATGAATTTAATTCTAATCTCATGCAAATATCTACCATCAACTCCATTTTGCTTCCAGCTTTCAAATTTACCCTTTCGGTAATGGTTTTAATGAGATTGAACATTTTTATTGTACTCCATTAAGGGCCCAAGAGAATAAAGGGAAAAAAGGATCAACATAGAAAAATGGTAAAATAAAGAAAGAGGCTTACCTGGGTATGAAGAAAACTCCCACCTTTATCTCTCCTCCATCAACCACCAATTCACCAAATGCATCCACTATGTGTGTCTGCATATGTTTATATTTCTATATTATACAAACAGAAACTTATATGTCTAGAGAGAGAAAGAGATGAAAAGCAAATGTAAAACACCCTGTAAATGAGGTTGAAAGATTTGAGCAATCCAAGTTTAGAGGTGTTTCAATATATTGGGGGGCAAAGAAAGGTGGAGAGAGAGAGAGAGAGAGAGAGAGAGAGAGAGAGAGAGAGAGAGAGAGAGAATTGCAGATGAAAGAAGTGGGGCAATGAAAGGCACATGTGTGCAACAAAACCTTTTGAATTATACGAATCTGTCTCAAAATTAAATAAAAGAAATTGGAATTATGAACCGATAAAAGAGGGGTCTTTTGTCAAGAGGATGACGACGATGATGTATTCTTTAGCTGCAGATTAAATTAGGATCAATAATATTCATCTAAAGTAAGGGAAAAAATAGGAAAAGAAATCAAAGCGAAAGCTAAAGCAGGAGGAGGAGGAGGAGGCAATGAAGCAACGGTAAAACCAGAAACACGCGCGTTGAGGCACAAAATATGGTGGTTGATGCACTCTTCATATCCATGGGTGGTGAATAGTTTTTTCTGATATTTGGTTGAGGTATCTGCGTCAGCTTACTCGCATACAAAGGCAGAGCTATTAAGGGGGTTGGGTGGCACGGACGATTCGTGGGTCCAAACCTCCCACCAAGACATGTAGTACAAGTTTTCTGAGTTGTTAGGTATGATTAATCTTCAAACACGTGTAGTACTTTTGGGGTATTAAATACTCCTCTATTCCAAAAAAGATTGACTGATCCGCAAAATGAGAATTAAAATAATTTTTATTTTGGTTCAAACAATTTCTTACTTTTTTCCTGTAAAATACTAACTATCAACGAGTTCTTTTGATTTTTGAAAAAAAAAAAGATTGAATTTGTTTAAATAAAAGCATATCCTTTATATATATTTTGGTGGTTTGATGGATGAAACATTTTTTTTGGGAACGTGGCAGTTTATTGATAATTTTTTGGTGTCACCTCTAAGTTCAAACGCAACTGCGGCATATCAACGGTGGCCAGTATATTGATCATTTTGGTTAAGTTGTCGTTATACGCGCTTACCAGGTGAGTGGGGTCCATGCAGGACAAAGGGATGTTTGGTGTTTGAAAATGCACATGCCATTTGTTTTAGAATCTTGGGTGGATGATGAGCCATGCCGGACAAAGGAATGTTTGATAAAATGCACATGCCATTTTTTTAGAATCTTGTGATATTGAAGGATATAACTCACTAGCCTCGTTTTAGAAGTGATATTGAAGGATATTCACAATGAGAAAGAAAATTATGATTGAGATTTTGATAATATGAGAGGATTAGCAGTAAAGTTGGTCGTTGGATTTGAAGTAAGAATTGTGATAATTATGTTTAATGTAGTTTAGGGTTAATCCTTTCAACTCGACAAGGAAAACTCAAAGATTTGGCCTAATGGTCAAGGTTTGTGATTTAGAAGTTTCATTGCTCCTAAGGTCTCATATTTGAAACATATTAGGTGTTATAAATGCTTTTAGAGCCAGTCTATATAAAATTTCGCTCTGAATTTAATTGGGGTCTCCGCTAATAGACGGTGGGATTGGCCCCAAATCAATCGAGATGCACGCACTGGCCTAAATATTTAAAAAAAAAATCGACTACGAAATTAAGAAACCTCCCTTGGTTTTCCAACCACCAAATTTGAGGAGTTCATAATAGTCTAGACTACAATCCGTCACAAGGACAACAAAACATGTGTGGAAACTTTGAATTCAACTCAAAATTAATTGAGAATGAATAGAGACGTTCTTAAATGTTATTGAGTGATCTTTGATTCCATACCCAAGCAATGTAGGACAACTACTCTAACACTCCATTAAGGATATAAATAATAAAGTCAACCCTCTCGCTAACAGTGTAAGCTTTTAGATGAGTTGACAATTAACAATTTAATACGGTATTCAAGCAAGCAAAAAATCATGTGTTCAAACCTCACTACCTACCTAATAATTAAATACTTGCACGTGATTAGCCCACTTAAGAAATAAAACCTGACCACGTGTGAGAGGGCGTATTAAGGATATATAAATAATAAAGTAAACCCTCTCTTTAACAGCTTAAACTTTTAAATGAGTTGATAGTTTATAATGTAATAAGGTCTTGTTTTCCATTTACTAAAATGAGAATCCTATAAAATCAAATAGGTTGATTTTAGCAAATTCGAGCAGGATCGAATGTAAGAGGCCGTAACTACTTATCCAAGAAATAAAGAGAATTGCATTGAGATTCAAGAATGAGATGTGGCATTAATCATGTTATTAGAGCCAGTAATAACCTAACTCAATGAACAAATATTCAAGAAATCGTCCCATAACGGGAGGAAACATACAACCAAATAAAAAGCTTCCTTTTCAAGAAGAACTGATTACCAAACCTCGTATTTGGTAAGATTTGACCTTGTAATTTTTCATGTAAAAGTGTTTAAAGGATGACCAATTAAGCTAATCTCATTTGGTTGAGGATTTGGATTTTGGATCCTCTCGAGTCCCCTTGAGGGGTTTCATGTTCTGGTCCACCCATTCAATCAAAGGAGTCCTCAAATAGAATGAATAGGATCATTTAATTTTAATTGGTTATTTTGAGAGACTGGAAAGGACCCAAATTGTTTGGTGGCAAGTATTGACTCCACTCACAATGGAAAAGGGGTGAAAAGATAGAGAGAATCGTTACTTAATTTTTTATTGCTCCATTCATCTCTCTCCTAGTACTGATATGACTCGCTATTTTAAATTATTCTATCTTCCTAAGAGCAAATCCAATGGTTGAAAAATGGCTACAGCAATTTCCATAATTTAACGCTAAAAAGTGGTTATGTGCCAAATTTTGACACTCCTTCAATGGTTGGTTCAAATAGTTTCAAGTATTAACTAACTTTTCATCTACCTCATTTTCCCCTATTTTCTCAAATCCACTTCAGCAAATCCAATGATTGACAGTGGGTGTTTGTCGTGGCGTCCATGCTCGTGTAGCAAAGACTCATGGCAAGCAAAGGCTGGCAAGTTCACTGGCGTTTTGTTATCGCGCGTCATGAGTGAGCCAGCGTTGGTCTTTGGATAACTTGTCCTTGGAGTTGGATTCTCGTCGATGCTTTGTTTGTAGTCTGTGATTGAGATCTCGGCCACCCGTAGGGAATCAATGTCTTGATAACTTCTGCCGAATGTCTATTGTCGGTGTTGAGAGAGTTTTAGACTCACGTGTTGAATCGTGACATTGGTTTTCCTTTACGTGTTTTATGCTTATTACGAGAATTGTAGGATTTGGTTGTAATTTCTTTTTCTTGTATTCGGATGAAATTTTGTAAGTGCCTGATGGTTTTGTTGAATGATATTACATTCTCCTGATAAAAAAAACGTATCTATTTTTTGGGTAAATAAAAACGTACTCTATTTGCTTACTCATAATTTGACTTGTACCAACTAAAAAATTATCGTGGGCATATATATATATTGATATGATCAGTGCTGATCAACAGAGTTTCTGGACATTTCCGTAGTACTCCTCGTTCATTGAATTTCTCCATGGTGCCAATTTTGTTGGAAGTTTAGTCCTTGAATGATGACATGAAATAGACATGGAAAAAATAACTTAGCGATCCGATTTCTCTCCTGTCAATTTTGGGACAATCAGAAGTAGACTTGTGTTGATGGTCCATCTCGATATAATTTAACCAATGAAATACTTTTCGTATGATAAAAATCCATCAATAAATCTGAACCTCTAAAATACTTTTGAGTGATAGCAATTACACGACCTGCCCTCCATAGTCCAAAAAACGAAACCCATTAAGAAACAAAACACTACCCTCGGTCTCTCACCAAATCAACCTTTTTTAATTGAGAATTAACCAAAAACAAGACTTTATTTATGTCAAGATCCCCATAATCTCAGGTCGATTGTACTTGATTAATTGGAGATTAATGATTATGGTCATTTATTACGGCTAATTCAGTTTATATCTGTTACTACAATTTTTTCGAGGTCAAACGATTCCTTTTTATCAACTTGAGCATGTGTGAGATCAAACATCATTACCATCAACCCGTCTTCCCTTTCTTCACATGTACAAATGAGACACTTGTTATTTTTCAACCCTTGCATGATTGGTTATTTGAATATATATGCCATTTTTATTTTTATTTTATTTTTATTTTAGTTGTTCAACCTTTGAACAAATGCGGTACACATATATTTCCATGCCAACTAAGTACATTGAAATTTGCCCCCAATATTCATCGTTTTCACTTTACACTTTGGTTTCTAGCTTTAAGGTCGTCGTTTTTGCAATTTCTAAAATAAATTATTCTTCAAATTTTTACTTAAAAACTGATTTAACTAAATTTTTTTGTGGACCTAGCTGTAGCTCAAACAGTCGTGAGTAAACACTTAGGTGTCAGTGTGTGAGGTTTCACGCTCAATTCAATTCAATGGAATGAAGTTGACATGCTATAGTTATTTAGCTCTAGTAATAAACTAACATCCTTTTTAACAAAAATAAAAGTAGTAAAAATTAGTGACTAAGTTGATACAGAGCACTTGTTTGCGACCTAACTTTGCGTTGTAGTTAGTGTCACCTCAAGCGTAAGGCTAAGTCGGTTGTAGCATAATAACTCGGAAGTCCGAGGTCGAATCCACAGGGAAGGGTCGGAGCTAGTGAAAGGTTTACTTTATGGTAGGGGTTGATGTTAGGATGGCCAACCTTTTGGCTAGGTTTGTGGATTCTCTCTTTATCGCTAAAAAGACTAGAAAAGACTTTAACAAGAAATTTAACTAAAAGCGAGTCAAGGGGTTCAAACCATTCACAACCTAGGTCGATCAATCCTTCTCAATGATAACTCAAGTGAGAGTCAAATCCATTTGCTCTCACTCAAAAGATTTGGCTATGAAAATCGATTTAAAAAGAAATGGCATTTGAAAATGGAGTGAACTCTTTTAAGCGTATTATCAAACACTTAGAGTGACAGGGTTTCAAGCATTGTGTGTGCCAATATCCATTGTCTACATATAATCAAAGAAGTTAACAACTCTAGCTTTGTAACAAAGGGTAAGAGCTAGACAAGTTCTATTAGGCATTTTACCAAACATGTAGAGTGACATGGATCTAAGTATTATGTGTGCCAAAGTTCTTTATCTACATATAAGCAAATATTTAACAACTCTAGTTTTGGTTCAAAAAGGTAAGAACTAAATCTATTCACAAAAAAACTCGATATTCACATTTGGAGAAGATATTGAACAACCTAGGTCATAGGATGGAGATCACCCCATGACCAAGCGGTCCAAGCCCAAGGAGGCTACGTACCCCTCCATGGGAAATGAAATCAACAAGGAAATACAAAACATGATTAATTACGAAATAAACACGAGTTCTATATAAATTAAGAGTGTACTTACAATATTAATGAAGACAAAATCCTTGAAACCAAGGATTACAAGGTGAAAAACTAGAGAGAATGTGGAGCTAAACTAAGGGGAAGGAAGAGGGAGGTAAAGAGAGAAGGCTTAGGCAGTTGATAACCCTAAAATTTGATGTTTGGGAGCTTTTATAGCCCCCAAAAACATGTATAAAAAGTCTAAGTTGCCCTTGGAAATAAGCTGATTCGAGTAAAAAAATAAATCTGCCAAAAAGTACAGTTAGTACCGGCAGGGACAAACCATGGTTTACTGATACTGGAATTGATTGGAAAAGTGGGTACTGGTAGGGCTATTTTTGCAGTACTGGTACTGGTTGGAAAATGGGTACTGGTAGTGCTATTTTTGCAGTACCGGTACTAACTGGAAATTTTGGTCTCCATTTGACCTTTTAGGCTTCTCGTGCCTTGTTCAATGCTTCGTTCTTGACTCTCGGGATTCGGTGGCATAGTGCCACGTAGCCTCGGGTGCTCGGACACCCCTTGGTGCAACCAAGACGTCAAAACACGCTTATTCATTGGTTTCTCCAGAAACTAACAAAAAAGACGACTACACGTAATATCATTCAATTAAAGCTATGAAATACATGCGTGTGTGACAAAAGTAAGCGAGATAAGCTTCGTTATTTACACTATTGAAGGCTTATTAGCACTACACTAGAATGGAGCAATGTTTTGTGATTTGTAAATAAGGTGGGGTACTACAACCGGGCAAGAATGGGTGGTGGGACAGGCCCAGGGTACCGTCGGCTAAATGTTGGGGGGCCAGCGTAAGTGGACTTTTGGACGGACACGAGGACTATCCCCACGTTCCACAACAACCTCGACTCGAGAACGACAACGACATCCATTTGGTTTGGTTTTTTGATGGCCAATCAATTTTATATACCTTATTATACTGCAGATTGTTTTTGTTCCTCTTCTCATTCTGGGCATGGGTGAGTGTACCCGTATGCATATACTATTATATATACATAGATTTCCATGAGATCCCAACTATATTCCAACGGCAAAAACTAAAAAATAGTACAGTATGTGTTTTTAGCCTTGTGAGCTTGATTTCAGCTGGTAATTTTCCATTTATGGCCCAAGAATAAGTTTGCAGAGGAATCAAACATTTTCATGTGAATATGATATAATAGTATATTACGTTTCCCCGGAGTAATAAAAAAGTTATCATTTTACATAGTCGACTTGCTTTTTATTTCTCAAAGACAAAAATCGTAAAACTAGCTGACGTTATTTTGGCTGTGTTTGGTTAGATAATTTAGTTTAGTTTTGATGATGTCGGTAGGTGTAATGAGTGGAGAGAGATAGAGAGAGAAATGAAGGAAATGATGATGTCATCAAAACTAAAACTAAACAGGGAAACGAACAAGGCCTTTATCGTCTCTCTCTTTCTTTCTTTTTTTTTTTTTTTTTGACTCCATAGAAAAAAATTCTAAAGCTGAGATCGGGGCAGTAAATCCACGTATAGAATAGTCACAAACTTTTATTCAAAAATCAACTACTGTTTCTTATTTCTTATTTATTGGGGAAAAAATATTACTTAATTTTAACAGATAACAATCCACATGAACCAATTCGGAAAAAAAAGACTTACTCAGTTCTAGTCCTTTGTCTCCCTACTTGTTTTTGTTTTTGAAAAAAAAAAAAAAAAAAACTACTGTCCGTTAATGTTGGTTCTTTATAGCTTTGATTTCTTTTTTTTTTTTGTTAATAACTGGGTGGTACAGGTCAGCTTGCGTACACCTCGACTAATCTCAGGACTTATCCACATCCCGTCACACACATAGACCGGACAAAACCAATACTTCATTAGAACCACGAGATCTTGTGCAGGTGGCTCCAAGAAGTTAAGAAGAGTTGAACTCAAGACATTCTTTTTTTTAGGAGGAATCCTTACCAACTCATCTACCCCTTGGTTTTTCTAGCTTTGATTTTATGTACGCCCCGCCAAACACATAGACCGAATAAGGCCAATACCTTATAAGAACCACAAAACCTTGTTTAGGTGGTGGCCCCAGGAAGTTAAGAGTTAAACCCATAACCTCCTTTTCCTTAGGAGGAGTTCTTACTAACTCATCTACCCATTTGAGTTTTCTAGCTTTGATTTCTAATATCATCTCTTCTGCATATCTTGATTGTTGTTAAGATTGTACTTACTCATCTAATATTTCAATACTTGGGATTACTGGAGATTTGCACGGTCGTTAATTTTAAAGCCCCGAAATTATTAAAGGTGTACTTAACCGGGACATCTAGTTATAAAAATAAACGAAAAATAAAATATACTCCAATACTGAGGTTAAGGGACGGAGGAATAAGTGAATGTTGCATCATGTAAATATTGATAATGCGACAACATACTACATCAGTAACACTGGATAGAGACGTCAATTTAAGTCACTGTTGAATTAGCGTCTTTGATAAGTGTCGATGTCACTCTCATTCATCTCACATATTGCATTATCACTTTTTTAAAATTGCTCTCCAACAATGCAATTTGCATTGACTTGCTTTTCGTTGACTCAGATATGCCTTTCACAATACAGCACATTTTTTTTTTTTCCCTTTTTCTTTTTGTAACCGGATGTTTCCACGGACTCTGTGGAGCAAGAAGGTCAGTGCGACTGTGCAAAGCATTTTGGAATACTTTTTTTTTTTCCCTTTCAAAAGATAGAATGTTAGCGGTTAGTTATCAGTGTTACAATGACACTTAAGCACATTCTTTATAAGGACTCAAACTCAGGACCTGAGACCCAGGATCCACCAAAACCAAGACAAAAACATCGCTACCAGTATTAGAGCAAGTTTGATCTTCAAATTATATTTTGAATTAACTAAAATGGCTTGAATTAAGGATGAAAAAGAGGGGACGTGGGAGAAAGTTTTTGTGAAACGGTGATACCACGTCGGTGCCGACATGGTGTCATGGTTCCACTCACGAGTTGCCATGTTTGTACGGCGTGAGGCCCCGAGTGAAACTGTAACACCAAGTCGGCACGCCACGTGGTGTCACTTTTACACGAAATACCCACTCGACATGTGGAATTGTATGTAGTACTGTCAAATTAGTTATACTATATTTTGTTTGACTGGAATAAAGACTGGGTTGAGTGAAGAATCATTTTTGATTAATATGAATGAAGGGAAATAATTCCAAAAGCATGGATTAATTAACACCACCCCAGGTGGAATTGAAGAATCTCTTATACAAAAATTTTAAAGGAACAAATTGTAATACTACTAAAGTCCAATCTCATCTTTATACCTCACATGACAATCTCTTATACAAAATGTTAAAGTGAACCAATTGTCGTACTCTATTCCAGTCTCATCTTTATACCTCATGTGACAACCTTAGCATAGGAGTATTATTGACCAGAAAACATATCAGGCCACATATGTTTCCGGTATATGCAGAGAATGGCATCAATCTAAAGAGGGTGCCTAATTTTATGTTTTGGTTCCTCAAGGAAAAAAAAAATGAATAGGGGGCCTAGACTAGCAAACAAACAGAGCAACTTTTGGGATTTTCCACAACTCTATCAATATCAGTCAGTATCATCAGTCATCACCTCAGAGAGAGAGAGAGAGGAGCAACTTTTGGGTGGCAGGCGGGCTATACGTGGCCGTACCCAAACACCCATCTCGGCCGACGGTCCGGATTTAAGAGAGAGAGAGAGAGAATAAATCTGGGTGTCTAAAACACTTTTTGGATTGTCGGATGGGATGCTCGGGCATGGCCATGTGGTGCCCGAACACACTCAGCTGTCCAAAAGTGTTTTGGACTATCCAGATTTCTCTCCCCCTCTTCTCTGTCTCTCCAAATCCGGACCATCCGAAACATTTTTGGACAGCCGAGATGCGAAATGGGTACTGCCATGTGGTACCCACCCGGCACCCAAAAACTTCTCGGGTTTTTTTTTTTTTTTTTGAACCAAGAAAACTTATATTATTAACTAAAAAGGACACTACCGGTCCGAAAATACAAGAAAACAAAGAAACAAAAAAACAAAGAAAAAATTCAAAAGCCGCAAAATTGTACAACAACGACAATGGAACCACCAATCCGCTCGGATGTGACTGGAGGAAGATGACGGAAATGTATCAGCGTCCGGAGCTCCACATCTCTTCGTCCCACCGCAGAGACAGCTGCCAGGAGCCACCGCCGCTCTGCTGGAACACCCACAAATCCGGATCCGAGCTCTGTCAACACCAGCGACCATAAAGACTCCTTGAACAACCAAAAGTTCAAAGAATAGTTGAAAAGTCATGGATAAGTCGACTGTGGACCAAGGTAATTGCCCCTTGTATCAGCGAGCAAAGAAAGTGCACAAATGTTTGTGCACAGGTACATTTCGTCCAAGTATTCGCAGTCTTATTTTTAACTCTCAGAATTCTCTCCCCGGCAATATTTACGAAATGAAAGCCAATTTTAGACTCTCCGCATGAATAATTGCACTTCTCTCTCTCTCTTCCACCTTGTTCGGTTTGGGTCTCAAGACCCACCCTGCACGGTTCCCAATAAAATTTTCTTTCTAGCTCTCTCTACTCTTTTTTTTTTTTTTTTGATCAACAGTCAACATTCATTCATATAAAAGTATGAAGGCAGTACAGATTTCATCACGAACTCGCGTCTAGATTTTGATAGATTTGGATCTCTCTCTACTCATTACCTCCAAAACCCTCCCTCAAAACTCAAACCGAACAAAGCCTTCTTTTCCACGCAATAGCAAAAACAAGAGTACCAGTATAAACAACTAAACATGCTTTTCATTGAAAAGGGAAGGCAGTGTGTTGAAGAAGAATTCTCCACCAAAAAAGAAGTGCTCTGAAATCTGGATTCAAGGAGTCAAGAGGTACGTACCCTTGAAAGAAGTCCACAACTCCTATGCTACAACGAAACTATAAGTATATACAGTTCCAAATTTACCTGTCAATTACTCCTAATCATCTAATCAGCAGTTCTTTCCAAGTTCAATGCATAGTGCAGCACAAAAGGTCAAAGTTTCAATGGGACCATTCCAAAGAAATGGTATCGGAAGTTTTTTCCCCCCTTGACTATCACTTGGTCCTTTTTCTGGCTAAGAATCAAACAAGAAAATATCTTCATTGGCTTAACCATTACAGAAAGGTGGTCTCTAATCTGGGGGGGGGGGGAATTTACCACGTTCCCCGTGTCTAAAGCCAGATATCACAATCCTACGCTTTTGCACTCGCCTCAACATGAGATGTAATCCATCCCACCAATTCAGCCCTAAACGCAAAAAGTAATCAGATATAGTTTTCGAGTAGAATCTTTGGTTCAAACAAGATGTTTCAAGAACAACATACTAATCAGCATTAAGCTCAGTTACCAGACAAAGGTAGGCCGAAATCAACCTTAAATCACAACAGCCACTTGATTTTTTAGTATTTGGCAGAGAATCATCTGCTTTCCATGCTACTTGCAAGCTTTTCAGTTAAGATCAAATCTAAAAGAAATAAAATAAGGAACTTTAAAAGCTTGGTAATTAGTGGTTTCTACAGTACACACACAAGAGAACACACATACCTATTAGGACTTACGTATACTTCCATAACACAAAAACAAAGGGGCGCGCTCGCGCACACACACACACAGACTCTAGCAAAGGCACGTGTAAACGTCAATCAACAGTGAGAATTAATTTTGGAAGTACTGAAGAAATAGGTATGATACAACATGAATAATATGTGTTACATCAGTTTTGAGTTCAATTTTATGGGCTTTATCTGAATAACCAATATGCTATATCAATTGAGTTCTAACATGACCTGAAAGGAAGATAAAATCCCGCAGGAGATAGTCCAAGCTCTAAAATTGTCTTTAAGAACTGCTCATTGCAAAGGATTGCAACCTGGATCGAGTAGGAATGAGACTTCCATAACGTATCTCTTATTAATAGCTTTGTAGCTGCTACTTCTATGCATCTTTTGCCTCTTCTACCATCAACTTATAAAGTGCAAACCCCCCTTGGTGACAGCCAGGCATTTTAGGTGACATAATTTCCAAGTCATTCTGACACAAAACCAAAGAAGAATGAAACCTCAATAAACATATAAAGGAAAGCAAAAGTAAAGCTTGCTCTTAAGTGTTCCATTCCAACCCAATAAACCTGGACACCAAAATTTGTCCAAATGGAAAAAAAGTAAGAGCCACTTAAAATTTTATGTAACCGAAAATTGTAGCAATATTAATATGCTTAACATAGTGATCCACTGCCGAAAAGGGTGCCAAGAAAATGGAACAGAAGAAAACCATTCTAACTGAACCACAATAAATTCCTCACAGCCACCCCAATACCATTATCACCACCATAGCACTACAGACTTGCGCAATCCCTAATCTATCCTAACCACAATTGTCATTCCACAACCCCACCATAAGCCAAGTAGTAAGACATTGCCACTAGTATCACATGCAGTCCGCAGATCACAATGCTCTAGACTTAATCGTATAAAGTGTGAGCCAACTTCCAAATCATGATAACTAAAAATT
Source organism: Vaccinium myrtillus (assembly GCA_016920895.1). Taxonomy (NCBI): domain Eukaryota; kingdom Viridiplantae; phylum Streptophyta; class Magnoliopsida; order Ericales; family Ericaceae; genus Vaccinium; species Vaccinium myrtillus. Next base: position 9,055,826 of record CM029275.1, on the reverse strand, counting down.
AAGTACAAGGGCCATCTCAAGGAAAAAGATCATTTGGAACTAACCATCGAAACAGTATAAAGCTGTGTTGACTCGTAGCCATCTTGTGCACTAGAATAAAGTTGTTGAATTTCCTTTGACTGGAGACTGCATTTTATGAAGAAAAAAGCAGTAGGTCTTACGTTGAGAACTCTCCGAGATATACCGATGAAGGCTGGATTGCACTGCATGAGAATCAAATGGACATGTTTTTCATGAGGATATATATCTGGTGAATAATCAAGGTATCAACCTTCCTCCCAAGCTTTCCTTTATCCATCATATATGAGAAAATTCACCGCCACCAGAAAAGAAGTTTCATTCAACTGCAGAGAGTAAAGAATCTAAAATTTTTCCGATCATCTATAGACTACAGATTACCAAGGGTACCTAGATGCAAAGTAGAACCCATATGCAAGAATAGTGTACTAGTCAATATTAAGGAAAAATAACTCAAAAGTGCCAAAGTTTCTTACACAAGGAAATGTGTGAAGGAAGGTGCATGTGGCAAAATATTTTGAGCTACTATGTCAACACCCAGTAAAGAAACATATTTTTCAACATTCATGTCAACCTTCTCCTTACATCGTGCATCTTCAAGTTAGACATAGCACCATTTATTCGAGTAGTCGCTATTTTTTTTCCTTTCCAAACAAACTATCTCAGTGAGAAAATTTTGTTTTGCCTTATTAGGGGGCCGTTGGTTGAGTGATTAAAACTCAGCCTATTAAGCTTGAGGTTATGGGTTCAAACCTGCAGGCAGCCACTTTGGGAAAATAAGGCCAAAGGTAGGTTTTTAACCAATCTACATGTTCCTGAACCCATTACTTGGGATGAAATCAGGTCATTAAAATGTATTCATTTTCCATTTTGTAGTTTCGCAACTCGATCATCTCAACATCCTTATTGAATTAGTTCCTACACATGCTATGATTACCCAGCAATCCAAGCTATAAAGTGGGACAGCCCTCCTCATATGCTCACCCATTGATTTTGAAAGGTGTTCGTAAATCAATAGCACATAGCTCATAGCTAATACCAGATGCAATTAATCCGAGTTCCACTGGTTGCTTTCTCTTCAGCCTCTTGCCAAAGGGAAGATCCAAGACAATAAAAATACTGCCAAGTAAAACATTAGCTTTACTAGTTGCTTGATCATATCATAATTTTACTGAAATTGCGTTGGCATGTTACTAGGTTCGTTTGTCCACTATAAACTTAAAAGATGAATCTAGCTATTCAACATCACCACTGTATTTGCTACAGCTATGAAGTAAAAGAGTCAAAGTTGTCAATCCCGTACCGGCCAGCGTACCGCTTTCTCTTCTCAGACATTACATACCAGTACCCATGTGTATCTTGGTACTGTTTAGGATTTCCCGCAATAAAGATTTTCAATACGTTTGACAGATGTGCATGATTGCAAAAGTAGATTAGTAGAGAAATAAAACAAATTTTAACAATTAAATATAGTTTAAAATTTGTTCAAAGAGCAAATTAACATGATTAAAATATCATGAACTTCAAGTTCTGTTTAATTATATCAAAATCCAAGCCTTTTTTCAAGGGAAAAATACACTAGTATTTTTGTACCAGCAGAGATTTGACCAGTACAAGCTGGTATTTTGGACGGTATAGATCACCGAGCAATGTGTTTCATTTAGTGCTTAACAACCAGTATGGTCCAAGAATGACAACACTGAAAAGAGTAACAAGCCGCCCGTTTATAAGATTCAGTTTTATCTTTAGCTTTCATATGACTCTGTCACCCAAACAGGTGGGCAATTCCCTTAATGTAACAAACACGAGAATAATAAACTGATTATGACATCATATAACATGGCACAGTAACAGAAGCAGCACCACAACACATTATTTCAAGTTACACAACCAGCAATAGGAAATTTAGGGAATACTTTCCTCTCCGTCATTGACTAACTTACAAGGGTTGTTGCCGGTACTCCAATTTCTTCAACTACTTCACGAATAATGCTGTCAAACATCTCTTGAGAAAGTTTACTACTCATAAGCTCAGCATTGTTCAAGTCTTTGCCATACTGATGAGATACTATCCCAACTTCTTCTGGCTGTCAACCATGAAGTAGAGCAGTAGCAATTAATAATAGATCAAATAAACAAGGTTTAGTAGTCAGAAAAGGAAGTAAGAGTTGCAAACACTGTTTATCACTTCCACATTAAAGTATAAAACAAAAATTGTACTCCTAAATTTAATATATATATTTTTCTTTTTTAAAAAAAGGAATCCATGCATAGAGACTAAATTTCCTGTCAACATCTGAATCCCAGTGAATAGTCGCCAGAATTCTGGAAAGTGGGAATCATGGAAATTTCGAATCCAGTGAAAAAATGAGAGGGGGATTGTGGGGTGCGTGCAATTCCTCAGGTTGCTATATGCAGGTTGCTTGGACAAGTAGACCAGATACGCACAACACCTCCAGCTTTGTTTGCAAGAAGTGGCCATCCTTGCTACGGTCATACCTAGTACTTGGTACTGCGCGATTTTATGTAATGCCAAGCAATGACCCCATTATAGGACTACAAAATCTTGTATTTGTAAGTTTTTGACAGATACCTCAGGATGGCCTCCAGGAAAAACGTAGTGTCCAGGAAATTCCCCAACATTAAAACTTCTTTGCAGCACAAGAATCTTCTTGTCAGATGTCTCTACAACTGCCCCATTACCCAGGGGACTTGAGGTGTGCTGGCACTGCCTACAATCATCTATCAACAACCCAATGAATAGTGTATTTAGGCAGGGATCCCTTACATCAAATTTGAAGACTCTAGAGTGTAAAGTCAAGACCAACATAATTAGGACAAGCAGTCAGTTGATACTCAATTCAGTAACATTAAGTGTTAAAGTTTTAAATATAAATGAGTTAGAAAGTTGGGCACATTGCTGTAAGCCTAACAAGACATCTTATCTCGGAGGAAGGAATCTTAAACTAGATAATCTAATGGGGATTGATGTTCAAAAACAGAAAGGAAGTAAGGAACTATAAGTATTGCGTACTATCTGTAGGTAGTCCAGAATTAATTCAAAGAGTGGAGGACATGCCCTCCTAAAAGAAATTTTTATTTCTTGCAAGTTGCAACTTTACCTTCAGATGGAACAAGAAACCTTTCCCACATTGGATTTAAATTTGTCCCCACAAAAGTCCTGAGGTAAGTAGAGCAACATAAATATCACTACAGAGAATTTCTACATCAAGCCAAAGTTCAGCAAAAATATCGCATGAGGACTATTCGTTCTATGAGCGAAACAGCAGAATAAAAGATGGCTAGTGATCACGCTATCCAATGACACTATATCTTCTTAGAATGCAACCAAATGGGAATGGAAATACAACATGAAGCTTCCATGCCAAAACCTTTCAGGAAAAGGAATAATTTGATATCTGTCATTCTGTGATACACTCACACAAAAGAGTGCATGCGCATGTCAAAATGTGTAAAAAAAGTGTTTTTTGTGTGTGTGTGTGTGTGTGAGAGAGAGAGAGAGAGAGAGAGTCAAACCTATAATCTGTCAAACCAAGGTGGAGGCATACATGGTGCAACCAATTGGAGTCAGTCCCACTGTGCAGGGCGTATCCTCCGTACTGCACTATAATAAATTAACTAGGGAGTAATGTAACATGAGAAAATTAAGCAAACGCATACCTGGCACAAGTTTCCATGCCAATGAAATCTAATAGAGCACACTAAACAAGCTTTCATTCCAATGGGAAAGGGCATACCCTGAACTTTTTGCCATTGAACAATGATGCATTTTGTTGAACCCTCAGATCCCAAATCTGATGCAACAATAGTACCAAACAAAAAAATCAACTTGATGATTTAGGATTGCACCAAACCAATCCATTTCTTTTGGAAATCAGTTGAATGCCGAAGCCTATTAGAATGCAAGTCACAGCCTTAACTGATGGAGTAATAGATAAGGTTTCCTACAAGACTAATAGACCAACAAAAGAACAAATAAAAAAAAATGAACGTACATTAGCCTTGAAGATTTCCTACTAGACTAATGGCCCAAAAAAGAAATAAAAAGCGAGCTTACGTTAGAGACTGGGCTATTGTTCAATCTATTCAGCTTCTGTGTAAACAAGACAATTCAGCACTTTTAATTTGGAAAAGCAGTCCTCTTTCCAATTCTAATTCAACTTAAAATCAGTTACTACATTCAAGTACGTCATTGCCATGTGGGATTCAGCATTTTCAAGATGGGTGATTCTCATAAGCAATAAAAATGTAGTATCATTTCAAGTCCAACTAAAAACGCAAAAGTCTGACATATTCTGATGTCCAGTAACCTGCATTTGGATCATGGGATGTAGAGGGATATTTAAGAGTAAAGGGAAAATGGTATGGAAATCAACGAAATTTAGCTTTTTCACTACGTGTCTACACCTTTTTGTTTCTCTCATGAATACATAATCCAAACGCAACCTGAACTTAGCAAATGCACACCAATTAACCCTGTAAAACCTCTGCATACTCACACAGTGTTACTGCACTTGGGTGTGCCTTGCAGATGATCAAAGCAGAATGTTAAACGCAGAAGCCAAAGAGCATCAAGGGGGCTTCTAAAAAATAAACAATTTTCATCTTTTTTAAGTTGTTTTCAACCGATAAGTTAAACATAATTAAAATCCCAAAGGCGCAACACAAGCAGCAGAAAAAATTCGTGCAAACAAATCTAATCAATTCACGTAAGGAAAAAAGCGCGACTAACCCCAGAAATAGAGTTTTCCAAGTCGATTTCCGGATGAGGAATCCTACCGTAGGCTTCATCGAAAACCACGGAGACCTTAAATTTATCCACACATAAACGCTTCATAAGGGGAGTAGGATAATAAACCATAGATGAACAAAACATCAAAACATTGCCGATGAAGGTATCGGATCATTGCACTGGAAAAGTATTGAATCAATGGGATTGGAACCGATCCCTACCTGTGAAGGAGTGAGACCAGAGGGACAAGTTAGGAGAAGTTTGTAAGGAGAGCGATTGTCATCATCGCCGGCCGGCTCTGCGTTGGTGTTTTCCATTGCAACAAATCCTGTCTGGCGCCTGTTCGGCTTCCAACTTCCAATTCAGTTCTGGGCTGCTGTTGGGTTGGACTTCGGCGTGGTTTGGCTAAATTTAAAAAAATTAGTTTTTTTTCGTTTTGTCTTTATATAAAAAAAAATATGCATTTGTTAGTTTTGCGGCAATTTTTTTTGTGGTTTCTGAATTTATCTTGTCGAGACGAATTCAAAGAGTATAAAATTATAGTAAAAAATAATAATTTTTTGAATAAAGCCGAAAATAAACCAACATAAACCAGTTTTTTGGATTATTTTTCGTCTTTATTCACAAAACTTTAAGTTTAGCTAATAATTTTATACTTTTTAGATTCCTCTCGTCGAGACAAGCCAAGAAACTACAAAAAATCGACTGAAAACTAACAAATGCAATTTTTTTTAGATAAAGACAACGAAAAAAACTAGGGCTGTCAAAAAGAACCCGCGAACCGTGAATCCGAACCGGACCGAACCGAACCGTAGGTTTTGGAATGGGTCCGTGGATTAATGGTCCGGACACGGATTGAAAAATTAGAAAACCGTGCTTCGCGGTTCGGTCCATGGATTTTCATAATAGAACCGTGGATAAACCGAACCGGACCGTGAGAATTTAATCAATAAATAAAATATATATATATATATATATATATATATATTGGGATAAGAATTATAATTAAACATATTATTATTAATTTTATACCCTAAATAGGTGGATGTGCTATAACTGAAAAGTAAAGGTGCAAACTTTAATTAACAATTGTAATTTTATTTTTGCTTGCACGTATATTAGCTACTTATTGTATCGGGACTGGACTGGTTGTGGTAAAGACTTTTGTTTACTCGCTTTATATTATGCTGTTTTTGCATCTTTTTGCTACTGCTACTGATACTCTCTTGAATGTGAATCTCTTTGAATCATTTTGAAGCACTGTTGTTGGTGACTTGGTGTTGTTTATTAAAATATAAAAACTACTGATGATGAATGGGTTCCAAAAGTTACAATGAGAATGTGAATGTGGAATATAATGTAATAATCCGTGGATAAACCGTGAACCGAACCGTGATTTTTTTGATTGATTCGGAACCGGACCGTAGACTTTTGGTTTGGACACGGATTGCCTTACATTGGACCGTAGACTTTTGGTTCAGTCCTTGGATTCATACCAATCCGCACCAAACCGGACCGTTGACACCTCTAAAAAAACCAAAAAATCAATTTTTTCAAATTAGCCAAACCAAAAATTTGTAGACTTGGACCAATTATTCCAGGCTGTTCACTGCACTAATTCACCGATATCACGTGACCGTCCTCACCATGCGATAATTACTCGTAGACTAGGGGTCTTTTAGCCTAGCTTTTCACCCTCTTTTTCTTACCATCATTTTTTATAGTATGTTTTTAATTTTTATTAAATTTTAATAAATTTTTACATCACATCGTACGGTTTGATGAGAAAATCAAAAAGTATAAAAATATACCCACCCAAAGTTGAAAGATAGTCTTTTAACATCATTTTGGTCGTCTTATATAAACCTTTTCAACTCCAAATTACTATATTTCAATAATTTTCCAATTTATCTCATCAAACCATAATTATATCATAACATAGTAAGAATTAAGAAAAGACAACAAACAAGACTTCACCAAAGTCGGTGAAAAGTCAGCGGTGTTTTTCTATTTTTTCTAAAAGTGTTAAAAGGGAAAAAAATAATTGATGAATTATGAGGTGATGATTTGTCTTGAAATTTATGTTTAGCTCTTTTAGGAGTTTTAACGCTTTCTAGAAAAAAGAAAAACCTCCCTTTAGTCTAAAGGTGCCCTTAGTGTTGTGAACAATGCACAACAGGTTGGAGTGGACCGTTTTGAGATTTTATCGTTACAATACGAGATTCATTATGCAAAGCTTCTCAAATAATTTATCCATTTTAAAACTCATAATTAAGATAGATTAGGAGGCCGTTTGGCCGATATTTTTCGATTTCTCCTTTTCGCATTCTGGGTGTTTGGCCAACACACCCAGAAGTTGTTTTACCAAAAACTGTTTTTCCATTTTTGAAGATAGAAGCCAGAAATCAAAAATAGGTTAGGAGGTGTTTTTTGATTTCTACTTCTCCTTTTCCCTTTCCAAAACACATTCTGCACATTTCTCCCAAACACTCCTCCCACATCCAAAACTCATTCTGACCAAAAACCAAAAAACCAAAAAGCCAAAAAGTTAAAAATCAAAAGCTAAAAAGTAGGCTCCCAAACACGATATAGAATGAAAGGGGCATGCTGCTTTTTCATTGAGGAGAAAATTAAGAACCCTAAACAGAAACGGAACTAACAAGCAACTTATGGAAACAAAAAAAAAAAAATATGGGTTGATCAATGGAGTTTACCGAAGTGCTAGTACGGAGAGCAATTATTTGGGTAAATTATTTGGGCAATTATTTGGGTAAATTACGGAGAGCAATCTGCTACGAGGATCTCAACCCCATCACCAAAGACCTCCAATCCATCTCCATTTGCGGTCACGGCTTTCACGAACTCTGACGACTTGCAAGGGAAGGGGAATAGGGAATCGGTCAGAACACAGTACCGTAAAATCCCCAAATTTTCTCTTAGGTTCTCGCCGCTCAAATCCAGATCTGCGGCCAACGGAGCATCTCCAAGCTTAACCACCTACATATTCAGACTCCCTGGGCCGAGGGCTTTCATCCACTTCAGACCGACCATTTTCCGGCGTGATTTTTTCGGCGACTTTCCGGCGACCTTCCGGCGACCTTGTCGGAGCTTCTGCAGGTTTCCTTTTCAAGGTACCTCTCTCTCCTTTTCTCTCCTACATATTGAGGGACTGTGAAAGAGTTGTTATGGGTAAGAGGAAATCAGTTACGAAGCTAACTCTACGGGACTTTCATGACCAAATTGACAATGCATTTGGGTATTCTGATATTGAAATTGTTTCTATTGAAGATGAGGAGGATACTTCAGTTGTGGCAAAAAATGTCGATGCAGTTGAATTGCAATTGCCTTTGGTTATAGCTGATTCTTGGCCGAAACTTGGCACTCCGGTCAGGGCAACTGAGAGTGGTGGAACTACTACACCACTCCAGAGTTCGACTAGGAGTGCGGCTACCACTGCCACTATGAGTGATGTATCTCCTCTTATTCTAAGGGATAAATCGGAAGATAAAACTAACCTGAATGCTTGGACAAATAGTAAGGTTTTACTTAACAATGAAGTTAAAACTGGTAGGCTAAGTAAACACCTTAAGAGATTTCCGATTGAGTATGTGAATAATCAAGTCATGATTCCGCTTAAGATTTCTGAAAATGGGGCATTGAAATGGAAGCATGCTATTGTGGGATACTTTGTGGATAAAAGTTTATCCTACTTTCAAGTTAGATCTTGGGCTCAAAGGGTATGAAAAATTGATGTTGAGGATGTGGTCACCTTAGACAATGGATTTGTAGTGTTCAAATTTAGGGATGAGGACACATTGGATTCCATTCTTGAGAACGGACCATACTTTTGCGCGGGCAAACATATTGTGATTAAAAAATGACATCCTGGGATGCAACTTACTAAAAGTGTATTCTCTAGTGTTCCAGTGTGGGTTAAATTCTACAATGTTCCCCTTGAATTATGGATAGAGGATGGATTGAGTAGTATTGCTAGTGTTATCGGCAATCCTCTTTACCTTGATGATTCCACGCAAAATCATAGCAGGTTGACGTTTGCTAGAGTTTGTGTTGAGGTGGATGCAGCGAAGGAGATTCCCAAGTCCTTTGTAGTGAATTTGGGTTACGGAGAACCTTACGAAATTAGAGTAGAGGTTCCTTGGAAACCTCAAGCCTGCCATGTTTGCAAGATTTTTGGTCATTCTACTAACACATGCAATGTTAAACCCAAAGCTCCACCTCCTCCAGTGTGGAAACCCAAGGAGAGAGTAGAACAAGATGTCCCAGTTGCTCAAAAGCAAAATGTCAAGGAGAGTGTAGGACAAGATGTCCCGGTTGCTCAGGAGCGAAATGCAAAAGATGGAGTATTTAGTGAAAGTAAGGATGATTGGGTAAAGGTGGTGAAGAGGAAAATTCAAAATCCGGGTGTGCCTTTGGACATCTCATTGTCTAGCAGTGTTCCTTCTACAACTAATGCGTTTGGCGTTCTTGAGAAATGCGAGGACTCGGGTGACTCCTCCGTTGTGGAGGTGACAAAGATAGATGGTGCGGGGGTTGTATCTTGTGATGTTACCCCGATTCTCCATGGTCAAGGTAGTACTCAACAAGAGCCTCCTCTCGTGGCTCTCCGCCGGTCTACTCGGTTTCGAGAGCCTCCACGAATTCCCTTGGAATGCGATTCCATTGGAGCTCGACATTGTTTGAACCAAGTGGTGGGTGATTCCCCAACTCCTTCATCCACTAAAGATCAAAACAAAAAGAAGCTTCAAGAGAAAATCAAGATGTTAAAGGCCTCAAGAGTTTAGTTCTTGAGGCTAGCATGACCTTTTGTTTTGGTGTTTTGGTGTTACTTCTTAGAAGTGTGTTTTGTGCTTTGTTGGATATCCTATGGTTAGGTTTTAGTTTTTCTTTTCTTTTCTTTTCTCCTTATTTTTCTTTTCTTCCTGGGGTATGCCCCTTGTAGGCTGTATATTCGGTTAACCTTTTTTCTATTTCAAGCTAATTTACCCAAAAAAAAAAAAAAACGGAACTAACGTGTAGACATTTCTGATTGAAAAATCTAATATAGAAATTTCAAGTTGAAATGGGATTGACATAGGAGGATTGTGATGTTCGGTTGATAAGTGTAGGGCTTGTTTGTCTGCTATCCCAAGCCCTTAAGAACATGGGCTGGTACTGAACCACAGTTTTCTGACGATGGGCGTCGACCCAAGATCAGCCCAGCCCAAAATAAATAAATAAAAACTTTGACTGCTATGAGGCCATTTTACATGCTCAAGAATGACCATAATCAAATAATCATGTCCAAACATTAAAGTACTCTGTTTTTTTGTTTTTTGTTTTTCATGGAAATTGCCAAATTTAAGATTTTTTTGTTCATTTTTTTTTTTTGGGTAAAGAGATAGAAATATATGTTAAATCAAAACCACCGGCCAAAAACTGCCGGCCAAAAAAACCATCTACAAAAAAATAAAAGAAGAATAGAAATAAAAACATTGAAGCCATCGCCGGAGTTGTCACCCCGTCGCCGTCATTGTCAGGAGTCCAGATCTGGGATTTCCAAATCTGGCTCCCCGCTGTCCAAAAATTGGTTTCTGCTGCCCATAGGTGGAGGAGAGGAGCTCAAAACCCACGGGGAGTCACCGGAAACCAAAGTTGAAGCAATAAAGGAGAGGAGAGAGAAGGAAGAGGAGGAAGAAGATTGAAGAGAATGGTAGGGGAGGGGGGTGAAGTGGCCACTGGATCTGGAAACCTAGAGAGAGGCTTCTCCCATAGCCTTCCTCTCACTCACTCACACTCTCTCTCTCTCTCTAAAGCGCCTCTCTCACTCATTTTAAATTTTAATTTTTTTGTTTTACATCCCATAGGAACAAAATAAGTGAAAAAAATAGTAGATCGCCAATGAGAAAATGTCTCCAAGATTACTATTTCGATTAATGTTAGTCGAAATTTGATTAAACAAAAAAATTAAAATTATTTTTTACCAACCCCTAATCGTTCTATTCAAGATAAAGTGGAAAAGCAGTTTTAAACGAAAAACTGAAAAAAGTTTTTGAAAGAGAGAATTCCAATGAAAGTTTGGCTTTCACAAAAAAAGAAAAAAACAAACAAACAAAAAACAGAACCTAATTCTTACCCTTTTTTTTTGTGTTTGGCGGTCAGGGGTGTTTGAGCCAACTTGCACACACCTCAACTAAATCCTTCTCCCTGATCCGGTAAAAAATAAGTCATTCACTCCAGACCTAGGAAATTCACAAAAAATCCCTTGTGTGCGGACATCAAGTGGTTGCCAAGCTTCATACTCAAAATGTCTAGAGTTACGGGGCATATTCCTATCTATTACCATTTTAACTACCCATTTGGGGGTCAATTCCTAGCTGGTGTATGTGTTATTCCATCACCCCTCTTGTACACAATATACAGTGAATGCGAAAGCATCCTTATCAGCCTCACTAAAAAAAACACCAAATTTAACCACAAAAAAAACCTTTTACAATTTAGCAAAGCCACTTTATCAAAAATTCAAAAAATCAGACTCTCTATCCAAACTTTACTATATTACACTATTTCCCTCAAGTCTATATAAAAAAAAATTCCCCTAAAAGCTAATCATGTTTTCGGTGCAGTGAAGTAGTACTAAAGTGATATCTTTAGCCATTAAAATATTCCCCCTGGACACACAAAACCTGGGAAAAAAGCAACCGGCAAAAAAAAAAGAGAAGAAGTAAGTGATCGAACAATGCCTACTCAAATTTGAGTAGGCATTGTAGCAAAAATAATTTGAGGAGGAAGAATAGAGAGCCTGATTTTTGGGAGTTTTGGGGGGTTTGGCTCCCTACTTTAACTCAAAAGTTAGAGAGCCACGTAAAGATTCTCTTAGGAGGCTCTTCAATGCCTCCACCTACTGTACACAGCCTAGCTTGAAAGGGGCATTAAAACTGATAATGAGAATGTTTACCAGTTTTGACAAATCCTCATGGGCTCAATTTCCTTTGAAATTTTGCATACCTATTATACTCGGTGCTATCTTCATAATTAAGTGTGGCATCTAATTTTGTTGGGGCCAATAAATTCAGTGGTGCATGCTATTAATTGGACAGATCAGAGAGCAGCTATAAGCGCCTCAAAGTTGGATATATTATCCAATACCTTTTTACTGTACAAAGATGTGCGCCTCAAAGTTTTATGTGATGTAAAATAGGATTCATCACGGTTCTATTTAACGATCCGAGCCGTTCATTCTATAGACTCAATGTCTTGACTCCATTTGCAACGAAGCATATTTGTTACAACAAAATTGAAATAAAAATTCATTTTCTATTCAAATAAATATGATTCCAAGTCTTTGTCGATATATAATCAACCTGGTTGTTAGCGTGAACGATAAATATATACTTCAATATGAATGACTTGAATTCCATTTTCCATTTTCGATTGTTATATCTTTTAATTTATAATGTTTTTCGTAATTGGGAACATTTTTTTATTGTAGAACTCATTGAGAACTATCAAATAAGATCCATATTGAATGTTTTTGGAGATTCATATTGAAAGATATAAATGATTGAAATTGACACGAATATTCAAAAGGGACAAATAAATTGAGACGGAGGAAGTATTTTTTGTATTGATGTTTATGAATGATCCCATGCTCTGAAACTCCTACGGTCGCTACTCTCAATGAGATATACATGAATATCCTGGTTTTACTTACCTCAATAATCCACCAATAATTTGAATACTTGTCAAATTTTTGTTATGGTTTTGGCGCCCGCAAAACAGCTGTCGTGACTCGTGAAACCTTTTGGTGGTCCAAATTTTACGACCACCTAATATGTCCTTTCCAAATCAATAATGATACGGTCACTCCCTACAATACACTCCCAGCCACACCCTTGCCACTGTTCACATGGGCCTCACATGAGGGCCCACCCACTTTACCCCCGGAGAAAGAAAAAAAAAACAAAATTCCAAAATTTTCAAAATCCCCAAATTTGGGGTTGCACTCTCATTTTCGCGGCAGGCTTGAGAGACACAGAAGAGAGAGAGGAGAGAAGGAACTCAATGGAATAGCTAGCACACCCATGTGAATGACTTGAATTTCATTTTCCATTTTCGATTGTTATATCTTTTAATTTATAATGTTTTTCGTAATTGTGAACATTTTTTATTGTAGAACTCATTGAGAACTATCAAATAAGATTCATATTAAATGTTTTTGGAGATTCATATTGAAAGATATAAACGATTGAAATTGACACGAATATTCCAAAGGGACAAAGAAGAGAGAGGAGAGAAGGAACTCAATAGAATAGCTAGCACACCCATGTCAAATGGTGGTATTTTCCCATTTTGTTTTGTCCATTATGCATATACTCCTCTAAATAAAATAAAAGAACCGCAACTCTTGGAGGCCATAGAAAGCCAGTACTGTAGGAAGTGGATAAACAAAATTGACAAATGTTGGTTAAGAACTTGGTACCTTCTTTTCCACCACCAATATTGTTGACTTTCTGTTTCCAAATAAATTAAATGTCATTGATTTTGAAAACCTCATCAATCAAATCGGAGATTAAAAAAGTTCTATTATTGCCGAAGCAAGCAATGATGGCACAAGTACAGCTTATTCTGTACTGCGTGGAAGATTTTTGAAGACGGAAGGTTATAGACCGCAATTTCTAATTGTAATAGTTTGTTGTATTATTAGTCTAACAATTGTACTAGTCTATTAGATAGAGAGAGAGAGATAGAGACCTTGGCGTCGAATGGCGGTGGTGGACGGGTTTGGGCTTGAGTCGGAGTTCAGTCGCCGGTGAAGGACGCGTCGGAGGGTGGGTCGTGGTGGCGTCGACTGGCGGTGGGCGGGTTGGGCTTGAGTCGGAGAGTGAATGAGCCGATTCAGTCGCCGGTGAAGGGCAGTGGTGAAAGGCAGTGGTCGTGGGTCACGATCTTCTTCCTCTCTCCGATCTTCTTCCTCTCTTCTCTGTCTCTCAAAGGTGCCGCGAAAATGAGAGTGCAACCCCAGATTTGGGGATTTTGAAAATTTCGGAATTTTGTTTTTTTTTTTTTTTTTTCGGGGATAAAGTGGGTGGGCCCCCACGTGGGGCCCACGTGAACAATGGCAAGGGTGTGGCTGGGAGTGTATTGTAGGGAGTGAACGTATCATTATTGTTTCCAAATACTAGTCAGAAATAAAATTGATGTTGGTGGAATTAAACCAACCCTAATTTTCACTTCTGAATCCATTTCCAGCATTACAGTACATGACTTCGACTGTTCAAAACTAAATTTGAAAGAAACCCAACTGAAAGCATTAATAATTTGTGACCACTTGTTAGTGTCTCTCTTTGTATGCTGATCTGAACCAGTGCCTGTTCACTTGGGCTTTCTTTTCCAGCCTTGCTTATTCGTACACACAGGATGAGGTGCATATAGGTTCGTGAGGCTCACTTCTGGTTTCACACAAATAATTCATTTCGTTCATTTATATTAAAATGAATTATGAGTCTCATACAAAAAAAAAAATCAGCTTAATTTGATAATCGTAATTGCTACTCCAATCTTTCATTCAAAATACATGAATTTTTTTCAAAAAAAAATTAGACAATTGAATCAAGTACCAAGGGTCATTTGATTCGACTGATTTTAGTTGAGGGACTAGAAAAATATTTTTGAAATTAACGAATGGCATAGACCATTTGTGTGGGACCTAAAAGTGGGTCCCATGAACCCATCTGTGCACCTTCGATGCTAGGAACACGTGAGTCTCACGTAATAAATGTGTGTCGTAATAAATGTGTGTAGGGACGTACGTATATGTGATATTTCAACAATGCTATGAGTAGTGTGTATGTGATATTTCAACAATGCTATGAGTAGTGAGCACTGATGAGTTGTGTTCCTATCATTTTCTAGATGACTGTGTTCCTATCATTTTTGCTTTCTTTCTATATAAGATCATGACAATAATTGATATTTTACATTGATGAACCGAAAAGATAGGCTGAGCAAACAAATAGTACAAAATCCAGGGGACAAAAAAAAAAACAGATTGCAGATTGTTACAGAAATCCAAAAGTGGATTATTATTGATACGAAATGGAGTTTTTTTATTTTTATTTTTATTATTATTATTATTTTTTTAGACACAGCAATAAGGAGGGGGAATTTGAACCTTGACACATTGTGGGACAAACAAGGCCCTTGCCACTTGGGCTGCCAACTAAAATGGGGGTTGACATTACAATGGGTCGGTACCCATAGGTTTTCCGCATTACAATCATAAGACACTCAATTGTTCAGATAGACATACAATAACTAAATCAAGCCCATATACAATGATTCCATCAATAACTCCACAAGAGAAAAACGAAAGAATCACAAATCAACCCTCGCCTGAACAAGTTTTAATCCATTCTCCTCTCAATTGAACTACTATAGTAATTTTGTTCAAAAGGGTTGTCTAAGATCAACGATACGTTTGGATGTTTGAATTAGGGGTGTCCACGGATCGGTTCCAACTGGATCGGTTCGGTTCTCGATCCGATCCGCTCATGGCGGATTGTCATTTTTTTAAATCCACAACCGTTCGTGGGTAACATACGGATGGGTCGGTTTGGTTACAGATTGAACGGATCGAGCGGATTTGGTGGATCAAAGAAGGATTAATAGGCAGATTGGGCGGATCGAACCCGAACCAAACCGAACCGAACCGTATCCGTCAAAATAAAAATATTAGGATCCGTATCCATCCGTAACGTACCTCGGGTGAGTAAACGAACGGAGCGGTTTGGACGGTTTGGGCAGATTGAACGGATTACGCGATCCGCTGGACAACCCTAGTTTGAACACTATGCAATTAGGATCCGGGGTGGGTGCTATGCGGTAGGTGTTGTGCGGCAAAACTACGTCATTTTGCTTGATTTTTGTACACACTTCCAAAGCTTCCAAGAGCCTTGTTTGGAAGAAAAAACCATTACAAAGTGCCTAAATCCAAAGTGCCTAAACTCTAAACCTGAAGTGCCTAAACTCAAAGTGCCTAAATCCAAGTGCCTAAACCCACTATACCCTACCCCAAAGAGCCTAAATCCCCTAAAATTGAACCCCAAAATTAAACCTCACACTTAACTCTCCAAACAGGGCCCTTTGATATACTAAGAAAATGAGCAAAACGAAGTAGCTTGAGCGTAATTTTTTTGCATGGTAACAAC
Organism: Vaccinium myrtillus; assembly: GCA_016920895.1. Classification (NCBI taxonomy): domain Eukaryota; kingdom Viridiplantae; phylum Streptophyta; class Magnoliopsida; order Ericales; family Ericaceae; genus Vaccinium; species Vaccinium myrtillus. Next base: position 9,039,848 of record CM029275.1, on the reverse strand, counting down.
ACTGACACAAACAACACCTAATGTCGTAGCGCACATCGCCTCCCCGGGATTCATGCACTTACTTACTTAACGTGTTAATATACGTGTTCCAAAAATCCTAACTAATCAAAAGGTAATTGAAATTGAAATTGAAATTAAGAGGGTGGACCATTTTTCTACTTGCAAGTGTACCCTAACCTACCACAAAATGGTCCGACGACATAAAAATGATATTGAAGTCCTTTTGTCATAAAAATGACATTGAAGACCTTTTGTCATAAAAATTAAATTTCTGTGACTGAACTTTTGTCATAAAAATTCAATTTCTGTGACTGAACTTGCACATTAATGAGTACACACATAAATGGAAAAAAGGAGCTTAATTTACAGCCCATGCGCCACGAAAAAGAAAAATAAACATACAAACTTACAAACATGAATAATAGCTGTAGCTCCTCTGCTTATCACCAGAGCTTTATGAGCACACAAATTGCTTAAAAACAAGAAAACTAATGACACAAATTAAAAGCAGTATATCGAGGATTAGTGCGTCACAGGAAAGGTTGCAAGGGTGAATCACACCTATAGATTTTCTTTCCGGAGAAGTTTTTGGGGTTTCCTTTCCTTCCTTTCCTGTCACTTACTATTCTCGCAGTATATCACTCCATTATGAATATGAAGATCGATCAATGAGGTAAGTATTGAGGAGACCTTTTCGTGTTCTTTATTCATTCTAATGTGTCTGGCATTACGAATGTGGTTTCATCTTCACCGTTGATCCATCCAAACTTCTCCATGAAAGGGTTTGTGAGATTTTCCGGTGGGTACTCGTCAATGCAATCGTCCCACACATTCCGATCCCCCAAATCCCTCACCACCTCCCACAAACAACTGTTGCACTTAAACCCTGCTCCAAAGCTAATCATAAACACCCTATCGCCTTTCTTCAGCCTCTTCTTAGCCTCCATGTACCCCAAAACGTACCATAGACTGCTCGCCGACGTGTTCCCGTATCGGTGGAGCGTCATTCGAGACGGTTCTAGGTCGTACTTGCACAGATTAAGATTCTGTCCGACCCCGTCGATCACCGCCTTTCCTCCGGTGTGTAGACAGAAGTGATCGATCCCGGTCCTAAGATTGATCACGGGCCTCGGCCCGGATCCTTTGCTCGACCTCAATTGACTCAGCTTCCTGACAAATGAGACTATCGTGAATCGTGCTAATTCCCGTATGGGAAGTATTTTCGGGGAAATTACTTTTAAGTTTTCCACGAAAGCACGGGTGGCGGCCTTGGGTAGGGTCTTGCCGAGGTGAAACCCTACCCGGCCCGTGTCGTCCTCCCTCTGTACGCAGCAATTGAAGGACTCGTCCTTGGCCCCGTGGTGGGTTCGAACCAAACACTTCAATTTGAACATGGCTCGGTGTTTTAGAGCCACCTTGTTGGTCAAAAGGAATGCACAACCACCAGTCCTGAACAAACAGTTGGCTAAAATCATGGACCGGTCATTCCCAGCGTACCAATTTGGGCTCAACGACTCAGACGTCACCACAAGCGCCTGAAGATTCTTTTGACACTTGAAAATATTTTGCACGATATTAACCGAAATCAAACTAGCACTGCACCCCATTCCAGTGAGGTTATAAACCTTAACATCTTCCCTCATTTTGTACCGATTGATGATCCTAGCGGCCAGAGACGGAACAATCGCGAGCATGGACACGTTGACCACGAGCACGTCGATCTCCGAAGGGGAAACGCCCGACCGCGAGAGCACTTTCGCGATGCTGTCCTCGAAAAACTCCTCCATTTCGAGGACGCCATCGTCGAGAGTAGGCTCGTTCTCACGGGCTTCGAACACCATTCTCGGGGCGTAGGTTTGTTCGCCGATTCCCGAGCTGACGATGGCTTTCAAGAGGAACTTGTACTCGCTGAGGCCGAGGTTTCTGTTCCGCTTGATGACTTCTCCGGAGAACAACGTGCTGAGTTTCCGGTCTTCGGTTGGTTTGTAGCATTGGTAGTCGAGTATGTAGCAGCATTGGTGTTTTTTTTGGTCAAGAAGCTTGTATAGCTTGAAGAAGAGGTAGGAGAGAGAGGCAATGTACAACAACAAGAGGATATTATCCATGAGAGAGAGAGAGAGAGAGAGAGAGAAGGCAAGAGGAGTCGGGGTACTGTGTTATGCGGGATGTAAACTTGGGTTTGGTGAGAGATTTTAATAAAAACACTAGATATATAATGGAAATGAGAAAAAGAAAGGGCGGTGAACAAGTTGGACATATGAGTATTAATGGATAATAACAAACATTTCTATGACTCAACTTCCAACAAACTCAGCTGTTTGTGACTCTTCCGTGGTAGGAGTAATGTTTTCTATCCTACTTATGTTTCGTTACAAGTAGCGGGATAGTAATTGGCGGTGAGATTGAGCTGCTAGATCTGTTGAGGAGCGCGTAACCCAGGGGCGGAGGCAAGTGGAGACAACAAGGGTCAGTTGTCCCCTCTGAGTGGTCCAAATCCTATATTGATTATGATATGTTATTTGTTTATTTGTCCCTAGAAGTATGGAGCGATTTCTAATTAAGAAGAAAGGAACGTGTCGAATTATCTTCAACTTCTACATATAACAATGATCCTCCGAAACAAAGTTATAGAAATTGATTTGCCCGTAGTTCAAATTTTGATCTCACTTCTCTAAAATCCTGGCTCCGCCCCTGACGTAAACTAACCCGAACACCGAATTACACAAGTATGGATTGCTCACAAGAAACTCTTATCGGCAATACTAATTTTCCTTTGTTGCAAAGGATAATTAGACTATCCGGTGACAGTACAGTTGTGAGAGAATTCAAACCCTTTTTTTTCCCACCTCGCAGTGGTAGATGGAATGCAAGTAAAAGTTCACCGAACATTACCAGTTAAGGACTTCATGTCAAGCAAGCAAGGTACGAACTTTAATTACGGTTGAGGAAGGGGGGGAATGCCAGCAAAAAGGTTTACGGAATCTGGGTTTCTCCAGACGGTGCTGTCCCCATGCATTTAAGAGAGGGAGACGGAGGTAGATGGATCCACGAGAAAACAAAATTATGAGGGAAAGGAGAAAAAAACAGAGAGTGGCTTCGATCATCAATTGTGTATTAATAATGCTCTACCTCATAGCTAGGGCAGGCAAAGGCTGGTAGCCTGGTACTCTGGTAGTGGGGGAGAACTACCGTTGGTCAACTTTGGTTGATCTCGATCCCTTCTTTGACTCAGGGCCCAGCCAATATCGGCTTAAAAATAGACAATCAGAAGTTGAATAAATTTGATTTGGTTATATGGGTCTTGTCTATAACAAAAAAGCCATTTTTCAACAATTTATATGTAATACTATATAAAAACATAGTATGGGAAAATAACCTAATGGAGTTATGAGATGGCCTAAAAAAAAGTTTTTTTTTTTTGGCGCGGATGATGAAGAAGACGAAGGGGATTATGGGTGTTTTAGACTTTAGAGTTTCATTTTCAGCATTTCCTTTTCAAATTTTTGGTCTTTTAGATTATGATCAGAATGTATTTTGAATTTGGAAGCTAGAGTATTTGGGAAAAATGTGCAGAATGCATTTTCCAACAGGAGAAATATTAGGGAGATATGTACAGAATACATTTTATAGGTTTTTCTTTGGCTGCTGATAATGCCAAAACCAAAAGTGTTCCTGCTAAAACTAAAAATGTTGTTGCCAAAACTCTGATATTTATTGCTTCCACAATTACCTACATGCCATTTTACCATTAGATCCCATTTATAACAAACTTAACCCTTTAATTTTAATCTCCAACAAAACTACTACGATTAAATGACACCTATTAGTTTTACGTTATCATCGGCCGAAACGCACTTGGTTAAATGAGACCTATGCACAACATGCTTAATTTGATACTTCATACTGCACTGAACTTAACAATCTACTTGTTTATTCCTAGAATCATATATACACAGCCTGTTTTTTTTTTTGGTTTTGTTTTTCTTCTGATGCTTGATTGTTAGCTAATGTTTCTGCTTCCGAAAACACAACAACAAAGCTCGTGCCCTTTACACGATAAGACGAGATGGAGCCTCAGCTGGAGCCTGCAGTTTTTGCAATCTTGAATCACCCTAAGAGCAGTTAAGAAAGCACTCCAATAAAATTAGAAATCAAACAATCAAAAACTCAAGGGAGAAGTAAAGATTTTAGAACAAAAAATTCAACATTGACATCCAAATCCAAGTCAAATTAATAGTTCACATAACACAGGAATTCTACCCCAAAAAGCTTCAATCCAAATCGATCCAGATTACGACATCAATTCCAAAAAGTTTCAAAATGAAATTATAAAATGTAATAGCCTCCACAAAACTCTATTACGCGTCACTTGGAGGACTTGGAAGATAAGCCTTCATTACTACCGACAGAAAACCAAAAAAAAAATATATGAAAGAGGTATCAAAACTGTGATGAAAATGATCAAAAAAAATTATGAAAGATTGAAAACAATAAATTTATCTCAAGTCACCATCCAACTCAAACAAACAATGGAGAACTCATATATCAGTTTGTAAGTTATGTATCAATATGTAATAGATCAAAACTCAAATAAACAATGGAGAACTCATATACTATCAGTTTGTAAAGGCCATATATCAATTTGTAATAGTCCATAATTGAGCAAACCAAAAAAAGAGCAACAGGATCCAAAGAAAAAAATTTAAACTCGTATAAACAATGAAATTGATGGGTTAGTTTCGTAAACAATGAGAATGGTGGAACCCACATGTACCTTGATGATTAAAATAAAACAAGATCCGAGAATGGCGAAATATCCTAGCCGACTTCTGGAGATGAAACGTCTAAGATTCCAAATGTTAATGCCTGAGAAAACTCCAAAACACATAAAGTAACCCATAAGAAATTGAGGGGTTAGTTTTGCAATAAGAGAATGAAAAGTTACTGATGATGTAATGAAGGGCACATAAGTCATTGTAGAAGCAAAAAAAATTAGAGTTTTGGAAGGAACAATTTTGGTTTTGGCAGGAGCAATAGTGGTTTTGGCATTATCAGCTGCCTTTTCTTTTAATTAAAATGGAAAAAGTGAAAAATGAGAAATTAAAAAGCTCATTTCAGCCTACTTGTGGCTTCTTCTCTTTAATGTCAAATTTTGAGAATGAGTTTTAGCTTAATATATTTTTAGTTTAGGCAGCCAAACACCCAAACTTAAAAATGAGAAATTGAAAATGAAAAAAATGGTTGGCCAAACAAGCTCACCTCCATATTTAGTTTATATCATGGAGTTTCATTCACTTTCCTGGAAAATATTCGAGGAAATGTTGATGAGATATGTATAAATATATACCATTAGTAAGAGAGGGTTATGTCTGAGCCCGAATATTTCTGAGAATAATATGAGCTGGAGAGGTAAAGAATCGTTAGTGTTTAGAATGAAGGAATAGATGGTTAATTTGAAGGGGTAAATGAGAAGGCAAATAGTACGGAAGAGACCTAGAAAGATTGTGGAATGCCCTCACTGTAAGACTTTCTCTCTCTAGAGGAAATGGAGTCTCTTTCTCTCTTTAGAATTCTGTCTTGTCTATGCTCTGAGAAATCTATTTTTAGCCTCTTAGTTATTGTGAGAGGGGTGCCTCATATTTGTAGACTACTCGGGCGAGAACTCAGGCACCAAGTCGCTTAATAAATACTTGACATGTGTCCTTTCCATACTATATAGCCGCGGGGGTGTGGTCCCACGATGTTCTTTCGACCCCTTTCTGCAACGATCCATTCTCCTTGATCCACCGAGCAACTAAATCCCCATCCATTCCCATGTGGGCAAGGTCATAGCTTGTTCAACCATGCCAATACTGTGAACAAAGCCCCAAAGGGCTTCTCAAGTCATTCCTCACGACTTGAGCAGACACAGATGTCTGGGTTGATCTTTCGCGCTATTTGTCCTATTAAGACACATGCTAACTCTTATCTGAGTTGCTTGATTGCGCTACTCGTCTTATTTAGACTCTTGTTAATCTTGTCTTCTGGGCTCTCGAATGTTCTCCAACTATCTGCCTTGGTCGGGATGTGCTAACTGGCCTTTGGGATCTCACACATTCTCTGCCTTAAATAGGCACTTGTTCGGGACCATATCGCGTTATCCTTGTTCAGGACATGCTAACTCTGTCCTCTGGGCTCTCGGATGTTCTCCGCCCTTGACATGCTCCCATTCAGGGCCATCTCGCGTTATTTGTCCTGTTTAGACGTGCTAACTCTCGTCCTCTGGGCTTTTGTCCTTTTCGGATGTGCTAATTCTCTTCCTTTAGGCTCTCGGATGTTCTTCGCCATGGATAGTCACCTGTTAAAGGCCATCTCGCACTATCTGCCTTGTTCGGATGCGCTAACTCTATCCTTCTGATCTAGGATGTTCTCCCATCTTGGACGGGCGCTTGTTTGGGGCTCAAGTATGTTTGTTGGTGTTTTTGTGCTCTTTGCCTTTGCTCGGGGCTGCGCTTTCCAATGTCTTAGGGTTCTTGATGTTCTTTACCCTCGACGGGGTTTTGCTGAGGCCCTAAATATGTGGGTGGCTGTCTCGTGCTCTCTGTCATTGCTCTAGGTTGCATTAGCCTCTAGTCCTTTCGGGCTCGGGGAAGCTCTCCCCCCTTAGACGTATCTTGTCTCTAGGCCTCTCCCCTTAAGGATGGTCCACAGACTGAGTAAATATGACAGGGTTTGCCTACCTCCTTCCGCAGTTTGCGGAGGTATGCTGGCGAAGCCCACTCGCGGGGGTGACATTCGTGGGGCCATTCTGCCATGTGATGCTAATCTGTAGATGACACGTCTCATTTTCTAAAAGGCTGGTCAAACTTCTAACTTGGTCAGCTATAAACATGTTGACCTGACGTACACCATGCACGTTTGATTGTAGGATTAGTTTTAAGAATACTGGGTTTAGTAGTACTAGGACTCTTTAAAGTGAGATAAAGATGATAGAGATTACTTTTGACTGTTAGATGAGAAGGAAGATAATCTAGAGAAGGGGTACTAGCTAATACCGTCCGTCCAAATGGTATTAGTTAATTCCCATATGGGAGGTATTAAATGGACAAATAGTCCCACATTGTTTAGTCATGTAATTAATCCCGAGTGCATCAAACACAGGCCTAAAGAATAATGAGAATCATGTGGGCCTAAGTTGTAAGCTCCTTAGGGCAAGTTTCGTTTTGATTGGCACTTTCAAGTCAACCAAAATTTCGATAAATACAAAGAGAAATCAAAACACATACGTACAAATCAACGGGTCCCTTCGGAAGATATGGAAGGAATGCCAACTCCTCGACATTCTCCCAGTATTTAATTTCTTTTCTTTTTGTATCGATGTTATGTTTTTATCTTTATAATGAATGAAATGTTTTTGCTGAAAAGAAAGAAAGGGAAATGCCAGCTCGTTCGGCTGGAGTTGCACCCAGAGCCGCCCATTGGCCCTGTCTTATCATCACTTACCGTTGAGTCAAACTTCCAAATTTACAGTGACCTTGTCAGCAATCCCAATTGACTCATATATTTAATTGGAAGCCAACTTGGACTTAAACAGCTAATCAAATAGTACTACTGTACATTTTTTTTAAATAAAGAAAGAAAGTCAAACATCAACCACAGCAAATGTGGTATCCTTATCCATCACAAACAACAGTAAGCATAACATCATTTAGCAGATCAAAACTTAGTTTCCATTTTTTTTTTTTTTTTGGTTAAATAAAGAAAGAAAGTCAAACAACCACAGCAAATGTGGTATCCTATCCATCAAAACAACAGAACAGAAAATTTAGTAGATCAAAACTTAGTTTCCACCTTTTTTTTTTTTTAGGGTCTCCTACTGAGTACGAAAGTTTGGAACCAAAATCGTCATTATTCTTAAAACATTTTTCCGAGGGCCCCATAAAATTTAAACATTTTTCCGATGGGCCCCATAAAATTTCAGCTCAATCGGACGGTTAGAAGTGTTTAAACCAAAGTCACACCGTTTGAAGATTTTGGTTTAAGAACTTCTAACCATCCGATTGAGCTGAAATTTTAGGTGGCCCCACGGAAAAATATTTAAGAATAATGAACGGTTCGGATTGCTCGCGTGGGACCCAAAAGTGGGTCCCCCAAGCAGCTCGGTACATTTTCTGTTCCAAATTTTCTGTACCCCAAGTCGGGTCCCTTTTTTTTTGATTATTTGTTTACTTATGTTATTCTACTTGCTCAAAACATGGGAAGAAGGGAGGAGAATATTTATATATTATTAGAAAAAAAATCCGACTAACTGATTAATTTCTTAATCGCTAGTCAGTAACCAACCAACTCAAGAATGCCTAGCGTCTTTTATAACTATGCTGCATACCATTGACTCAAACGTCAACATTTACAGAGACCTTGTCAGCAATCCCAATTGACTCGTATTGAATAGGAAGCCAACTTGGACTTAAACAGCCAATCAAATCAAGGACCATGCTACTGGTACAGAACAATATGTACAGAAAATGTACAGAGGTCTCTCGGGGACCCACTTTTGGGTCACGCACGAGTGATCCAAATCGTTCATTATTCTTAGAACATTTTTCCAAAGGGCCCCAAAATTTCAGCTCAATCGGACGGTTAGAAGTGCTTGAACTAAAGTCCCAACGTTTCAAACAAAAAAATTGTGTTTGAAACGGTGAGATTTTAGTTCAAGCACTTTTAACCGTCTGATTGAGCTGAAATTTTGTAGGGCCCCTCGGAAAAATGTTCTAAGAATAATGAACGGTTCGGATCACTCGTGTGAGACCCAAAAGTGAGTCCCCGAGAGACCTCTATACATTTTCTGTACATATTGCTCTGTACCAGTAGGTTTATCCATCAAATAGTGTACATTTGTAAATAAAGAACGACGTACATTATATGTCTCAAATCTTTAAAACTACATGAAAAGTGAAAACACAACTGGGTAGTGTGAATTTTCACTACGGTATTTGCGGTATTTTTTGATATTTTTGAATTATATGTTGTCAAGTTAGTTGATCTATGTGAGGAAAATGACTCTCTACAAATTTGGCCACTAGTAATTTAAAAATACCTAAAATATCGTAGTGAAAATTCAGCCTGAGTCAACTCACATGTACAGAGCAAAGTGCACAGAAAACATACAGAGTATGCTCGGGGACCCACTTTTGGGTCCAACACGAGTGATCTGAACCGTTCAATATTCTTAGAACATTTTTTTCGAGGGCCCCACAAAATTTCAACTCAATCGGACGGTTAGAAGTGTTTGAACCAAAGTTCCACCGTTTCAATCATTTTTTTTTTATGAGAATGGTTTCTTTTCCCAATGTAGTAATAACTAAATTTTGGAATGGTAATACCGATATGTAATATATGCAGTTATACCCAAATATAGGAGTTAAAGAATGGCCTAGGGAAGTAAATTATACTAACAATTAGTGTTTTCACCTAAAATTAGGGGGAGTTAAATAGAGGTCCTCTTCCCCCTCTTTCATAGACTTATTTACGTCCACATCTTCGGGATGGTAACATAAGTATTCAAACCCACTAAGGGGAGACTTAAGTAGAGTCTCCAAACAGGATGGCTATTTGAATTTCTCAAAATTAAACAAGCATATATGTATCAGAATTCATATTAAAGTGCGAAAAAGTGATTATCATCACACTCAGTTAGTATTTTTTATGAATGCAATTTCTAAGTGGTAAAATTACTCCACATAATAAAAGCCCTTCAAAAACTTAAATTATGCATCATTCAAGAAGAATTTTTATGCAACCTTTTCCAGTAACAGACAATCGGAGTGTTTCATCGAATAGGAGGGTAAGAAAATGACTCTCAAAACTATACAAACGTAATTATGACAAAGAAGCCCTCATCATTTTGATTGTAGTCTTGTTTATCGAAACCATTCTCACTGTTGTTGAGCTCAGCGTTGTGTAATTGGGCTATATTAATTTGATCAATTTGTCAAGCCACAGTCCATTTTTTTTTATCTTTCTTTTATCCGTTTCAAGCCCTCAACCACTTCCCATAAATGAGTTTATTGACGTTTAGTTTACTTATATCTCTCACGAAAGTAACATGTGGGAGTCTCTTCGCCGGAGTGAGCTCTTTGGACCTCTAGGAGTGGAATGGGGAGTGCAGTGCAAGTCTGATCCGCTGCTACCCGCTGAAGGTGATCACCTGCACACGTAGAAAACCACGTTAGTGCCTAGCCCGGACGGTGGTGGTCCGGGAAGGCACTCCGATGATTTAGTTAGTCACCGGAGTAAGGAGATGCACCAGAGATCTTAGAGAGAGAAGTGGAGTAAAGAGGGTAGTAAATGAGGAGAGAGGAATGCCCATTGTGGTAGTTGTGCTTGGGCATTTATAGGCCGAGGGGCGTGCGTCCCACGCGCTTTAAAACGCGCCCTTAATTCACGCTAAAATGACTAGTGATGTGATCTCCACCTCTTAATTTGACTTATTTACGCCATGTCCCGAAATAACGATGTCGTAACATGGGTTCGAGTGGTCAAATCAACTCTCCAAACACATCCCCCATCGCCCACGTGCTCCTTCATATTTGGCAGAAATTCGGTGGCGAAAAGTGATTATCACCACCGCATTAAATGCCTCATCATTGCATATATAGCTTGTCGACACGCCCACCAAATCATTAATCGATGGACCCGAGCCCCCACGCTTGGTCAACCGACTCATTAACAAAAATGCTTTTCCTCGGGCGCTAACAATCAATCGGAGCCCCGAGGGTTTCACGCGGACCAAGCTGCGAATGACATGTCCTCGGCACTAACTTACGGCGGACTTTGTTCAAATCAATATTCGTCCCTAACCGCATTTCCGCACCGCCTTGCCGAGGGCAATAAATCCACCTAAGTTATGTTAAGCACCGTTTCATTTATAACGGGCGGAACGGCCATCGATGTCATTTTTTGTCAGGTAGTGACCCTTTTGGCTTTTTTGTTCCATGACGTGAGGAGGTCCTCGCCGACCCCCATAAATGAACCCGTTTAGCTCATAACACAAATAACACAAATGCATAAGGTGTACGATATTAAAAAGATAAAGAAATAATACAAAAAGTGATTAGGGTGTAAAGTTTTTTTTTTTTTTTCATTCGTTATTCCTAATTCCTAATCTATTACATGGGGAGGGGGAACGAGACTTGATCCCGGAATGCAGTATGGGGCATTCAAGAGCTTTATCGCATGAGCTAGACACCACTTGCCTGTCCTTAGAAGACATTATTTTATGCTTACACGGCACCCGAACCCACATTTGGGTGGCACCCGAACCCACATAAGTATGTGGTGCAGAACTCTTGTGGAGAAATGCTCTGGAGGCTGGAGCATGGAATAACTACTCGGTTCCAAGTACTAATCTGTAACGCCCCGATCTTCAACGTGTTAAAAAATTGCTTAGGTTAATTAATTTGATTAAAATATTAATCCATAATTAATGACAAAAAGATAATTCTTGACCATCACATTAATTTGACTGAAATTTAAATTACATTTAAAATTAAATAACAGAGCTCTAGTTGGGATAAAGATTCCACGCTTTTTCCTGCTTTAACTCAACAACTGTCTCTTGGAGGTACTGCTCACCTCTCTATGCCTTCATATTTGGCATGAAATGTCAGGGCCAACAATACCACCATTAGAGAATGACTCTAAATAGATAATCTCTACCCTTCTAATTCATACATTACACATAACATGTATAACAGTTCAATAATAACAAAAATGACAGTAAATGAACAATCATATCATTTTTCTTTACTAGTTGACCCTATATGGATTTTAGGTTTCTCCTCCTTTGAGATACATTTTCTTCCCATAAACTCCAACTATGACCGTCCCATGGTCTAACACCGATTTGGTTTGTCCTGCACCGGGGTCCTAAATAAATCCACCTAAGTTATGTACTAAGCATGTTTCATTTATAACCACAACAAGGGGTAACGGTTGCCATCGATGTCAATCATGCCGTGTCATACTAGAATTTCAAAAGTTTCAGAGTTCCGTCAGTCACCTTTAGTCAAGGGTTCCATTAGGTTGTTCCAAAACAACGCATGTCGGTTCCCCTCAGGCCGGTCCTTTCCCAGAAGTCCTGGTAGACTGCCCACATCCATTTCGGGTTCCTCTCAAGGTACTCTTATCCCAAGAGCCCTAGTAAGCCGCATTTAAACTTTCTATCTCTTTTATTTTTAATTTAATTATCTTATTAACATCTAATTTATTTCCCAACAACGAGATCCTCCTAAGCCTAAGCCCAATCTAGCAGTTCAGAAACCAATCACACATAGAAATTCATTAACAAATCAAGAACGTAGTAACACGATAAATAATCCATTCATCTCACTAATCAATTGAAATCCTACAATTCTTGTGTAGTTACATTTGTCTCGGGGACCAATTCATAAGTTATAAAACTTTAGGGGTCATTGTGTTATTACCCAAAACTTTAAGTGTCTAAGTGTAATTTAACAAAACTTGTGGGTCAATTCCCCATTTAAGAAATTAGTGGGTATAAGTGTAATTACCAACTTATCGGGTCAATGGCGATAAAAGTAAAGTACACGGACAATATTGTAATTAAACTAGGTCTAGGGGTATATTCTTAATTTTGCATTTTTATGGGTCAACCATTACTAATTTCATGAACTTATGGGGTCAAAACTGTAATTCTATAAGGTTTAGTGTCAAAACCGTGATTTATCAATGTTTGGGGGCAAAATGGTAAACTTACAAAGCTTAGAGTCAAAATCGTAATTTTGCTAAGTCTAGGTGTATATCTATCTTTGATTTTGGATTTGGAAAGAGAATTTAATGCAGGGCGCCTTATGAACTACAGAAAAGACGTGCAACAATCGAATACAAACGGGATAGTTTAGAGAAAAACGCTCTCTAGACTCTTTTTCATTCAATAATAATCCTCAAAAACTATTTTGCCTTAAGGCTTACATCAATTATTTATACTAATAGCAACCCTAAAACTAAAAAGGAAATAAACTACTAGCTAGCAACCCTAATTCTTGTAAAACAAGAAAACATAAAATAGGAAATTGAATCAACCTAAATTAAGAAACTAAATAACTCCAAATTAGTAATCTCCTAACAAAATACTAAAATTGAAACAATAAAATAAATAGAAATAAACTGCTAGTTTTCCAAAATCTGATCTGCATCATTCTCTCGGGCTTGAAAAAAACTTGTCCTCGAGTTTTCATAGTGTGGAAGAATTTGATTCGCTTTTTCTTGTCCGCATCAGTCTTGTACTTCAAATTAATTTTCTCGAACCTAAACTTTGAGGATTCTTTAAAAAAATAATGGAGCAATTTCCAATGTAAGGCACGAAATCTTCAAGAAATTCCCAAAAAGGATCCACAAATTGTCCTTGTATAGAAGTTTTATGCTCACCATCGTAGTCTTCAAAAGAATTAAATAAATCGTCATCACCATGAATTTTTGCATTGAATTTAAAGGTGAGGCTGAGAGATTCCGTATATGATAAATTGATATTCTCACCAACCAAAATAGAAGATAATCCTTCGTTGCACCAAAAGCTCGCATTAACACCAACAGGTTCGAGATCAACCATTGTTTTTGCTTGAGCAATTTTTCCAGACCCTTGGACAATTTCTTCTTTTATAATAATATCTTTCGTCAGTTCTTCATAAAAAATTGGCGCTTTATTCCAATCCACAATCGGATCTGGAATATTTTTTTGTGTAAATGGCCAGTCAACAACAGTAGCATCATTCATTGCATCAACCTCCAAGATTTTTTCTGGTGTCACACCACCCTGGAACTCAGGAAAGTTGATCTTCAAACCAAATTCCCATGGTCGAAAATCACGATTTTCAACCATGATCTCCTGGCCTCTGCCCCTTTGTTGATAGTAGCCACCGCCGCCAGCCCTGCTGACGCCAAATGCCCCCGCATCAAAAGGGTTTATAGCTGATTCACCCTCCGTACTTTCGTCCTCCTCATGAGACCGCCGATTATACGGACGATGACGAGGTGGATTCCCCCCCAACAACTAGGGCAGCAACTTGATCGGTTAAGTTGGCTATTGCAAACAAGTGTCGTTCTAGCTGTTGGAATCGCGTCTCCTGCGCTACGTCATCTCTTTCATAGATGTCCTCCAAAATAGCGGTACAACCACCTCGTCCCCCTCGATCTCCAGCACATCCTCCGACCATAGTCAGGATTGGAACTCAATGCTCTGATACCAACTGATGTAGGGCGCCTTATGAACTACAGAAAAGACGTGTAACAATCAAACACAAACGGGATAGTTTAGAGAAAAACGCTCTCTAGACTCTTTTTCATTCAATAATAATCATCAAAAACTACTTTGCTTTAAGGCTTACATCAATTATTTATACTAATAGCAACCCTAAAACTAAAAAGGAAATAAACTACTAGCTAGCAACCCTAATTCTTGTAAAACAAGAAAACATAAAATAGGAAATTGAATCAACCTAAATTAAGAAACTAAATAACTCCAAATTAGTAATCTCCTAACAAAATACTAAAATTGAAACAATAAAATAAATACAAATAAACTGCTAGTTTTCCAAAATCTGATCTGCATCAGAATTGAGAAAGTTGGTTAAATGACTCAAGGATGAAGTTGACTTTTTGAAATGGAGCTCGAAGGTTGGTGATGCTTGCTTGCACTAGCTACTACAATAGCACTAATAGATTACACAAGGAATTTTAAAAACATCTCAGTTTTAGCAAAAGTGTGATAAAGATTTTCGGGATAAAATTTTCAACCATTCAACCACCCTTTATAAGCGTGATGAAAAATAGGGAGAAACAATCTCGGCTAGAAAGACCACTCTTTTATAAGCGAGATTGAAAGCAAAACATCATGTTTTTTAGCTGTGATCTTTTAACATTATTTTAGTAGTGTTGACGCAAGAACACACTTATGCATTTGTGAGAAATGGTGACCACAAATTTGTGATTTATAAAGGTGATTGTGATGAATTGTGAGAAACACACTTATGCATTTGTGAGATATGGTGACCACAAATGCACATGGAGCTTGAGATCAGACAATGGAGGATTGATTAGGAGAGGGGGGATATTTTCTGGGATTCTTGGTAGAAACATGGAGGTGGTAGCATGGTGTTGTCAGGCCCATCCCTGGGCAGAGGCCCATAAGGTGACAGCCTAAGGCCTCTAATTTTCAGCCCAATAATAGAGCCCCCAATTAAATATTATGTATGTCAAGTATTTCATTGTTGTATTTTGGCGGTAAGGTTAGCGTGCACTAACCATGGGATTGTGCGTTGGATCCTTGGTGCCTCCAATTTTTTTAACGCTCAATCTTTGCAGATGCACAAAATTTGGTTTCAAATTGATGGCGTTAGATTTGAACTCATGACCTTGTATACTAAAAACAATTACACGCTATGTGACACTATACCACAAGGCAAGTTTATTTCTTATAGAGGACAACTAATACACACACATAAGAGACTCTATTTTCAAAACTTGCTTTGAGCCTAAAAAATTTCAAGGTTGGGCCTGGGTGTTTTCAACTCATTGCAAGGAATGGGCAAAGGGGAAGGTGGCCATGTGCACATCGTACATGTTAGCATCAAGGTACAGGTTAGTGATTTAGGTTAGCATAACCATGTGACTAGGTAATTTACTGGGGTTATCTTAGTCAGCCATAGTTAGATGTTAGGGTGGAGGTCTAGTTAATAGTGAGGTCAAAATCAATTTGGTTTGATCAAAATTAGTCAAATATAATTTTAGTCAAAATTAGAGAAGTCAAATAATTGAAATGAATAGTGGATATTAAATCTTAATAGAGAAATTAGTAATTAAATAAAAATCAAGATATTCCAATTTTTTATTTAAAAATTTCAGAATATTACATAACTAATCTCTTCTTTTCTGTTGTTGATTTGATATATCCAGACCCGAAGGGCTAATAAAAGAGGCGAGTTTCCAATTTGTTGTTTGGTCAATTGCCAATTGCGGTCGAATTTACCCTGCAATTTGAGAATCGACGTCGTCGTTTTGTTGTGGTTTGTGTGTTAAATACTGGAGTCCTGTATGGTCTTTTTGGTTTCCTATTTTTATATAATAGTAGTTTGAACAGTAGGGTTTTGTCTGGTTATAGAGTTGCTTTTGTGAGTAATAAAATCGTAGTAGTTTATCTGTTGGGTTTTGTGCTATACAGAGGAAAGATTTGGGAGAATCCAGTGTATATTGCAGGAAATGCTTCTGAACCACGCATTATAGGTTTCACCTTTATTGGAAACAAAATAGACCAAGGAAAGCTCTGGATCTGTACTTCCGTTTTCGTTTGCTACTTCTCGACTCGGTTTGCAGATAACTTTCGAGTTCTTCGCTGTTTCAAAATCGTCTAGGGTTTGGTAGGTAGTTTCGCTTCGTGTTTGTTTTTGAGCAAGTTCTGCACTTCCATTCATGTTGTTATGAACACTAAATTCCTTATATGTTGCACATATTTTCCTGTAAGATGTAGTTTGTATGTTCTTACTTTGCTTTTGTGGAGTTGATGATACAGTTTTTAGATCGAATATAAAAGAGGGTTTTAACAATTATAATAATAATAGTAATATTTTCCCGTCATTTTTTACATATCTTTCGACTGGCAGTGCGATATTTATTATTATATATGTACAAATATATATGTATATATATTTTCTTGGTAAATGATGATCGAATTTTATTATTTCGATTTTCGTTTTTTGGGTAATTTTTGATATTAGAGAAAAAATGGCGGGACAATAACTAAAATACAAAGCAAAATGCTAAAATGATCTCATACAGAGGGCAACAACGTTGAAAAAATATTCTTCTGTCTTTATGTGTGTACTGGTATGGTTGCTATTTGAGGTTTGAAGTTGGGTTTCTACAGATAGGGAAAAAACCAAGAAATTGCTTTAGTAAACCATAGGTCAATTTCTCTGACCAAAAAAGGTCACAAATGAAAAAGTTACAATGTTTGGTTTTAATTTATATATGTTGTATAATTTTGTTTCATATATTAGAATTAAATTGGAAATACAAAATTGCTATT
This sequence comes from Vaccinium myrtillus, assembly GCA_016920895.1. NCBI lineage: Eukaryota > Viridiplantae > Streptophyta > Magnoliopsida > Ericales > Ericaceae > Vaccinium > Vaccinium myrtillus. The sequence continues at coordinate 9,022,768 of CM029275.1, read as the reverse complement.
AATTCCTGCTACAGGAAAATAATAAAGGACTAAAGCAACTGAGTAAAACATGTGATTTATTATTGATTATTCTGAAGAATAAACAGAGTTAAATTAGAATTATCTAATAGTACTCGAAATTGCTACTTCCTCTCTCTTGTGCGTTACTCAAAACAGAAGCTTGAGAGAAGGACATCTACCAATTGTCCATTGGCATAGACACTATCATTTGTTCAAGATCATCAACTACAACATCAGTGCTCCAGTTTTGCTCTAAGGTATTCCTCTTCATCTTGAACTCAGATTCCTCTTTGCAGTATGTATTTGTAAGCAAATATAAACTTCAACATCTTTTGCTTAAATATCTCTTTCCATACCTGTTGCCCTCATAGACATTTATTACATGTTTTATTTATTTCACGATTTACATAACAATACATATTTACAAGTTGATATAACAGTCTATATATCATTTGAATCCAATGCTTATGTTAAAAAAAAAACCCCAAAGTCATCAATATTACCTAACGTTGTATATGAAATATCAAATACCTTAGCAATGAAACATTTTTATGTTAGAAAATAGTTCAGGTTTGACAACAAAGCTTTCTCATTTGTAGAGGAAGTATGCCAGACCGCAACAGATACAGATCTGCATACTCTCAGCTTCCAGATGTTGAAAAAAAAGCAATGCAAGAGAGGAGGAAAATTCTGGCTGCAGAAAAAAGAGGCAAAAAACCACAGCTTTTCCCAGTTCCGTTGCATCAAGAGGGCAACATGAACACATCTACATCAATCCAGATTGATAAGCCTGCAAAAATTACACCTTCATCAGCTTTGCCTTCAGACATAGATGGAAGCTTATGTATGATGCATCAGTTTATTACGATACTTATTTTCTCCCATACCAAATTGCTTTTTAAATCATATCTTAATATATGATCATATTTTATATAGGTATGCTTTACGACGTCAATATTGGTAAGTTCCATTACCTTATAACTTCCATAGTCCAAGAGGCATTCAGACCTCAACATAATGCTTTATATATGTACATCATTTAGGTATAGAAATGGACTGCTTCAGACCTGTTCATATTACCCAACAACGTACTATACCAACAGAGCCACATCTACTACCTGTAGCCAATGCCTGCTTACTTTGTCAAGCCAAAAGATTCCCTTATGAGCCACCAAACTTTTGCTATAGCAAAGGTGATATATCACTTTACCCAACCACCATGCCACATGAATTGCAGCAATTATACTCAGGTTCAACTCCAGAATCAATCCATTTCCGCAGGTATATCAAGCCTTACAACGATATATTTGCTTTCACATCAATGGGGGTTGTCGTTGATGAAGATTATGCAAGGCGAAGCAATGGGATTTATACATTTCGAGCTCAAGGACAGATTTATCACTATATTAATAGCTTATATCCTAGCCAAGGCAAACCCTCATATCTTCAGCTCTATTATTATGATACAGAGCATGAACCTATCAATAGGCAATCAACCAAAAACAAATTGGAAATACCTATCATTGAGCGCCTAATTGATATCCTAGAGCCAAACCCATATTCTAGATTCTTTAGAAGCCTAAGGAATGTTGAGAATATAGATGCTTGTGACATTAGGTTAAATGCAAACCCCAAAATCCAGACCACACAAGCTGCACCACCTGTTATAGGACAAGTTGGAGCAATTTGGAATGAAGATCCAGAGGCAGATGATCGAAGAGAAAGAGAGATAATAGTTCAAACACATGATGGTCACAGCCAAAGAATTAGATACTACTATGGTTTGTTCGATTCCCTACAATATCCTCTATTATTTCCTCAAGGCGAACCAGGTTGGCATCAAGGAATCAAGAAAAGGAAACGGAATACAAAGTCCAGACCATGTATTGGACAAGGCAAAGTTCTACCTGCCCATTCAGCAAATAAGCAGAGGAATTGATAGCAACAGAGTCAGCAGGTAATGAGACTAATACCAATAATTCATCTTGATATAGTTTGACCTTATTATATCAACTCTCTCTAAGAAATTTCCATCATCTGCAGTCTATGAAGAAAATGCTGAGAAAGGTGATACTGTATCAGCCAGGGAATTTTATGCATATCGATTGCAGATTCGACAATCAACAAATGCAATACTTCTAGAATCAGGACGCCTTTTGCAACAATTTGTTGTCGATATGTATGTGAAAATAGAAACTTCAAGGTTAGATTATTTTAGGCAGAATCAGAATCTGATAAGAGCAGATTTGTATCAAGGAATTATAGACAGTGTGAATCAAGGAGAGATAGAAGGATCACGCATTGGGAAGAGAATTGTCTTACCAGGCTCTTTTGTAGGAGGCCCAAGAGATATGCGAAAGCGCTATATGGATGCAATGGCATTAGTTGAGCGTTATGGCAAACCAGATTTATTTTTAACTATGACATGCAATCCTAATTGGCCGGAAATCAAAGCAGAGCTAAAGGGTCATGAAGAAGCTCAAAATAGGCCTGATTTGCTTGCACGAATTTTCAGAAGCAAATTTGAGTATTTGAGAAATGAGGTCATAAAGAAAGCTCTATTTGGGCCAATTGCAGCATATACTTTTGTGATTGAATTCCAAAAGCGAGGTTTGCCTCATGTTCATATGTTGATTATTCTGAAAAAGGCTTACAAACTAAATAATGCTGAAAAATTTGATGCCTTTATATCAGCTGAATTACTAAGCAAAGAACAACAACCACACCTATATGCGATGGTCTTGAAACACATGATGCATGGACCTTGTGGCATATTAAATGAGGCGAATCCATGCATGCGAGATGGAAAATGCAAGGATCACTATCCTCGAGATTATTGTGAGCAAACATTAATTGGCATTGATGAATATCCACAATATCGGAGACGACCAAATCAAGAAGATGTGAATGTCCGAGGTCAAGTCCTAAACAATAGATGGGTTGTACCATATAATCCATATCTATTAGCCCTATTCAATTGCCATATAAATGTGGAAGTTTGCTCAACAATTAAAGCGGTTAAATATCTCTACAAGTATATATACAAAGGACATGACCGGATCATGTACCGCTTAGTTAGTGCAAGTGCCAAAGAAGATATAGATGAAATTGAGCAATTCCAATCTGCACGATGGGTGTCCCCACCAGAAGCTATATGGCGGATATTCAAATTTCCATTGCATGAGATTTATCCAGCTGTCGTAAGTTTACAATTGCATTTGCAAGATTGCCAGATGGTGAATTTCAAAAACCAAACCAACCTTGCTTCAATAGCCAAGAATACTTACTATCAAAGAACAATGCTTACTCAATTTTTTTGGATGAATGAGCATAATGCATTGGCTAAATCTTTACAACTCTTGTACAAAGATTTCCCTGAAGCATTTGTTTGGCTCCCACAATCACGGACCTGGAAAGAGCGCCAACGACAAGAGGTCATTGGACGAATCATTACAGCTAATCCAACTGAAGGAGAGAGATATTACCTAAGACTACTTCTATCCCATGTTCGAGCACCCAAATCGTATGCTGATCTTAGAACAGCAAAAAATACAGAATACTCCTGTTTTAGAGATGCTGCTGTTGCACAAGGTCTACTCGAAGACGACAAGAGCAATGAAAAATGCTTAGAAGAGGCTGCTGCGTATCAAATGCCCACATCATTGCGCCAGCTATTCTGCACAATTCTTGTTAATTGTGCTCCAATTAACCCAGTGGAGCTCTTCAAGAAATTCAAACAAGACATGGCCCAAGATTATGTCTTTCGCCAAAAATTATCATCTGCAGCTGCTAGACAGTTTTTGTTGCAAGCACTGAACTCTGAACTTGAATCAATTGGCAAAAACTTGGCGCATTTCCAATTGGATCACCTGATTACATCAAAGCAAACTACTGAAATTTGCAAAGAAATAGAAGATGAAACCAATATAGACATCTCAAAATCAGACCTTAAAAGTGTAGGTCTACTCAATGAAGAGCAAACCGAAGCATTTGACGAGATCTTAGATGCAGTGCTAAACCAAAAACCTAAGAGTTTTTTTATTGATGGACCAGGAGGAACAGGAAAAACATTTCTTTACCAAGCATTATTAGCAACTATCAGATCACAAGGGAAAATTGCATTAGCCACAGCAAGTTCAGGAGTAGCTGCCTCAATATTGCCTAATGGAAGGACTGCTCATTCGCGATTCAAAATCCCAATTGATGGCAAAGGAAAGTTATCTTGCAATGTCAAAAAACAATCTGGCCTAGCTACATTGCTAAAACAAGCTACTCTTATAATTTGGGATGAAGCTTCCATGGCCAAGAAACAAAATATTGAGGCATTAGATGATCTTCTAAAAGATCTAACTGAAAAAGATGACCTTTTTGGAGGCAAGGTCATAGTTTTGGGAGGAGATTTTCGACAAGTGCTACCTGTCATACCAAAAGGAACAAAGGAGAAATGCATGAATGCAAGCTTAATCCGATCATACATATGGCCTCTGCTAATTAAAAAAAGGTTGAAAGTCAACATGCGAGCGCGAGAAGATCCAGCATATAGTGCATACATTCTTCGCATTGGCAATGGTTTGGAGGAAAAAAATGCTCATGGTAATATCGTATTACCACCATCTTTAGTTATTCAACCAACAACAATAGAGCCTTCCTTAGATGACCTCATCAACTTTGTCTTCCCTTGTATCAATAATTATGAGTCTGATCCATCAATGCTAACAACGTCAGCTATTTTGACTCCTAAAAATGACGCAGTTGATGAAATCAATGATGCAATGCTATCAAGATTCCCAGGTGATGAGCAAACCTACCTCAGCTATGATCAAACAACTAACTTTAGTCAGCAAGGTATGTACATTGATTTCTTCAATTCAATTTCACCTCAAGGAATGCCTCCTCATCATTTGCTTCTAAAGAAAAATGCTCCAATCCTACTCCTACGAAATATCAATCCATCAAAAGGATTATGCAATGGCACTAGATTGATATGCAAAGAATTCAAGACAAATGTTATCAAAGCTGAAATAGCAGTAGGTGAGAGAAAAGGTAGCATTGTTTTCATACCAAGAATCCCCTTACAACCAAATAATGCTGACCAATATCCAGTTGAATTCACTAGGCGACAATTCCCCGTGCGACTATGCTTTGCCATGACAATAAATAAAGCTCAAGGACAAACTCTTAACAGAGTCGGTATCTATTTGCCTCAACCAGCTTTCTCTCATGGCCAAATCTATGTAGGAATGTCACGTGCAACAACAGCAACCAATATCAAAGTTCAAATAGTTCCTTTAACCCATAACCCATTTGCGTTGCATGAAACAAAAAACATAGTTTACACATAACTCCTAGCTGAGGCAGAATGCCAATAACACAGTCCCTTATTATAAATACACATATTTTTGTCTTATACTATCAAAGCATAAAAAATTGGCTCGCTATATAATATACAAAATCATTTGCATCTCCTCATGCACACTTTTCCTTCTTCTATAATATAATCTATTTGCATAATATATTCAGTAATATAGCCTTAAGTAAATAATTGCAATTTAAAACTTCCCATATCTTGCTCCATCCCAAAATCAGCATTACCCAGGTCATATCAGGTATCAATCATGTCTACAAAGTCTCAATTTCCCACATCCATTCATATTTGCATTGCACTATTACCTTACCAATAACATATTTATCAATTACTCCAAACGCAAACAATTTTTTTTTTGTCAATATTAACTGAACTTCTACTTCTATAAACTTAGACAGACCTGCCAATTGTTTTAATATTTGTGCTTATGCCATTTAATTCAATATAACTTTATTCATAATATCATCGGACTTTCTGTCTTTCCTTTTTTCCCATATATCTTACTCATTTTTATGGTGCAACTATTACTTCAAACAGCCAACATTTAATGCATTCCACTGTTGATTCTCTACAACTTTCCATATTACTTACAATTTTATGCAAATTTCTTACTGTGATCAATCACATTCCTCTACAAATCACTGTTGTTGCTGCTTTTGCTCTCTATTATCTTCATTAATAGTTAAGCTACTCCATTTTCATTTTCATGCTTTACAACTGCTCAAATTCTTTGTTAACTTAAATCTCTTTTCTCATTTCAGCACCCGCAGAGGGCAAAAACACATCTCCATCATCGGTAAGTTACAGACCTTTCTTGCACATTTTCCCTTTTACAAATATACAGATTACAAAAAACTTCAACACTTGACTCTTTCTGAACGTGAGCTGTTTTTTTGATGAAATCATCAAAAAACAAGCTTCCATATCTTCTTATATCCACTCATATCTTATGTCTTCTATCACATAAAAATACCTAACCATATTCCTGCTGCTTCTATTATTACAGCAATGGCTCTTGATCAAATTGATTTTGATGAGATCAAACCTGGCATTAAATACTACAAGACATCAGGGATGGTCATCAAAAAGGCACTTCCCCACACACTTGGTAAAACAACTACAATCTTCCAGAGAATTGTTCTCCAAAATTCAAACGTAATTAACTAACTCTACTTCTCCAACCATATCACACCTAATACACTGACAATTTATACTACTTATACACAGGGACAAAAAATACAAGCTGGCATCTATGGTTCAAACATTGAGATTCTCCAAAAAAATCTTAAGTTGTATCATTGTTATCCAAGACTGGAAGGCTAATAAAAGATGGGCTTTCCAATTGATTTGTTTGGTCATTTGCTGGATGATTTTACCCTCCGATTTCGGCAAAATTACGAGTCCCAATCATTGAACTCCCACTTTACACATCCTCTCACTCTTATAGAGCATCTCCACTCTAGGACCAAAGTTTTACTCAAATTTGAGTAAAAATTTGGTCAAAAACTGGATTTGATAACGCCCCTTCCAATGGAAAACCACCTTTTAAACCAAATTCTAGTTAAAATTTTGTCAAAAACTGTTTTTTTGTTCATTTTGGCCCAAAACTTACCCAAACATTTTGTCAAAAACAGTTTTTTTTTCGTTTTTTTTTTTTTTCATTTTGAAGAGTTTTCATCCAAGACTGGAAATTTTGGCTAATAAAAGATAAAGTTTCCAATATTTGATTTGTTTGGTCATTTGCTGGAAAATTTTACCCTCCGATTTCGCAAATTTGGTGATGGATTTGGTGACAGAGTCCCAATCATTTTTACTTTTTTACTCCCATTTAAATTTGGTGAAGGATTTGCTCCAAGAGTGGAGATGCTCTTAGCCACAGAATTGTTCACTCTCTCTCCAGATCTGAAATCTTCTCTCCCCTGGCAAACAAATCAGAGACAGATCCACATGAATACTTTCTTTTCATCTCTGTGTCTCTCTCATCTCAGTCTTCCTTGCTCTGGGCTTTCTCCCACGTCTACCAGAAGAACAATTGAAGGTCCCTTCTCTGTGTCGATGATTACAAAGATGGCAACGAGCCGACGAGGATAACGGGGATGGGGACGAAGGCGGCGAAGGATGGATATTAGAGGCGTTGATGTGCTGTGGATTCTTTACCTCTTCTCTTGTTGTAACTGTAAAAGGTAAGGAACCTTCTTTTCTTTTCCATTTGAATCGATTGGTATTATGGGTCTTCTCTTTCTATCAATTTCTAGGGCTTACACTTGTCGTTTGTTCTCGTTTCGTCTCGGAATTTTCTCTTCCTTTTTTTTTTCCTAGGTTTTGGTTTTAGCTGGCAGGGTGATGATTGGTAAATGTTGATTTTGAATCTTGATGGTTAAATTATGGAAAAATATATGTATATATATTTCTGAAACAGCTTTTTGAATACTCATTCTGTTTCACTACATCACAATGTACTTTTCCTTGATTGTCTTGTTAGTCGCAGATCTGAACTTTGTCTATGTTGTTGCCCGCATTTTGCAGTTCTTGAATCCTGAGTTGAATCGCGCGTCACTGGTATGATATAGACTTTTTCAACAATTGACTCATTTACGATCAAAAATATTTTGTACACTTCTCAAGTGATTCAGAAGATATGGAAAATAATTTATTTTGTTCCTTGTAAAAAATTTAATTTCTGAAGTTACCTCAGTGAAGGAAACAGTTCGCCAAAAAAGAGAGATTACAAAGCTGAGATGCTGCGTTGCAGCCATTTTCTTTTTTGAAATCACATACGTATGATGAAACTGTCTTCCTTGATAGTGGTCACATGTTTAGGACCACTTTGGCTGCATTGTTCATGCCCTAAAAGATTTTATGCATTTAAAGCATACTTACAATTCTATATGCTCCAAGAATAATGGCTTACTGTTTAGGTCTTATTATTTCTTTCAGTTCTTGCTGATTTACCTTGTTATTTGACCATAACGCAATGGATTAAGTCATTTTTTCAACTGTCCAGATATTTCCTGTAGTAAAGTGATGACTGCTTGAAATTTTTATCTCAGTAAGTGCACTTCATGAGTAGGCTGGCATTGTCAAAGATATAAAGGAATCCATGCTTGAAGAACTTGATTTTAACAAGGAAGCTGTGTATATTGAATCCTTTAGGAGAAATTTAGAATCCATGCGACTTACGAAGCAAGCTACAGCTCCAAAAGTGTATCCGCAGTGCACCACTCAAAGAATTTTGACAATGGAAAGGCTTTATGGAGTTCCTCTTACCGACCCAGATTCCATAAGCTCACTTGTTTCAAGTCCGGAGACCAGTCTTATAATTGCCCTCAATGTATAGTAGGAATCAATTATATAGCTGCAGTTTTTTTGCAAATTTTGATGTATGTTAGATCTGATATCTTTAAACTTCGTTCTTCATCTTTCACGTTTGGTTATGACGTGATGGACATATCGCGTTTCTCGATTTTGGTAAGTGTGCTCTATTTTCATATTAATTTCTTGTTTGGTTTGTTGCACCTGTAGAATTCTTTTTCCTTTCAACAACTTTCATGCCCATCTGGATAATAGTCAATGATCTAGCTAGCCCAGCAAAAAAGATTAGTTTCCTTATCCAGTAAGTACATGATTAAATTCAAGGGGCCACTCTTTTCCTTCTCCATAAAATTTTTGTCCTCTCACAAACTCACAGTACCAAAGGAATATTTTTTTACTGGTGCAAAAAATAATATGACCAAAAACTAATTTTAATCAAAACAACGACGAAACGAATCATGGAAATAAATAAAATATATATATATATATATATATATATAGCTCAAACTTCTTATCCACACTCCCGGATTTAAGGAAAAAATGGGGTTTTTTTGTGTTGCAAATTTTTTTTTTGGAAAATCCGATCCGTCCAATGTGTTCAGAAGGTGTTTTCAAGTGTTCACGCGGAAAATCTTCAAAAAAAAATAAAAGCTCAACTAAGTCTATGGCTTTGCATCCTATTCAAACACCATATTAGATGATGTTGATTTTGTCTTGGAGTTTTCCTGTTCCCTTGTACTCTTATCTTTTTCCTGGTTTGTTATGAACTTGGCATAAACGAACAAGCCTTAGTTTGTAAAAGAATATGATCAACATGGCTTAGAAGGTACGCGGCAGCCAGGCGACTACCACCCTGATAGGTGCTCTCCGCCATGCAATGACAAAGGCTTATAATAGCTGAAGCTCCCTTAAGATCCTTTGACATAGCTAGAATTGTGTATCCAATAACTTTCACTGTGTTCGGATGCCTACTCCAGCAAGTTTTTGAAAATATTTTTTGAGTTTGTTGTTCGGTATGGTTTTGTAGACCCATCCAGCTGGGTTTTGGCGCAGAGAGTGGGCCCACTGCGCACAGAGAGAGAGAGAGAGGAGGAAACGATGTTGAGTGGGTCCACTGGAACCGCTGTTGAGTGGGTTCAAACTTCAAAGGGCACTGGAACTGCTATTGAGTGGGTCCAAATGCCTGGAAAAGTCAAAAGTATAGCCTGGGTTTTGCAGTCAAAATGTACGTATAGGAGAGGAGTTAAAGTGGGGGCCCACGGTTGGGTTTTGTTGGTCAAAAAGAGGACGAAAAATATGATAAAAAAAGAGGACAAACGCAACATTTTTTTAAGTGGGGGGCCCATTCGAAAAGGTGACTGAGACTTTTAAAACTCTTCTCAAAACTCTTCAATCTGCAAAAAAATAATAGCTTCTTCTCAAAACTCTCAACCAAACACTGCGATTGTATTTTAGATAATTAAGCATCTAGAAATTGATTTTCTCATATCTAAATTTGAGCTCTTCACTCATTTCTACCTTCTGCAATTAAAACTGCAGTATTCTGCGAAATCTTCTAACCTTGATATAAATGACGTCAAATGTTGCTTGTTTGTATTTGGCAGGTTGACGAGTACACGAGCCATACAAAAAAATTGCAGTTGTTCACTATTCAAAAGCACTGTACTTATTACTCTTCCTTCTCATCGAAGCGCCATCACTAATTATCAATCCTCCCTTCTCTCTCACCAATTCACAATGTAATAGTATTTAACAAACTGGACTGACTCTATAGTCAATTTTAGTTTAACCCTTCTGCCAATTCTACCATTACCAATAACCGTGAGCTTTGGACTCATAATGTTCTTATTTTTCAATTTCCTAAATTTTATTTCAAAGGTTGAGGCAAAAGCAATCTTCAATTCCTTATTATGGTTTTATTTGCATTTTTTTCCCAGTTGTAGTTGTATATGGTATTATAATCCTCACTTGCGACTGCCTGCATCAAGTAGCTCTCTTCTATATGTAATCGTTTCTGGAATAATTTATCAAGGTGCTAACTACTTGGACATGTGATCTTACACATCAATCACTGCCCCACATCTTGCTAGCCTTCCTTTGCTTCAATATTAGCTATTTTATCATGTATACAAATCTAATCTATTTATGATAGCAAATTCTCATTTCACTTTGACCTCACCACCATCACCTAGGCAAGCCTTCAATTAAAAACATAAAATAGCTCCAACCTACAATCACATTCCCAAGGCTCCAACCTACAACTTATTCACTCCTTTCATAATAAACATTATTCCCACAAACAACGTTCTAAAATTGTCACCCAACAACAACGGGCATAAAAGTCGTGCAACGCACGTCGCCCCGTACCTAGTACTATAAAGAAGCAGTCAAGGCTGTAGAATGTGGTTGAAACAGATGGGATCGATTCTAATCCTAAAAAAGGAAAAATAGTCCCTTCTGGGAGAATGGGACATCCGATATTAATAATTGAATTCTAGATTTCTTGTCCGAAAAAAAAAAAAATAGTCAACTGCATATTATATGAGCAACATACAGGGGATGCTAGCGCTGCAGCTTTCATTGTCAATGTACAAACATTCAAGCTCAAAACCAGTGCTCGTGACGTTAACCTCCACCAAATCCATCATTTTCCTGTCTAACATGCAGCATTTACTTTTCTTTTTTCGATTAATCCACCAAGATATTTTGATGAAGTCTAAACACCGCAACGGTACAACAATATATACGTTAGTAGACGATCAGATTAGCCTTACATGATTAGCTGAGGTACGTGAAAACTGACCTGAACTCCTGATTATAAAAAATATATACAACATACAATTACATCATAGCTTAAAAAGAATATGCAGACAACATACGGATGTGACATTAATTGTATGATTAACAAAAAGTAACTATTTTGTAATTATCAATTACTCCCATGTATTATCACGCATACGAATTGTGCAAATTATTGTGCATAATATGATTTTAGTAGACTTGCTCAAGCATTTAATTAGCTGAAACTTAGCCTAATTTCAGATGCATGTTGTCCTAATTTCAGGTTTTGCCCTAATTAGTAGATTAGGCCTATGTCATGTTGCGATCGAAAAAAAAGGGTCATCAACTAATAACCTCCAACATTATCTGTAGTGGCCGGGTCCCAGGGCCTCAGGGACCTCGGCTGCACCCCTTGAAGAGGTGAAGGGTCCAGGGGACTACCTTCACGAAAGCAGCTCAAAGAGGCCAGACTCCGTAGGCCTCACCGAACGATCTCCCAGGGAAGGGCTATGAGTAACGAGACGACAGGTTCCCATTCATCGGAGGTGAAGACCAGACCTCGGCAACGTGGGAGGATTGGTCTCCGAGCACTGTCCAAGCCGAGTCGGTTGACTTCGGCATCGGAGGGTCACTTCAAATGTCAGTGGCTCGATCGAGGCATACCTGACAGTCTGAGTGGCTCATTTAATGAGTTCAACCACCCCGCATGCGATGCATGATGGACAAGGGAATATCAATGTGACAGGAGACTCTTCTGGGAGGACAGCGGCCGAGGCGCCGCATTAAAGACAGACATCTATCAACGCATTTAGTGCGGTGGTAAGGACGGAACGCGTGAGGTCCCCGAGGAACGTATTGAACATGCTCCTCCTTGCCTATAAATAAGGCTCTCACCTACCTCACTATGGATCTCTCTCTCCGCATTGAATATTCTCTTCACTCCACTTTCTCTCTCTAAAAACTCTCTGCTATACTTCTCCCTCAGTCGCTGACTTTACCATCGGAGTGCCTTCCCGGACCACCACCGTCCGGGCTAGGCACTAACGTGGTTGCTCCCATGTGCAGGTCCTCCCCTCCGGCATGCTCCAAGGACTCAGGCCTTCTTCTCCGACGTGCTTCTTGACCTCCAGTGAGGTTCGGTCAGCCCTCCTCCCTCTCCATACCAAACCAGACAGCCAGAAGGAGTCATTCCGGTGAAGCGCCTCCCACGTTATCTGTTTCAATTGAAAGCCCATTTTTTTTTGTTTATGTTTGTGCCCATAATGTTGACAGCGAAAGAATAACAAGAAGTATGCATCAATTAAATGTGAGAAGAAATGAAATGTCAAAAGTGGATGAGAAAATCAGTGACGATTCAGGTATAAATTAATCATGCATGGCTAACTGGAGAGTGGCCAGTGCTTCTCCCATGTGAGTTGGTTGGGACGTTGTGTGTCCCACGCATGGTTAAATAACTCCATCATAAAATATACACGAGGGAGAACTTCTTTAATTACTTAAATGATCATTTAAACTTTTTAGTTACTCCTAGAGTTTTAATTTGCATGATATTAAACCACGCCCACCCATTCCAAATTCATGAGAAAAAATAGCTAGCTCCTGGTGTCCCGCGATAACGGATCCTCAAAACATGCTGCACGATGATAAAAACACATGATAAAATAAAAATGGGTGCACGTAAAAATATAGTTGTGCCATTAAGTTTTCATGTAGCATTTAGTTAAACTATAAGAAAGAAACTTATATGGTAGAATATTGCATGGAAATGTTACAATAGACATTCCTATTGGGTGTGTGCGTGATGCGCCCTTTGATTGGTAGTAACATTCTAGATAAAATTTCATAACATCAATATCGGATTTATAACTTCTGTACAAAACAATTCATAACATAAACCAAAATCTTATGAGTTCATGGATTGCATATGGGTCTCAAAGCTTCAAAGCTGATTTTTTCCCCCCCTGTTGCCGAGCTAGCTTGGCCTTCAATGTCACATGCAAATCACATTTCCAGGTAGTTGGGGATTAATTTGGATGATTCAATTATTTCTTGGCCTTCAATGTCACATGCAAATGCTTATAATGCACACTTCATCTTTCTTTCTTTCTTTTATAACTTAGGATGTTTGGGCAGTTTAAGCATGAATCGGTGAACCAATATTACCATCCACTGGCGAAAGATGTAATTAAATTTGCCGCAAAGACCTGGGCAGATCGGAGGACATAAACTCTTAAATCTCAGGTCTTAATGACCAGACAAAACCTTATCCTTGTTTTAAGAGAGAGTATTAAGAATGGCATTACTGCAAGAGTCCTGCAATTGGCCGCTCGTTGAGTAGTAGTAATCAATATATATGACTTTTTTCCAAAATAAAATAATATAAAAAAACAACAGGACTAAGAAAACATTACTAAATAATAGAGTAAGATTTCTGGTGCACTTTAATGATATGCATCTTTGGTTTTTTGATGCATGTGTGTTTTGGGTCTGACATTTTGTATTTTTACATCCCCTTTGCATATTGTTCGATCCCCTCGTTTTTTTTTCTTTTGATAATTGGACGTCCTAGCGAACTTGCGCACACCTCGACTAATTCCGAGGCCCTGACGGTAACGACCAGACATAATTTCCAGTGACCCCAAGAGTTTTGTTAGCAAGAGAAATCGAACCTGAAACCTCTAAGACAAAACCACTTTACCAATCCCTAGGTCATGTTGTCCCTTACAGCAAGCCACATTTGGTGTGTGGAGTTTCCAGGTGAGCAGTGACAATGTTTGTGTAGCCATAGCCTTTTTGGGTTTTTCGAGCTTTTTCTTTGGGCGACCCATTTGATCTTCGTTTTTTTTTTTGTGTGGCTCCTTTCTCGATCTGAATCCAATCGGCTCTCCTTTTCCGGCTTCCCCCTCCTCGTCTAGTAGGATTCACCTTCTATTTTTCCCACCCCGGTCGGATTGGCCTCCCCTCTCCGTCCAATCCTATTTGGTCTTCCCCTTCCCTTTACCTTTTTCCCCCTCCCCGGTCAGATTGGCCTCCCCCCTCCTCCAGTATTCTCCTTCCCTGTCTCATCCGATCGACTCACATTTAGGGTTGCTACAATGCTTATGTTGCCTTGGCTTGGCTGCTTCTTTTAGAATTTGTTTTTGCATTGGGTTTTGTTATAGCTCAATCATCGTTGATGCCGTGCTTGTTCGTTGCATTTTCTTTTTTATGCATCGAGTGGTGTTTTTTTTTTTTTTTAATTGTGTTTTGTGTTACTTTTAGTTGTGTTCTTTAAGTTACGTTTTGGTGGGGTAGTATTGGGGCTTGTTTGGTGTTTGACTGGACGTGTGGGTTTGGTGTTGAATTGGTTAAAGTTAGTTGGGGATTGGTTAAAGGTGGCTTGGTACAATCACTAGAACGTATGGCTGGGTGGTACAAGTGTAGGTTTGTTCACAAGTGGTATGGGTTTGTTTTAGCTATGCGATTTTAGGGTTGTAGGGTTGTTTGTGGTTTGACGTCAAGTAATGGCTAGCTATTCGGTTTGGAGGAGGTGATTGGGGTTGGGGTGAATAAGCTACGGAATTAAAACGGCCCTATCCTCAGTATAGGGTTCACATGCCGTAGCAGTTTTTTTCGATTCAATAACCGCGGTTGCAATCATTAAGATATTCCATTGAGTTTTGGTCTCAAAGCGTGCACGTTTGAGACTCTCCCGATTTATTATTATAGTCTTAGTCTTTCTTGGTGATATTTATAGCCTCCTTTTTTATTTTTTTCATGTTTTTTCAATTTAATAAAATATCCTAAACTTTACTCCAATTGATTTTTGCACCCTTCACAAAATCGGTTTGGTCTTGACCATCTATTTGCACAATGTTTAACCATGCAAACAGTGCTCTTTGTATGTTTACGGTACCTTGAATCACATGGTTGGTTTTGGTCAATGTCACAATGTTTAACCATGCAAAGTCGTTAGTAATCAAACTTTGGTCAATGTCACGACAATTTTTATCGACATTTTTATCGACATTTTGCATGATCTTTGACAACTGGCCGCGGGATCAATTTATCGGTGGATATATTCTTCTTTTGATTTGGTTGTATAAGTTGTCTTTTTTGTATGCATTTATGTTAATTTTAATTGTATTTGTTTTAACTTGGTAGGTTGTATTATTTCTCATGAATAAAGTTCTTACACTTGTCTTGTAACACTTCTACTCAAAAAACAAAGAAAAGACACACCGAGTGGAACCCCAGGTGAAGAACATAGTCACTTGACAGGAATTTATTTTAAACAAAAACCCCTTATTGTTTAGTGGACGATGGCCCCACATTTGTTTACTTTTTTCCTGTTCTAAATAGGCCTAGATTAGGAGAATTTTTTTTTGTGCAAATAGGATAAAGTGCATGTGGTGTCTGAGCGCCTATCTTGGTTGTTTAAAAGTGTTTTAAACGGTTCACATTTCTTCCTCTCTTTTTCTCTCTCTCAAAATGGGTAACCATCCAAAACACTTTTGAACTATCGAGATCGCACACCGCATTATGCCATTCGGTATTATATGAACTTGGGACCTTAGCTTTTTATAGGGTTGAACTTCAACCTTAGAAGATTTTTTATAGGTTTGGGCCCAAAAATCAACGCCCCACTGAAGATTTCTTTTATAAAACTCATGTCCCAAATGGTTTGGGCCATGCTCCACTGGCACAGTCTCAATTATATATGAACTGATGTATTCATGTAGATGGTTTGGGCCACTACTTTTTTCACTAAAATCAACCATCAAGTGGATTTTATCAATTGAAAGGGGCCGAAAATGATGTATTCATGTAGATGGTCTCTGTAGGGATTTAGGGCCCCAAAATAGATCCATGACTTTATTTCGTAACATTAATAAATAGATCCATGTTGTGCAGAAGTAGCAAAAATTTGATTTGGTTTATCTTCAAATGGCATGCTAAATCTGTAACAATCCCTGGTTTTACTCAGAATCTCAGGATGTGATGAAATATGTGAACCGTGGATTTTATTTTATGCTGGATCAAATAAAATGTGTCTAGTAGAATTTTAAAGCAAACAACGTAGAAACTGATTTTTATATTTACCAAACACATTTTATTTGATCCAACACATTTTATTTGATCCAGCATATTCTTTTAGCTTTTGAACAAAATTTTTCCAATTCATAGTCTACGAGAATATGCTGGATCAAATAAAATGTGTTTGGTAAATATAAAAATCAAATTCTTACATTGTTTGCTTTAAAATTTTAAGTTGGGACTCCCCGCTAGTGAACAGTGAGATTGATCTTCAGGAATTTCTTATAGATGTGCGCGTAAGTTGGCCCAAACACCCTGAGTTATCGAAACAATAACAAAGGCTTCAAAACTAGATTGAGCTTTTTTCACATGTCTTTCTAAACAGCCCAAATAAATAATGAGAAAGGTATGCCCTCATGCATGTTTATTTTCTTTTCAGTTTCTTATACTTGGGCAAATGAATAATTTGAAAGGTGCCCTCATATGCACGTTTCATTTGTTTTCAGTTTCTCCTAATTGGACCCATTTGGTAACCATCACAAAATAAATAATTTAGCAAAATAAGTAATAACGCAATGTTTACAAACTTTTGGCTTTTGGTTTCATTTCTTTTCAGGTCCCAATAAGTAATAACGCAATGTTTACAAACTTTTGGCTTTTGGTTTCATTTCTTTTCAGGTCGACTAAGCTTTTGGCTTTCGGTTTTTAGTTTTTGAGTTTTTGAATCTTGGGTTAATGTATATCAAGAGAATGATCTGTCTAGTAAATTTCTTATCTTGTTAACTTAAAGTTTTTTTTCTTTTGTTTTCGTTACCAAGTTAGTATATGATATATTTTTCTTCTAAGTTCTATCCCAGCGTAATTGCCGACAAGGTTGGACAGATTTATCTGCAAATTGAATCATATTGTTCAACCCTAATAAACCTCCGTGTCTCTTTCCTTCTCCATCGAGCGAAATTGCATTGACGTTTTTTTTAGTTTTAGTTTTAGTTTTAGTTTTGATGACATCATCATTTCCCTTTTTTCTCTCTCTCTCTCTCTCTCTCATTCTCCTCCTCTCTCTCCACTCATCTAACTCAAACACAGACATTACCGTTGTTGTTTTAAGTTTTGTGTAGTTTCACATTCCCGTGTTTAAAACCACACTCCATTTGTGGTGTGAATTTATGAGTTTGTCATTCCAAGTGTAAAAGAGTACATAGATAAGAGAACAAAAAAATGAAGTACGATTAAAAAAAATTGGTAACGTGAAAATCACCCTCCAAGTTTTTCATCCTAATTCTCAAAGAAGACTATAGATTTAAATGGAACAAAAAAATGAAGTACGATTAAAAAAAATAATAAAAAAAGGGAACGTGAAAATCACCCTCCAAGTTTTTCATCCTAATTCTCAACAGCCAAGACTACTCTCAGTTTTAAATTTGTCAACTCGTTTATGAAATTCGTCATTCAGAAATTTCTGGACATATAAATTTAAACACATCGAAAAATCCAAAGAATATCTCCTGACATTCGAAATTAGTCTCTATACATATCATCAAGCTATGTACGCCAATTATTTAAATCACGTGCATGCCCACGTAACTGCCAAAAAAGACCAGCACATGACGTCAACCTCTAACGAACTTTCCGCCCACTTGAACTAACCGACGACGATACACTACCGGAACCAGCACCCGTCCCATAAAACAGGTCCGACAAGTAATTCCCAAGATCGTCAGGGGCATATCTGACCACTGGCTCAAGTACTCCCACTTCCCGCCCAAAAAATCCCCGATACTTGTTGTAAAAGGATGTGTACGCCGGCACGAGCTTCATCGCGAGCGAGACCTTGATCTCGTCGCGTAGTCTCGCGTCGGGTACCACCCAAGACATTTGTTTCTTATACGCCTCTTCGAAACCTGAGTTGAATATCCTAAAGATCTCTCTCGCCTCGAGAGGCGAGATCTCAGCCGTTGGATTCTCCTCCGGTAACGATGTCATCACTTCGCTCCACCCCATCCTCTCGTAATTCGCCGTGTACTGTTTCAACGTCGCCTCGTGATTCTTTATCCACTCGTCTCCTAGCAGGAGCTTCAGATTTGACTTGCGGACCTTCGAAACGGCGTAGTTTAGGTTGTTTGCTAAGAACAGATACGACAGAGCCACGTCTTTGTATTGCGCGGCTTTGGCGTCGAGTTTGCAGAGCACTACGAGGACCAGCCAAGCAAGACGGACGGATAATGCTGACGTGGAGCCGTCGTCGTAGGTCGGGCTGGAGAAGTAAGATTCCGGCAAAGGCGACTGCGTATTTTGCGGCGAATCTGATAATATGTCTGAGAGAGTGCCGCTGTAATCCGACAAAAAACCGACGTAGTTCATGACGTAGCGAGTTAACGGATGGACACCGCCGCCTTGAATCGGTGCTTTAGAACCTTCCTTTTGGATTGCGGTTTCGAAATCTAACAGCATGGCGCGGACGGACTCGCCTAGCTTGGTTAGAGAAGTAACAGCCTGAGATCTGACGGTGGAGGTTGAGTCGAACGAAAAGATCGACTCGATCTCCGTCCAGAGATCGGTAATCGAGTTGTAGAGGTCGAGAAGACGGAACATTTTCTCCGGAGAGAGCTTCTTGTATTTCGCCACGTGTTCCGGGAATGAAAACAGAGTCACGGCGTTATCTCTGGCGATTTCAGCGAAACAGGACTCGGAGATATTAGGAGACGTAGAGAAAACGACGTCGCAGAGGATCCTCTCGCCGAGGAAGAGCGTCTTCACTGCGGTTTTCACCGCGTTCAACCAGGATTTGATTTTCCCCTCGACCATGTCCCAATCGAGTTTTTGAATTTGTGACAAACTGAGCTTCTCTACGCCTAGATAGTACAAGTTCTCGTCCAAAATTGATTTCCGAACGAGTTTGTAAATCTTCACGCACTCCTTGCTGTATCCGGACGAAATCATGGAGTCCGCAATTGCTTTTAAATCCGCCATCGCGAGGTCAGAAACGGAGTCACCGGCGACAATTTCGTGGATCGAGTTGCCGGTGACCTGAATATCATCTTCTTCTGAGGCGGCCTCGTAGTCTTCGAAATCCGACATACTAACCGAGGACCGACTCGAAACAGACTCCGGATCCAAGTTGTTCCGGTTAGAAGACAGAATCCGGTGGAACTCTTTCTGCAGTCGGTTCATGGCCATTTGCATCAATTTCTGAGCCCTGACAAGCTGCTCGGAGCTCGAACTCGTACCTTCAGAAACGAAAAACTGCATGGCGGACTGTATGTTCTTCACTGACCGGAGGAAGTCTTTGGCCTCCGTCCGATCATTCGCGAAGACAGAATCTAGTTTGCAGTAACTGCTCCATTTCCTGATAATTGACTCTGCGGTATCGACGTTTTCTGCAATCATAGAGGACGAGAAAGTTTTGCGTGGCGTTGGAGGAGACGAAGAGGGAGAGTGGTGGGATGGGGATGGTGATGGTGAAGCCCTAGATGGAGAGAAGGAGACGGGGCTCATACCTTTGGTCGGCATATACGTACAGGTGTCTGGATTTGTTTACTCGTTTTGTTTGAAGATCTTGCTTTCAATTTCAGAGGATGTAGTCGTTTTTGAGTTTGTTGAGTGTGAGTTGAGAGTTCTATGTGGAAAGAGATTTCTAGAGAGAGAGAGAGAGACAGAAGTTGGTTATGGCGAGTGAGATGCATGAGATGAGAGGTATGGTTGGCTATATATAGAGGGTGGGCGAAATGGTTGACTATGGGGTACGCGTTTTCGTAGCCTTTCATATTGGAATTCTCTCTCCCATTATTTTACTCATCCTCTCTCCTTTGTTTGCTTGACTCAAACACAAGATTTGGGACGAAGCGGTTTGTCAAACAACTACGTATGCATACATGTAAGGGTCAAAAAGTGTGTACAAAATTACAAATACAAGGTTAGCGACTAATAAATCATGCTTAATCTTAATTATGACGATTAATTACATTCAATTCCTTGCTCTGCAATCATACGAAATAGTACTACTTTCTCTGAACTTTCTTCCCTTGCACTTATTGCTCGGTTGGTCCCCCTTCTGCCCCAATTATTGCATGCATCTTTCTACTACTATCCACCCAATAAAACCATATTATGGCTCATAATACCTTTTTAAATGTAAAGGTAACTTGCAAAATGGAATTATGACCGGTCATAATGTGTTTTATTGTCCGTCCATTGAACGGACGGTAGATTTTGCCTTATAGCATACACTGTGTTACAATTCATATGCTTTCAAAATGAGCAGTACTTCTACAGGAGCTAAAGTTTATAAATATACATTAAGGCTCCATTCCATTTGTTTAAACTTAAACGTAAAATGCTTTTCTGTATAAATGCTTCACTATCAACCAAACACCCAAAAAAGCAAAACGGAAATTTTCTTTTTCCGTAATTTTACGGAATGAAACATATTTTACACCGGAAAATACTTCACTATCAACCAAACACCCAAAAAAACAAGTGAACCAAAACAAATGTTTAAATAAGAAGCTATTTATACTTTAAAGTTTAAATCATAAGGTACATCATTTATTTTTGTTTCAAAAGGAACGGAACGGATAATGCAAAATTACTTTAGTACATACCAATATACCATAGGAAAAAATATTAACCAAAATTGTCACCATATATTTACTACAATAAATTTTTTTTTTGATCAGTTATATTTTTACTATAACCTGTGAAGACTGTCATTTCAAAAAAAAAAAAAAACACCTTGTGAACGACTGTGAGACTATAACAAAATGGTCATTCTATTGACAGTCCAGTAGGCTGACAATAAAAAAAGAAAAAAGGCAAAATTGACACTCTATTGTACTTTTTATTTTTTAACACACATTTCTATAAATTTTTTAAATATTTGAATATATTTTTAAAATCTTAACGACAGCAAGTTGATTTTAGCGTTTTTCATAGTAGAATATAGGGCAAAGGAAAAGGCAGTGAGACCAATTCCAGTAGAGTTGGTTTCTTAAACATGTTGGACCTTTTCTGGGGATCCAATGGGTTTGGCTTTACAATTTATGCGAGCAAATTCACGAAAAACTATTGAGTTTCCTAACATCCAGGGATTGTTTCTCTGTTTAAATAACCTATGAATGGGTCATAGGATCTGCGCATAGATTTTGAATGGATTAGTTTGGGAAAAAGTCAAAGTTACGACTCTCAGAGTTTGCTATAGCTGACTCACTGACTTCTTGTTCTTTTTCAACCACCAATGTTGGTTGTGAGATGCCGTGGATTCGAAAACTCATTCGGCTAATCCGACCTTTTCCTTTCATCGGCAAAAATAATAGTATTCAAGAAAAACTCGATAAGCATACGTTGAGAAAGGGGGAAGGGAAGAGGGCGTCCAACCAAAAGTTAAAAGAAAAGAGAAAAAAAAGAAAGTAAAACCACCATAAAAACCCAAGCAAGTATTCAAGTCACCACCCAACATTCAACTACTGTAGCCTACCGTCAACGAATAAAGACAAGAACAACGTCATGTCACCGCCGTATATCCACGAACGCTGAGGCCGGCAACGATGACAAATGCCGATCCGAGAGAAAACCACCGTTAGAACCCCATTGGACACCATCCACCATTAAAACCACCTCTGGTAGTGGCCAAAAAGGCCATCCTCGTCAAAACGACAACCTCATCAGGTATCGTCGCCATCAACTAGTGGCAAATGCCACACACCATAGGGACCGAAACTGCTTGAATCGAAATATATGGAATTTTATGTGTGTGTGTGTGTGTGTGTGTGTGTGTGTGTGAGAGAGAGAGAGAGAGAGAGAGAGAGAGAGAGAAGGCCCTGCCAAGCACATTCAGACCATCCGTCTCGGCAATTAATGGTCTAGATTTAATATAAAACTCTTCTGGGGAAGAGAAAACTCTTCTTCCCCAAAAGATTTTTATTTTAAATCGGAATAATTCTAAACACTTTTAGAGGGTTCAGATTAAAATATGGCAAGGTCTTCCGCCCCTCAAGAACAACCAAGTCCCCCAACATTAGATGTGTCTAAAACGTGTTTTTAAGGTTTAACGTGAGGATTTTCCACCAAAAAAAAAAAAATCCGGAAGGACTTGATCGAAGCAGTTTTCGATAAAAATTTTATATGTACAAATTTTATCGAAAAAGGCTTGGATCGAGGCCTTTTTTTTTTTTTTGACGAATCCGAGTATTGGACTTTAAAAACACGTTTTAAACACATCTAACGGTTCGGACCATCGAAATCCAATCCCGAATAAAAAAACCCCGCACCGTAGAGTTTAAGGGAACCCTTATTGAATTTTTGTTGTGTGTGCATATATCTATCTATCTTTCTAGAGAGAGAGAGAGAGAGAGAGAGAGAAAGCAACAGTTCCAATCACACAGCTGAGAGAGAAAATTTTGTGTACGGATTGGGTAGGGACACGTGGTGTCCGGTACCCAATCTGAGACGTCCAAACATGTTTTGGACGGACTCAAATTCAATGCCGGGCACCACGTGTCTGTGAAAACTTTATATCAATCTCAAAACCAATTGGCAATGAATAAAGAGGTGCATATATTAAGTGGTCACTCATTCCATTCCTAAGCAATGTGGGACAATATTTCTTAACATCCTTCCTTACGTGCAGCCGCACCGTAGAGTTTAAGGGAACCCTTATTGAATTTTTGTTGTGTGTGCATATATCTATCTATCTTTCTAGAGAGAGAGAGAGAGAGAGAGAGAGAGAGAGAGAGAGAGAAAGCAACAGTTCCAATCACACAGCTGAGAGAGAAAATTTTGTGTACGGATTGGGTAGGGACACGTGGTGTCCATGCATTTGTTTTGACGGACTCAAATTCAATGCCGGGCACCACGTGTCTGTGAAAACTTTATATCAATCTCAAAACCAATTGGCAATGAATAAAGAGGTGCATATATTAAGTGGTCACTCATTCCATTCCTAAGCAATGTGGGACAATATTTCTTAACATCCTTCCTTACGTGCAGCCGCATTTGAGGTCTGTCACGTGTGGCCACTTTTTGGGTCCTATCATTGTGCAGTCTTTTTGCTGGTTTGTCATCACGGGATGTGGATTGTGATTTTTTTTTCAACTGTGGAGTGGAATAGACCCCGCTCTGATACCATGTGGAAACTTTATATCCAATTCAAAACAAATTGACAATGAATGTAGAGATCCCAGCATATATATATATATAGGAAGCCCTTCTAATAAGGGTCCCTTATCTAAGTTACCATGCGGACCTCACGTTTCCGAGCCAAATTTTGACGATCCGAACCGTTCAATGTTTTTAAAATGCATTTTTAAGGGCCCCCGCGAAGATTCGTCCAAAAAAAATACCCGGAAGGGCTTGATCCACACAGTTTTTGTTAAAAACGCTATATATAGCGTTTTTAACAAAAACTGTGTGGATCAAACCCTTCCGGGTATTTTTTTTGGAAGATTTTCCGCGTGGACCTTGGAAAATGCATTTTAAAACATTGAGCGGTTCGGATCGTCAAAATTTGGTCCGAAACACAAAAAAAGGGCAGTCCGCACGGTTTTCTTCAATAAGGGACCCTTATTGAAGTTAATTCTATATATATATATATATATATAGTCCCGATCCCTTAAGGGATCTCTTAAATGGGATTCCGTGCGGACTTGGCCCTTTTTCAACTTTCCGGATCAAATTTTGACGATCCGAACCGAGTTTTACCGAAAACTGTGTGGATCAAGCCCTTCCGGGTATTTTTTTTTGAAGATTTTCCGCGTGGGCCTTGGAAAATGCATTTTAAAAACATTGAGCGGTTCGGATCATCAAAATTTGGCTCGGAAAGGTGAGGTCCGCACGGAATCCCATTTAAGGGATCCCTTATTAGATCATTGTGTATATATATATATATATATATATATATATATATATATATATTAAGTGATCACTCATTTCACTCCTAGACAATGTGAGACAATATTTCTTAATAGTGTCCCTACCCAATCTATCTGCACATAAAATTCTCTTTTGGCGAAATCGGGTTAGTGATGGAACTGTACTGATATCGAGTAATAGGTTGTTCCATACCGAAATGCTTTTGACCAGGACTGCACCAGCCAGGCGAGTTCAGCGGGCTGCTCTAGGTCTACGCCTGCACAAGAAGAAGGAGTTTTTTTTCAATCATCAAAATGTTGGTCCAAAACGGGGAATTATTTGCTTGATCTAATATCCTGCCCTCAATCCGGACCTCAAATATTTTGGGAATATCATTAATCTTATTCGTGAGAAAACAACAGGGACACAGAACATGAATGGAAAAAGAATTTTTGCAATAAATATTAGTTGACCGGGGATTAAAGATAGTTTTTTTTTTTAGTTTGACTTGTTGTGAAAATACTCCATTTTAAATATTACTCCAGAACTCTTTTTAACTTTGAAGATGGATGAGTGAATTAGTCAGATAAGAGGAGCGATCAAGGAGATCGGGACGGGG
The DNA here is from genome assembly GCA_016920895.1 of Vaccinium myrtillus. Taxonomy (NCBI): domain Eukaryota; kingdom Viridiplantae; phylum Streptophyta; class Magnoliopsida; order Ericales; family Ericaceae; genus Vaccinium; species Vaccinium myrtillus. The sequence continues at coordinate 8,997,830 of CM029275.1, read as the reverse complement.
CTTGGTTTTTGTCGAGTATAATTAATGAATGAGGAATAGCATATACTCCACGTAGATGATGAAGAAATTGACTTTCATTTATTAGACAATTGGTCAAAAGGACAAGTTTGGAGCATTAAATGGTGTTTAGTCATAATTAAATTATTTTAAGACCTCCAATACATTGATGTGAAATTTTTAATGGCTCAAAGACAACATTAGACAAAAATACCCTTAATGAGAAGTCTTTCTGCGCCTTCTTTATTCATTGCAATAAAAAAATAAAAAAAAGTGTCCGCTGTCATTGAAAGCGACGACTACATAATGTGGCGTGACCACACAGCCCACTATCATTGAAAGCGACAGGTACAGATTGTGACATTACCCCACGACCTCTTCTCTCTCTCTCTCTCTCTCTCTCTCTCTCTCTCTCTCTTTTTCTCTCTCTCTCTCTCATGTGGGACAAAATTGATGGGACAAAATTAATTTCTCTCCTTTAATTTTTGGGGTGGGTTCAATTTTAGGAGTTTAGGCTCTTTGGAGTAGGGTATAGTGGGTTTAAGCATTTTGGGTTTAGGCACCTAGGGTTCACTTTCCAATTATAGGGTTTTAGTTGTTTAGGCGTTTTAAATGCAGTGCATAGGGTTTAGGTACACTAGGGTTTAGGCACTTAGGGTGTCTTTTCAATTGTAGGGTTTTAGTTGTTTTGTCACTTTCATAGTACTGCTAGGGTTTTAGACACTTTTTCATATAGTCTGCTGGGGTTTAGACACTTTTATAGAATCTTGCACCCTAGGGTTTAGGTTTAGGGTGCACTTTCCAATTCTAGGATTTTAGTAGTTTAGGCACTTTTTAGGGTGCATCTTTTCAAGCACTTTTCATCAGCTTTCTTTCTGGGTTTAGGTTTATGCACTTTCATTAGGTTTGGGGGTTTAGACATTTTTATTGCCTAGTGGGGGATATTTTTGGAATGTGTAGGTGATTTGTCCTTTTGACATTAAAGAAAAAGTTGATGTCCTTATTGAAGTAAAGACCTCTTTACTATGTCCTTCCAAAAAACGGACCCTATTTTCAAAGGGTGGGAATGTCTTACACTATGACTTTGTACTCCTATGTTCCCCTTTTACATAGTAATTTTCACTAATTTTGTTCTTTTTAAAGTGCTTTGACAAGTAAATAAAATATTTATGAGTAATTAGAAAGACAAAAAAAATTAGAAACACAAAAATAAAGAAATCAAATAATAGTAATTTATAATTGTGTATTTTTCTCTTATTACATTAGAACAATGAAATCTATATAGATTTATATATGTACAAATATTTTACTCCCTTTGTCTCATAATCTTGGTCCTTTCTTTTTGTGAATGTCCCAAATCCTTGTCCATGTTGACTAGTTAAGGACAACAAAATTGTGTCATTGCCTTTTTTACCCTCCATCCATATATCCAAATTCAAACTCAAAAGTGGAGGCAAAAAAATAAATTAGAGAGTAATAAGCAATCGTTGCATTTAAAAAATGAGGGCATGTTTTGGAGTTTAAATATTTTGAAAATAAATGATTATGTCCCCTTAAAAAGTTGAATTTTCAAAGAGGAACTAAAATTCTGGGACGGAGAGAATAATGGGCATAATCGAAGTCAGATCAGGTTAGAACAAGAAGGGGGAAGCACATTCCACCCCCACACCATTTGCTTAACGGATCGAAGAATACCTGCTTAGATCGGGGTGGATAGATTAGAGGCCGGCGGGACGGAATGGAGGTAATTGCCATCCACTTATTTGCACGATCAAATTTCATGGAAACTTCCAACCAAAAACCGTCACAAACTGCGTATGATCATATGACCGTCACGAACTGTGTATGATCATATGGCGATTGTCCGGTTTCCATTTGTAGATGAGAACATTTGAACATATGGTTGAGGCAAATTTTATATCCTGCTCATAAATCCTCTCTCTTTCTTTTTAATATAAATTTATCGGATAATATTATGAAAAAGATTAGGAGTATATCTCTATATGACTTCTAATGTGGCATTTAGCGACGTACAACAGGACGGTTTCTTTATTATTCTAAGGTGACAACAACAATTATTGGATGATACTGTACATGACTCCATCCATCTCATTTTATTGGGTTTTTTTTGGATTCTAAATTGTTAACGAAACATTAATATTACACCTGTCATATTACTTTTTTCTCCTTTTATACTGTATTTCAAAACATCATCGTTATATGAACTTTTAAAAAAATATATATAAGAACAAAATAATAAAAACAAAAGAGTAAACTGATCACGTTTTGTTAATTACTAATTTTCAACTTGTGCAATCATTTTGAAAAACAATAAAACTTGTCGTATTTGGGATCAAGAATAACGACTGTCGTCCTTCATTGATTCCCGACAAAACGAGTCGTTTGGATTTTTACGATTTGTTTTGAACTGCTGGTGAGTAGGGCTGCAAACGAGCCGAATCGAGTCGAATCCTATGAGGTTCGGGATTAGTTCGTTAGGGTATGAGTCAGTCTCGAGTTCGGCTCGGGTTCGATTCGAGGCTAGATAAGTGGGCTCGAATTCGGCTCGTGAAAAAATTTCAAAGCTCGGGCTCGGCTCGGTAGGGCTCGTTAAACTCAAACGAGCCGAACAATGGCGGCTCAAGGAATTTTTAACAGGGTGTTCAGAAATTACCTTTAACTCTACTAGTTTATCCAATCAGTCATATCTTCACAAAATTTCATATACTAGTGTGTATAATGCAACCTCAAAAATACAAAAACACGTAAAACGTTGTTATTGTTTTAAGTTTTTTTTTTATATTTTTACCAAAGCAAAATAAAAAAAGGAGCATAAATATGCTTATTTTTTTTAGGAAATTATGTAGCGAATACGTTTGCACGGATCTTTTTAAACATATGTTTTTATTTTTAGATTGTCTGCTCTAAGAAAAACTACACCATAACGATACCAGTAGATATTTTTTCCTCTCCATTTTTTTGTCATTAAGATGTCTATTTTGTTTTGAGATGGTATATTAAGTATTCAATTGTAAATCACTTGAATTGCAGTGTGTTTTGTTTATAGTATAGGACTAAGTGTTCAAACAAAATATTAGATAAAATTACTAGATGCAATATAACAACAAAATAAAAAAGCGTGTTCAATTGACCACATTTTCTTATATGTGGTGTCACCTATGATTGGGCTATAACGGAATGTAATTTAGGTTGTTCAAAGTAGACTGATTTGTTGGTGGGTGTTCATTTAATTTTGCTCATTCATATTTCAGCTGGGTGTTCAAAACATGAACTACCCTAAAATTTGTACAAATTTTTACATGTATTATTAGTACAATTTTTTTTTTAGGGTGGTCATGTGACCATCGGAGCCGCCAGTGGAGCCAAACCGAGCCTAATTTAGGCTCGAATCAAGCTCGGTAGGTCTCGTTAGCAATTTAGAACACAAACTGAGAGGGGAAAGAGATATGCTTCAAAACAATGTTACATGTAGATCTACAACAATAATCAACAAATCAAACAAAAATAAACAAATCTACCACAATAATCAAGAAATCAAAAGAAAAAGAACACGATAAAAAAAATATTGAGAACTAAATAGAGTACTCTAATTAGGGATAAAACCCATCTAATCGTAGTAGAGTACTCTAGTTAGGAATAAAAGAAGAACAAATTACATAAAAGTTTCTCAACTATAAAATATTTATATGTAGACCCCTAAAGTATTATTAATTACATTTTGACCTCAGGTTCATGAGTCTAACCGAGCCGAATCCACTTAGGTTCAAGTTCGGCTCATTTATGAAACGAGCCTAATATTGAGGTTCAAGTTCAGTTCGTTTAGTAGACGAATCGAACTCGAACAAGCTCTTACCGAACCGAGCCTCAAAAAGTTCGCGAACGGCCTAGTTCATTTACAGCCCTGCTGGTGAGTGGCTGAACCAGTCACTTCGAAGTTGGGCCATGAACTAATGATCTTTCTGGGAAGGTATTTATCTTTAGAAATTGATTTTGATTTAGGCTAAACTATAGATAAAACTAGGGCTGTAAAAAAAAACCCGCGAACCGTGAATCCGAACCGGACCAAACCGAACCGTAGGTTTTGGATTGGGTCCATGGATTAATGGTCCGGACACGGATTGAAAAATTAGAAAATCGTGCTTCGCGGTTCGGTCTATGGATTTTCATAAAAGAACCGTGGATAAACCGAACCGGACCGTGAGAATTTAATTAATAAAAAATATATATATACTTATATATATAATATTGGGATAAGAATTATAATTAAACATATTATTCTTAATTTTATACCCTAAATAGGTGAATGTGGTATAATTGAAAAGTAAAGGTGCAAATTGTAAATAACAATTGTAATTTTGTTTGCTCGTATATTAGCTACTCCCGGAATCGGGACTGGTTGTGGTGAAAACTTTTGTTTACTCGCTTTATATTATGCTGTTTCTGCATCTTTTTACTACTGCTAGTGGTATGCTCTTGTGGTATGCTCTTGAATGTGAATCTCTTTGAATCATTTTGAAGCAACGTTGTTTGTGACTTGGTGTTGTTTATTAAAACTTAAAAGCTACTGATGAATTTGTTCCAAAAGTTATATTGAGAATGTGAATGTGGAATATGTTTTTTAATTTTGTGGAATGTTATAATCCGTGGATAAACAGTGAACCGAACTGTGATTTTTTTAATTGTTTCGGAACCGGACTGTATACTTTTGGTTTGGACACGGATTGTCTTACATTGGACTGTAGACTTTTGGTTCGGTCCTCGAATTCATATCAATCCGCACCAAACCGGACCATTGATACCCCTAGATAGAAGTCAAATTATTATTATTATTTTAATTTTTTTTAATATTTTACGCAACGAGAAATTTTTGAAGCTTTTCGGCATAAGACCACAAAAAAAAAAAAAAACAGCCAATAAGAGGAACTGCACCTTAGTTCTTTTTTTTTATTTTTATCAGAAGACAAATTTCTTCATTCAGAAAAGCCAAAGGCGCATACAAAGGACTCCATCCAAAATACACTGAGAAAAATCTAGCAACAACAACCCAAATATCAAAGAGTAAGAGTAAGAAGCCATCTCAAACGGCCTAACGCGAGCCATGCTCTCTAACACAACACAAATTGAGTGCGAAAACAAACCGAATCAAAGTTGGGTTTAGTATGAGTCGAGGGAAGGAGAATAACATCTTAAAGGTCGTAAAGATTTAAAGCAGATGAACAAAAGTGAAGCACCGACGGAGCCAAACCGAGCTGCGCAGCCGCAACGAGAACTGAAGTCCCCGGAGGACCAAAAGCAGCCTGAGGCCAAGGATTTATTTACCCACCACCTAACCCACCAGATCTGGAAAACCAAATCGGTACCAAAGCCGGACTGGGAAAACCGACCGGGAGAGAAAAAACAAAGCAAACCCGTCTCGGCCTCCTCCATTATTGGTCCACCACCACCTGCCGCCACCAATCATCACCACTAGTTGTCTTCATCGCACCGATCTGAACCCATCCAAGACAAAAGCCACCACGCCGCAGCAACACCATGGGGCCGAAAAAAACTAGTCTGGGAAGGGAGTCGCAAAGAGAATAGGGGAGAGTAAGGATGGACACACAGGAGTAATGGGATATATATGAGAGGAGAGAGGAGAGGGAGGAGGGGGATGGGGAGGAGCCCCACCCCTAAAACCCTAGCCACTGGAGGGAAGTTTTTAGAGAGAACTGAGAGAAAAAGTTTTTAGAGAGAGAAGGGGCACTTAGAGAGATGTGTAACTTTTTTTGAACTGACCCTTAGTTCATTCAGGTACTTTTAATTTCATTTTGGGTAAAGTATACATTTGCCCTTAAATTATTCGATTTTTTTTTACTTCGTCCTTAAATTATCAATTAAACAAGCATGCCACTTGAACTATCAAACCATTACACGCATGCCTCTTGAACTATCAAACTATTACATAATCAGGTCAATACATGACTCTTATCCATGTTTCGAACGGAAAAGTGAGGAATTTACGTACCCTTTTGAAGTCAAAAGAAGGGTAGTTTCGAGTTTTAACCCCAAAAGGGGACCAACTATGAAAGGAACCGTACTTCCCTCTCCCCCTACTTTCTCTCTGCTTATTATACCACTGGCCCTGTGCTTCTTGATCAACCTGATTTCGCCGTCGATTTGAACTCCACAAATTTCTATGTGGTTCTGAGGAAGACTCCAGCTACGTACGCCATTGTTGAATTCTTATTCTTTGCTCACTGGTTAGTTCACTTTTTAATTGTTTTTTAATTAGTGGTTGTGAAATTTGAATTAATTTGAGTCGTTTTGGTACTATAGTACATATTACTGTTACTATTGGGCTATGTTTGGACAGAAGTGGCTCTTTCAGGGCAGGTGCAATAAAACCCAATGTCTCTCTCACTCTCTTTATTTTTTGATCGATACTGGTGGATGCTTTTAGGGTTTCTTTCATAGTTGGCCCCCTATTGGGATTAAAAGTCGAAACTACCCTTCTTTTGGCTTCAAAAGGGTCAATTTCTCAACTTTCCGTCCAAAATGGATGGGAGTCATAGATTGGCCTGATTATGTAACGGTTTGATAGTGCAAGGGTCGTGTGTGTAACGGTTTGATAATTCAAGGGGCATGTGTGTTCAATTGATAGTTTAAGGACAAATTTTTAAAAAAAATCCAATAATTTAAGGGGAAAATGTATATTTTACCCTATCATTTTCTAACTATAGTTAACTTTTAATAGAAGTGCTTAATCTTTTAGTCAATAAAATAACGTGAGTTCTCATAACAAACTAAAATTAGGAGGCTGATGAAATATATCATGTTGCCTCGCATACCATGCAGTCAGGGATGAACGCTTGGTGCCAGCCATGCAAATATAGCATGTCGTTATATAGATTACACGATTTGGTGACTAAGAAACCTAAACAACTTACGAAAAATATGAATTAAGAAAGAAACATGAATAATAGTCTAGTTCAAATAGGAATCACAGTTATAATAAAACCTAGAAAACATAAGATAATACTCCATCTGTTCCAAAATAATGGTCCACTGCGAAAAGTCATGTCATTCTTCCAATAAAAAAATTCAAAAATTGATCCACGGAAGTACGTAATTTTTTTTATTTAAAAAAGGGCAAGAGAAAGAAAGTAAGACTATTATTTAGGAACGGAGGAAGTATTTCCTTGCAACATTCTAACTCCATGCAATATTCTAAAACAAATAATGGGAATGCCCTTGAATTCCTACTTTGACAATTTTGGGGTTCTAGAGCATATAAGTAGTTGTTTTCACTTGTCACACTCGTGAATGGTCCCCTCAAGGCTCTCCAACTCCCCATGTGATCGGATACTGATTTTTGTAAATTTTTCGTCATTTTGTGGTCACAATAAAGTGAATGGACACACCCAGGGGTTGCCCCAGTGGTTAGGGCGAGTGTCTGACTTTAGGGGTAGTCCCTTTGGTCAGGTGTTCGATTCCCCACAGGGTGAGTATCTGTGCTAAGCGGGGGGCCGTGACTGGTGTGGGTTGCGTCAGCTCCCTCCGAGGTTTGGGTCGTGCAGTGAGTCCAATTAGTGGCCTATTGTAGGGCTGCTCCTCGGTTATCAATAAATAAATAAAGTGAATGGGGAAACCGCGGTAGTATACGTTAGTGTGTATTGTAATTAGCAAAATATCCAGTCCACAGTAGTGTGAAAATTCAGCTGTTTTTGATATCATTGTTTATGAGTTGTAACCTAACTTAACACTAACACGGTTTGTTACTGTTACACCTTGCGCGTTTGATTACTTTCTGGCAAATCAAATTCTAGTTTTACGTCATTTTCACTCTCTCTCCCTCTCTCAAATTTTTCCGAGTTTGATGCTTCTTTCTTTCTTTCGTTTTTTCCATTTGTCAAAAGTTATAAATTACTGCTACTTATAACTATGAACACATAAATGCATCGATAATCGTAGGAAGAAGGCATGTAAAAACTACGCGTACATAAACAGCTGGCATGTGAATTGCTTTAATTTATACTTATGTATAAAATTTCCCATATGACCACACCAGCATTGAGGACTGGCAATATTCGAACAAACGCGTCGTAATGCTTCTGAACTCAGATGTTTTACTCATATTGGTCTTGTCACGTATTGGTCTTGTCACGTATGCTTCTGAACTCAAGTGGGTTATATAATTTGCTCCTTTTTATTTATTTCATAATCGGATGTCTGGGATGACACGTAGGTTCCATGAATATCAACCCAATCAGAAGAGGTAATGGCCCGAGCCTAAGGCCTCTAAGCCATAGCCAAGGCCCCAAATTAAGAATTTTAGAATATCACTTCTCAACAAATTATTATTAACATCGTATGAAACCATCATAACATACAACAAGCTTCTGGGTGGCCACCATAACTAACACAAAAATAGTTGGAAAAATAATTAAGCAATGAGATAGTGACCCAATATTATAATTATAGACCATAACAGAGAGTGTTTTGTGTATAAAATGAGATGGTCACAAACAGGGATGGAGCCTAGGTGCCAATAGGGGCGGTTAGGGATGACAATTTCCCCAAACCCGATGGATACCCGCCCCACCTCCGGCTATTTGGAGGTGGATATTATTCGATTTTTCGTCCAATAGGAGCGGGTATGGTAGAACTTAAAGAATCCCCGGTTGAAAATGGAGCGGGTATGATTTTGTGATACCCGTCTCCGAATACCCGTACCCGCCCCCGTTTCAAATTGTATACATATTTTTATGATTGTATATGCGGGCATATAGTAGTATATAAATGTATATGTATGTGTGTATATATATAAGTATGCATATTGGTATAATTTATGTATATTGTTCCGAATTAAAACTATATATGGTTTAAGTGTTAAAAAAAGTTTAATGATGGTAGTTTTTAAAATTATATATAATCTTGGTAGACTATTATTTCTTCGCAACTTTCTATTCTATTTTGTTTTAAATGGTTGTTTTTGTTAGTATAGGACACATAAATTAGATCTTATCATCTCTTTTTTTTTTTTTCCCCAACTAGTTTGGATATGAATTTACCCGAATATACCCGATCCCCAATAGGAGGCGGGTATGGTGGATTGTCCACTATCCCTTTTGGGTATGGAGGTGGGGATGAGGAAGAACTTCACAATTGGGGATCGGAGGTAGAATAGGGTCCTCCGATCCATACCCTACCCGTTGCCATCCCTAGGGGCGGTCGCATGTGAAAGGAAAAAAAAAACCTCTAATATTTTTTTAAAAAATAAAGTTTTCGAAAATTTCTCTATGAATTATATAGGTTTGTCCCTGCGTAGTAAAATTCCTAGCTCCACCTCTTGTCACAAACAACATAGTATATCCGTGTTATTGGTCCGACCAATCAAACTTACCCTATGAGCATTCGATGAAACAAAGCCATTTCCATCATCATAAAATAAACACTGAACCTGGCCTCAACTGTTACAATCCTTTCTATAAAAAGAAAACTCAGTTGGCTACCACAAAGGTATCTATCACCAAAGAAAACAGTTGAATCAGCTTGTGTCAAGAAACTGTTATTTTCCTTATACAGTGGAACTCTGTTAAAAGTTTATTTCGGATCTGAACACTGTTTTTGGCTCCTTGATAACAACTTCAATTCCCTTTACAGCTTACATAAGACGAAGAAATTCCAAGTGGTTGGCTTCAGATGTTGATGTTTTTGTTCTCTCTCTCTCTCTCTCTCTCTCTCTCTCTCTCTCTCTCTCTCTATATATATATATATATATATATATATGATGGATTGTGAGGTGTCTAAACTTTGTATCCAACCCTAAAGTTTTAGATGAAAATGTCTCAACATTATACTAAGTGATCACTCATTCCGTACCCAAGTAATGTGAGATTATATTTCCTCAACAAATTAACATCGTCCCTCACTTGCACCCTGCTTTAAGGTCAGTCACGTATAGCCCCTTTTTTTAAGTATATCATTGCACAATATTTTTGTAGGGTCTCTCATACCGTGTGGTGATAAGACTTCGAGTAGAGGGCAACCAAAGTAAAATGCTTGTGATTGTGTGGGGTCCAGGTGGTCCTACATTTTGATAGACTCATGCTTTTTCAACAAATATTTATTCTGTGGTGTTGATATATGACTCTCCGAGTGAATTTTTACTGTAGAGAATCTTGTTTTCCATGGTTCACAAAGAGGTCCAAGTTACATAATCTAGGAAAAGGGAATCCTTAGAGCATGTCCAGCCCTCAATCAAATTTTTACTCAAATTTGAGTAAAAACTTCATTTGATATCATCATCTCCAATGGTAAATTCATTTTTTACCCAAATCATTAGTAAAAAAAATTCAAAAACCTTTTAATTTTATTCGTCTCTCACATTCATTCCCAAATCCTCCCAATTTCCTTCATCACCACCAACACATCCTCCAAATTCCACCTCTCAATTTCACCAGTAGAAGTCACCACCACCACCAGATCGAAGCTTCTTTCACAAATGGCGACACAAATTTGGATAAAATCACTTCTCCCGAAAATTACAAGCTCCAGATCTGTACTATCACACCACAACAAGGGTTTCCTCTATGTTCATCACCACCGGCTGGACTTCTCAACGGTGCTTCAGATCTGTCAAGAGCTTCACAAACTTCAACGTTTTTTTGTATCGCTAGTCGACCAGAGTTTGTGACTCGGAAAACTATCGCTGACAACCAACACGAACACTCATCACCGCCAAAGGCCTCCACCACCACCGGCTATCGCCACCATCTGCTGCCAAAAAATAGTCGTTGGAAATTTGGGTACGGATTTGGTTCTCCCTTGATTTGGGTAAGGATTTAAGTAAAACTCAATTTAATATGGGTTTGGATCAAAGACTGGAGGTGGATTTTGAAGGTTTTTACTCAAATTTTAAATTTGGTTTTGAGAAGAGTGTGAAGTGTGAACCCACTGAATATCTGTACTTAGCAGCACGATGGATACGTTCGCATTACAAATTTCCAATCAAATAATTGCCTTTTAACTTTCCCAGAACTGGATGCTGAGATATGCATTGAAAACAAGTGATGTGCGTTTACTTGGTGGAACATATTGGTGTAATGAATTAACATGTCCAACTTTGAAATGAAAAGGCTGTGAGTCCAACTGTCGCTACTGTTTGAGTCAAGTATGGTTTTTCACTTGCTTTTAGTTATGGTATCGTAGCGAAAGCTCCAGCTGCATTGCAATTTTACCAATCCTCCACATACGTGTTTTGTTTAATTACATGTTTTTACCCCCCAATAACATCACAAAATTTACCGAGCGGAGGTGTGGGGTGTTTGGGTTGCTACCTAATAAGCCTATCGACTGCTTAGCTGTAAAGCAAAATGATCAGAGAACCACAAAAGAAGAGCAGAGTTATTCAAAGATAAGGGAACCGACCAAAACGCACCGACGGCATCGGTGCCACCGTTGTGGGTCCCATAGTGAAATGGGGGTGATTTTGGATCGAGTTCATACAGCTGTCCGATTGCCTCGATTCCCGCGTGGACCCACTCGGAATTTGATTCTGAGATCGATGAACGGCTCGGATCGATCGTATGGGACCCACAACGGCGGCACCGACGCCGTCGGTACGCCGTCGGTGCATTTTGGTCGGTTCGCGTAGAAGGGTTCGTTATTCTTCAACCAGATGCAAACTCAAACAAAGATCTGAAGACTTCATGGCCTGTAACTTCCTCGACACCCCATTGCCCAGATGTTTGTATCAAAATTTTTGTATGATCAAACAAATACTAGTTAAAAATGAAGCTTACAGATGGATAACGAAGTAAACTCCCTGGGTTCCAAAGGTCAATTACCAGGTAAACTGTATATACATATAGAATTGGGTAGAATCGAACTATTGCCGGCACTCATAGGAGGAATAGCCTTTTTATAGGCTTTTTCGGAGTTAGCGAAGGGACACAGTTGTAACCTTTGGGTGTTGATGTGTGTCTAGATGTCCAATTGTTCATGTAGAGTCTATAAACAACCCCAATTGGTTCACATTGAAAACATTTATATTCGAAAAACTCATTGCAGATCAAGAGTACTCCAGAACATGTCAGGTGGAAACAACTGGAAACACCTAAAATAGGATCATATTTGCCATCACAACTGGGCATACGGTAAACCATAACAGCTTTCAAAACAATTCCAACAAGCAGCAATCCACATTATTTGTTTGCAATTCACATACCGTACAAAGCCAACTGGGTAATGTAAAGGATAATTGCTTAGGAAGACAAAATATGCTATCTGCTAATATAGGAGTACAGAGAGCATTTCCAGAGAAGTAGAAATTAAAAGGGTTGGGAATATTAAACATAAGGTTGAGCATTTCCATCATGGCTTCACTAAATCAAAAGCTTCTACCATCACCTTTAAAGCCCAGACAATCTGATCGTACCTGACTACAGTTAATAGTTGTTCTTGTAATACCCAAGCACAACAAAGCATACAATTCAGTGTGTGGAAACACTCAAATTAGACAAATTGAGCAGGCCACAATACTCCATGAAAAAATGATACTAAAAAAACTCATCCTTGTGTTCTCATTCATCTTAAGTTTGGCCAAAAAGGGCAGAAACAAATAATAGTAAAATGATTTCAGCGCAAGGATATAGAGAAAAGAAACAAAGGCCTTCAAAGGCAATATAGATCCTAAACCTGGAGGGCATAGTTCCTCAATAGGAAGTAGTACATCATAATGTAGAGAGAAACAAAAGCCTTCAAAAGCAATTTGAACGCTAAACCTTGATGGCATACTTCCTCATTGGGTAGTACATCTCCTTCTTTTTCTCCCTTTCTGTCTTCAATGACGCCTGCATATGAAACACAGCAAAATTGAGTCACCTACTAACCATTCTTCTGGTCGGAATTAAAAGGGCTCTTGCATACTAATACGAATAATCCAAAAGGATTATTTAAGATCCTTATCTTATAAGAAATTAAAAAGACAAATAATGATTCTTATGTACAACTGCTCGTTATTTTGATTTAAAACAATGTATTCAAGACTCTCTGTGCTTCAAATCTACATCACACGCGGTTATAAAAATTCCAATCTGGACTGCAGGATCCATAACTATATTCCAGTAAAATGATCTGGAGAGTACAGAAACTTATACCTCGTCGAATCATTTAGTGGTTGCAATCCAACTAAGAAAATTGTATAGAATAAGAACTAGATCCCAATCCCAATTTTATTCAGCTCTCTCCCACTTTTTTCCCTACACATACTTGCGTATGCCTATAAAAAAAAATGATAAAAGCTCCCCCTCCAAACGTCTCCCCTAATGAGAAACGTTATTTGGGAGCTTGAAGAGAGTGAAAGCCCCTCTGAACTCTCAAGTAACAGAATCATAGTTTTTTTTTTTTTAATCTGGGAGGGAGAGTTATAGTTTCAGTTTCTCTGCAAAGTCCAGCTAAAAGAATTTATGATTTGAATCGAGTTTGGAGGGAGAACTCAATTTTGATTTTTGCTAAAAAAATGGTATCAATGAGTCAATGACTGCCCGATATTATTCGGAACTGCAACAACTAAACAACTAACCAAAGTTAGGATGCATTCTATACTTAAACTCAATTAATCTCCAATCCACAAGTCCCTCCTACATATCCCACCTAGAACCCCATTTTTTCAATACACATTATGCACCTCAACCTCCGCTGGATCTCATTACTCATAAGATTGTTGATCCAGTTCTCCAATCCACAAATCCCTCCTACAGATCCCACTTAGAACCCAATTTTCCCAATACACGTTATGCACCTCAGCCTCCGGTGGATCTCATTACCGATAGGAACTTATCTAAACACTACATAGTAGATTGGGAAAATCTTTATCCTAATCAGCAAAACTACCAAACCCATAAACAGTTTCTTATCCTAGATGATTACTTAGCAGGACCTGAAGTTCAGGATTACTTTGAAGCCTTCAAATTGTGCTCAACTAGGGATTATACAGTGCGAGGGCAGGTCGCTTCATTAGATCCCTAGATATATTGGAGTTATTCATGTGCCTCATCGAAAGTCTACCTACTAAAGATAGGAACATTTACTTTTACGAAGAACTTAAGGTCAAGTATCCAATTGTACGATGACGAAAAAATCGAAAGCCAATTCCATCAATCTTGCTTATCGTTCAGGCTGTGACCATAAACACTGACATAATTCATTCTCAATAATAGAACAGGTGCAGGAAAAGTGAGACAGTCCATTTCTATAGTGTGGTTACAACAACTGTGACAACCCATTTCTCAGTTGGCACTTCAATCACAAGTTACACTACAGCAAAAATTACAGGATAGAAAGAGCAAAATCACATGACTGAAAACAACACCAAATTCTTGGAAACATTGAAGAGATAAAATGAGGGTAGTACCTGGTGCTTGGTGAGGCGTCTCCTAATGGCTCTCGTCTTCTTGGGACGCAGATCAAGGGGCAGGTACTTCTTGTTCTTGTAAACCTCCCTCAGGGCCGCCTTCTGCTTCTGTGAGATCACAGTCAACACCTGTGCTATTGACAACCTCACCACCTTACTGCAACCATTAAACCATAAGAAAATCGCAGTGATCGAACCAGTAAATACAGCAGACACGTGCGCGCACACACACATTGAGACAATGGCGGAGGGAGTAAGATACAATTGGGGTCCCTTACCCTTCTCGCTTCAATTTCTCACGTAGATATTTGACAGTTTGCAATAAAATTTTGATATTTTGCCCCACCAGAAATCTCTAACCCCAACTCGCTTCAAATGCATAGAAACTCTAAGCGTTCTCTTCATTTCGAGAGTCAAAACTATAACGAATGCCTATCATGCATCATTTTCAAAGTATACTAAGTCTTTGACAACAATTGTAAACCAAAATTACATTAATCAGTATACATTCAGCTTATAATTTGGCTCTTAATTTCGTTATTTCTTTGGATTAGCAACTGTAAAAACTAACAGGCATATGATCTAATTTCTGAACCCATCAACCAAAAATGCTGGCTCCTCCCCTGCACACACACAAACACACGCACAGAGAGAGAGAGAGAGAGAGAGAGAGAGAGAGAGAGAGAGATTACATCTTGGAGAGCTTGTTGGGGGCACCACCAGTGACCTTGGCAACCCGAAGAAGAGCAAGCTCTGCTTTCAGATCCTTCAACTGGGCCAATAGATCTGTCTTGGACTTCTGCCTGAGCTCATGTACCTTGATCCTTGCTATATACCAAAACACAACAATCCAAAAGGAACAGAAGCGTCATTCCAAGTGAAATCCATGGACGCAAATATTTACGTACTGAAACATATACGAAGAAAGTAAAGTGAAAAAATAGTTGTTCTTCTTCTTCTTCTTACCCATGGCGTCTGTCTCTCTGATAGCCTGATAAGAAATGAAACCCTAGCCGTCCTCGGCGGTTTTATCAGCTCTAAATAAGAAACCCTAATTCTCAATCGCCCGCGAGGTAATTGCACGTGTGGAACGGAATATGGGCTTCATTGATCGTTTTGCATTAGGGCCTTAAGACTTGTTTGGGCCACAGTGGCCCATTAAGTGTGGTCTTATTTAACCTTGATTAGGTGTCCCAATTTATAGCCTGTGGGCTGCTCAATGCCACTGGATGATGTACTTGGTTAATATCTCAACCCTGATCCCTTTGGATATGGCTGAAAGGAACCGAACATCTCGAGTTCGAGCTTGTGTTCGCACCATGAAACTCATTTGAGATTAATTTGTTATATGGAAAAATCAAGCTTGAACATTATTTTGAAGCTCGTTAAACTTTTGAACCAAGTTCGAACAAGGTACTGCTTGATTTGTTTGACTTGTAAAATTTAAAATATTCAAGCTACTCGAGATCGATCGGCTCGATTGAAAGTCGTTTGAGATCAGTTAGTCACATACACATGTCAATCTCAAACATTTTTTCAAAACTCTTTAAGTTATCAAACCAAGCTTGAACAATCAACAATTCGACTTGTTTGGTTTATTGGTCAGCCCTACCCTTAGATAATCTATGGGCTTATTTTCCATAGGCTGAAATTTTGAAGATGAAGGGTTTCAGTTTTCCTTCTAAAAAAATTACACATTGACAGTTGATATAAATATATTAGTTACGAATGATTATTCACCTGATAAGCTGAGTGGTAAATGATTAGCCTATCAACCTCTCATGTTTCAGACAAAGTTGTGGGCTGATGATAAGGCAAGACTCTTCAATGGAAGAGTTAATTTTGTGCGCTACAGTTTCCACTTTTTAAAGACTTTTAGACAGAAGAGTTTCCATTTTTAAACCTTAACATCCGCCCATTGAGCTGACGGTAGAATTTTCCTCTTTTAGCACATCAAATTGATTCAAGGTAGAACGCAATAGTATCCACGTATGCAATGGCGGATCCAGGAATTCCACTTAGGGGGGTCACTTTTGGTCTTGTGAAAAATTTGAGCCGTTTAATAACCTTAGAATGATTTTTCAATCGCCTTATAAAAATTCAGTTGAATTGAATAATTATATGTACTTGATTGAATCCTTTAATTTTTCATTCAGAATTTACGACCTAAGTTCAAAATGAATTTTAAAGACAAGTTTGATAATTGTGTATCAGGTATTCCAGTGACCTGAATCATAGATATTGTAAAGCTTGTTGCGAAGAGAATTTATATTATAAAATTATTTTGATCTGACATGTATGGTTATCAAAACGCAAAGATAATTTAAAAAATGTGAACTAAATTGATACCTATCATTGTCGGATCAAGAGAAATTTTTCTATCAATACTCTTCTCAATAAGACTTACGGTTCAGATCACGATGAAATTGAGCACGCATTTATCAAACTATTCTTCAAAATTCATTCAAGCTTGGGGTCTTAAATTCTGAATGAAAATCGAAAGATTCGATCAACTACCAATAATTATCCCGATTGAGTTGATTTTTTTTTCTCGGCAAAAGTCAGTATATGTTAGTTATAGTTTAGCAAGGTTTGAACTATATTCAAATGCATGAGAGTGCATGATGCCTCTCACTGGTTATCACGCCACTTGCTGCTTGAAATGATGTGTTGAATCAGATACATAATGCTCAATCTTTCATTTTTGGTCATCTTTGCAGCTTCATTTGATGGGCTTTTTTGTCCTAAGTGTTGGTGTGTCAGTGCGCATGCAAAAGTGAAACAACCAGATGGTGTGCTAGAATTACTTGAATTCCTACCCTTTAATCTAAAGACAATTAGGAGAGCTCTCGTTTAGCTTTTCCTTTAACAACATAAGATAAGAAATATATATACTAGGATCAACTTTGATCAGCTTCCATTAAAATCTAGTAGTAGTAGTTCTCACATCATCTCTATCAGAATGATGATATGGGGACACTAGAGGGGTACAAGCTATTTAGCCTTTGGGAAAGTAACGAGCATTCAGCCAAACAAAAGGAGCTTTTTTCTTGGAGTTCACTCTCTATGATTGGTTTATTATGGTGCCATCTTGTCAAGAAAAACACCTCAAAAAATAAAAGAAGAAAAGAGCTTCTATGGGAAAACAATCCCCACAGAACCATCAAAAGTTTTATGCTTCCAAATCCGAAATCCGAACTATATGAGTCTCAAAAGGCTTATAAAGAAGGCCTAACATGGTCTTATAATTCCTTTGCTTGATCATTTGAAATCTGTTTTCAATTACGTACTAGGTAGTCCACCGTCATTTTTTGGCCACATTTTTCGGTTTTTAAGTCCTCACATGGAAATTAACTTCTCACCGGGACTTGCTAAATATATACAATATTAATACCTTTTAGTCTTTTCGTCAAAGTCAAAGTGGGTCGCGAAATGAACTCCACTTGATGGATTAATTTTTGGGTCTTCTAGGTAGAAGTCCAATTCAAACCATAAATGTGTTAGATAGAACTTGTTACATCACTGTTGCAGACTCTGGATGTAAGACTTTGTGTTATGGAATGCAAATATTATTGTCATGGTTAGTCGATAATCAATAATATCCCAGTAGTATGCTTTATGATTTAATGTAAGTATGTGGGTTGTTGGCCAACCCCCACCTATCCAAAAGTGAGGAAGATTATGCTCTTCATCTTGTAAAAAGATGGCTTAATTGGAAGTAAACTAATTAAGTTAGCCTCTGTGAACTCTTTCAATTCTTTTACTACACTTATGCAAAAGAAAGCTAAATAGTTCTATTTTAACAAGCTCGTCTTTCATGTTGGGGGATGCAGACAACTTTTAGCAATAGTCTGGGAATGTAGGGGACGGAGCCTCCAAGACAATTTTGACAGGGTTTTTTTATGTTTTGTCAGGGCAATTTTGGGCATTGTGTCTTACCTATGTATATAACAGTTGCTTTGTAATCAGGGTTGGAGCGTTTACAATATAAACACAAGAATAGACGAGAGAGAATTTTTTTTCTGAGAGAGGAGAGAAGATTTGTACTATTTTCTTCGATTATAGTAACCTCGGATGGCGTTGGTGGTTTTTTCCTCGTATTGAAATTTTCCATATATATCTATGTGTTCTTTCTTGTTTCTATTCATTATGCATTCTTTTTTATTTTGCGATTTCCGTGACTCTAATTTTCAAGACCCGTAGAGACGTAATTGAACGCGTTGTTTGATCCCTAACAATGTTAGTATAAAGTAGTAGTAGTTTCATAGTTAATTTCCCTTCTATGTGCCTTTCCCAAATTTCTGAGTTAATTTTAACACTAGTACAAGTTTGTACTTGTCTCACATGGCACGTGCTAGAGACGTGTGCACAAAAAGGGGTCCCTCACCCATACATTAAAAAAATTCAAAAATATATAAAGATTTAAACAAGTCCTTACACTAACCTACATCTACAGGCCAGTTAAAAAAAAAAAACCTACATCTACAGGAAAAGAGAACCGTCAACAATACAAGAATTAGAAAGATAAAGAAAAAAGAAAAAAAAAAAAAAAAAAAAAGTAGAAATTTTTAGATCAACCAAAGGGCCTCTTAATCCTTCCAGCCCCACTTCTTTAAACGCGTGATTATAAAACAAATCATGTTTTTAACGAGACCCCACCTACCAATTCAAAAACAAAAAAAATCGAAACAATATCCAGATCCTCATTTAACTTTCATAATTGTATCTCAAATTTTGTTACTACTATGTGCATTGAGAATCACGTCTTCGTTAAAAAAGAAAAAAAAAGAAAAAGAAACTCGCTTCAAAAGAAACTATGTGCATTGGATCGCCGAACGGACGGCAATGATCGTGCACAACACGCATGTTGTGCATTGGTGCACAACACCAACTCCGAACCCCTCTCATATTGCTTCTATTTCTTCCAAGGTACAACAAAAACATAAGATTAGAAGTTGATTCTAGGCCCACCCACAACTCACTAGAAGCTAAATTAAGCACTAAACTTGGCGGATAATCATGGCAATGTTTGGGCCCAAGTACGTGTGTCCATTTCAAATCAAACGGCAGTTGATTAAGAAATCCAGTTTAGTTAGATACTTGTAAATAGGAGTACTATTAGTCAACTAGGTACAGTGGTTTAATGCTAATCAAGGAGTGATGAAGAAGTGTAATTATGATTATCAACTTTTAAAATTAATCCACTTGAAATTAGGTCCCAAAAGGGGGCCGAGAGACCTAAATTATAAAAAAGGGATACACACCTAATAAGCCCATTAGCCGAGTTTAATCATTACAGTACTATTGTTACCTGTTATTCATATGTAATTAGTTGAAAAGCAAGAATGTGTCTCTACCTACTTGAATCATTCAGAATATTCATGCATGTATGCCAATCTGCCTGCTGAAATTTTTGAAGAATTGAAACGAAGATGTTGGTATCTAAGCAACTTCTGCACTGCAAATGCATGCATTTGGAGTTGATGATGCAGTGGTGTAGTACTATCAACTCTTGTAGGGTCAATTTAAACAGGCTTTGCTCATGGACCTCGCTAGTTAACAATAGAATTGATCCTTCATTGTGAGGAATGCGTAAGTTGGCCTGCAAAGAGAAGATGGCACTTGTTCAATCAGTACCGACACAAACGACCTCTCTGACGCTCAAGTCAATGAAGAGAGAAGTATCAGGATTTTGAGCATAAGGTTAATTCGTTATAATTATGAGATTAATATAAAACAAATCATCCGTGTGCTGTTTTTCCGTCAACAAAGATCACAAACTGAATTTTTCATAGTTAGTTTTGTGTTCGAAGAAATTCAGTACGAATCGGAGTTACTAGATCCACTGCATCAAATTATCAGGTCATTTGTTGATAGTCTTTAGCCCCAAGCTTAGTGGTTGGTACAATCGCTCATTGCCAAAAGAAAAGAGGAACCGATTGACCAAAGTTAGCTTCTTGGAATCATATCACGAGAAAGATTTTTCTTGCGAATCTACTACAGTATCGACATGAATGACTTGTCTTTTACCGGAACATAGACGAGATTAGCTGACACCCAATCACCCCTCACTATCAAAACCAGAAAAGAAAAGTTAATTCATTAGGTTTTACACATCTGGCCCCCCTTTAAATCAACCATATTTGTCTCATTACCTTCATAATATTGTTTTTTTTTTCTTTTATTCCACTAAATTTAGCACGGGAAACCATTCCAGACAATTTCATTGTCGCTCTGTCTTATCTAATTTTAATCCAGGACTTGTGACCTTAAATCTGGTTTCCTCACCTTTCATTTCTTTTGACTTTATAGTTTATGAGATGCAATATTAATAGGAAATTGAAAAGGGCCTTCGGTTCTCCACAATTAGACTCCAAAGAAGCTCTGCAATTTTATCTGGATCGTCTTTCTCAGAAATCAATGTTCTAGATTCTTAAAACATTCTTTTCAAGAAGAATAGTTTCTTTAATTCCCGGCCGGAAAAAGTTTTAACAAAATGTAACATTTAAAAACATCTTTTTTAGCAGCTGAGATCACACAGACTGTTCTTTGGAGTTCATTTACGGATGCTAGAGAAGCCTGATTCTATGGAAAAAAAACATTGTAGATGATACTGCAAGTAATAATATAAGGCTTAGTATGTATTCATGCGAAATTATATATTAATGATTTGTCATAGAGTTGTTGCAGATATTTTGTCATGAGTCTTAATTTGCTGTTCATTATACTAGATAATGTCTGATTACGACAAAATTACCGTCAGTCCATCACGAGAGTCCGCATCTTGTTGCCGGAGAAAAGCAATATTTAGCACATTCTCAACTTAACAATTTATACCATTGTGGAAAGTGGTGCGAAGCAAGTGATTCATCTAATTAATGGTGTTACAATCTACACAGATTGTGATCTGACTTAGATTGTATCGACCTTTCTTTTATTCACCCTGAATCCATTAGAGTTTACAAGATGGAGATTTCAACTCTCAGGATAGGTCAACGAATAGCCAGAGTCGGCAGCTCATGACGAAAGAAATCAGCGTGCCCCCAAGAGCAACAGGAAACCTGGCAGCCACAAGTAAGACGCCACCCTTTTGAAAGCTCCCGTTGGCACAACGAGTTCTGGGCACGGTAAAGCAATATTTGGCTAAGCCGGCAAACTACGCATCCACGACGGGCTAGACCATTCCGAGAAGTCAAAAAACGTAACCAAAACCAAAAAAATTATTAACCCACAACTTTAGCCTACTTGATCTAGGGAGACCAGAGAATACATTTAGAGAAACAGAAAAAACAAAGAAAAAAAAAATCATCATTGGTAGATTGTATCCACCTTGTTAATAATTTGTCATCTTATTTTTTTCATACTTTAAACGTGATTATAATAGGATAGCCCATTCAGTGGTGAAACGCTCCCTATGAGAAGTTATGAAGACATGTTGGACGGCTTTTCCGTAGATTTTGACTCGAATATATTGCCAATCATTTGTTTTACGACACTTAGAGTGAATTATCGAAAATATCGTTCTTACTATTTGAACATGAGCAAGGGCGGAGCTACCATGGGATAGTCACTGACTTTCACATTTGTCCTTTGTTTTTTTGTCAAACGATAGAATGTTAGTTGTTAGTACAAGTTAGAATATTACGATGGCCAACATTTTGTCTATAAGAGTCGAATCCTAAATCTCACATCCTGAAAGAGCGCTACACAACTACTGGGCCAAACCTTGTTAAATTGGTAAAAGTTTTACTGGCTGTGTTTGGTTAAATAGTTTAGTTTTTATGATGTCAGCAGGTGTAATGAGTAGAGAGAGATAGAGAGAGAAATGAGGAAAATGATGATGTCATCAAAACTAAAACTAAAACTAAACAGAGAAACGAACAATGCCACTATATTTTGTGAGTTTGACCCTAGAATTTTAATGAAATTGCCCCCGAGTATAAAACAATCCCACCACGACTATAAATTTCCCCTTTTTAAACGCTAGAATTTCACTTGGCATCAGTTTAATAAATGTAGTTCATACTTGTGACTGTTGAAAAAGCTATACTGGATCAAGTGCTAATCAACTCACCTAATAGCAATTGATGTTTGGGGAAGGCGCGACTAAAAGGGCAGCACAAAGCCCTACACTTAGTGGCAGACGCACACGAGATGTTTCACAATACTGCCCGTACAGCATCGACGGGTGAAGGCATTTAGTCCACCCTACGCTTGCCCCACGTCAACAGGGGGCGTCTGGAGTACAGGGTAGATGCTGACCCTCATAAAGCTAACAATCTCCCTCCAACACCAGCCTGGGACTTGAACCTGTAATCTCACTTTGCTACCACTTGTTGGATCGGGCGTTAACAGAACAACAAACTCACCTAAAAGCAATTGTTGTTAGGGGAAGGCACAACTTAATCTTAAAAGCCTTGCACTTAATGGCAATTGGACATGAGGTGCTTCGCAATGCTATTGATACAACACCGACATGTGGAGGCTCCTCCCTACACTTGTCCTGTGCCAACAGGCTTTGAGTACAAGGTGGATACTGACCCCATGAAGCTAACAAGATAGAATTTCAATACGCAGTTCTCAATTAAAAATCCACACTTGCAAACTTTCTAGGCATAATTCATGAATATTGTGACATTCTTTTGCAAAATATCGCTCCATCTATTATTCATTTCTTATTAGCAAATAAGGAGAAAGTTAAGTATGTTTCTAAATATTGATCTCACTGTCAGATATTCACTGTCAGATATTCCTGGTGAACTTCGAAGAGACAAATTGAAATCAATATTACCTTGACCATCATAGTTTTTTTTTTTAATCAGACCTTGACCATCGTTGTAGCTCATCAAAGACAAGTGATGAAGCTGTGTCTGTGAGGCTACTTAATCCCTTTGAAAAATGCAACTGCCCCTTAGATTACAAATTTCAAGCTAGACAAGAAAGGCTCAAATGTCAGTTCAATCTACTCAGAAACCAATGATCTGGCAATAATAAGACTACTTAATATTTGAAATTTGATCCCCATGCCATTATTAGTGGGACTAATCATTTCACACGCAAAGACAACAGAAATTAACACAATTTAACCTCCCCCACAAAAGCAAGAAAAGGGGCAACCACAGCTTTAATGGTCCAGATAAACCAGAGAGAATACCCTCCGAAATTTTAAAATTAAGTGGGACCTAGCTGCTTCTTTTTCTCCGGAAATGCTATAGACCCGGAAATGTTATCCACAATTGACCCCGAAAGTGTAAATCAACGGCCCAGATTCACTCCAAGTGAATTTGGGCCATTGATTTTCAAATTCTAGGTAAATTCTGGGTGTGTTTTCTGTGTATGTAGCAGTGCTGCTTTTTCTCTACCCTTGATTTCACCCTTCTTTCTCTTCAATCCACTCACTTTATAAGCAGATCAATTTGGCTTCATTTTGAAGATCTTCCTCACAGTCCCCTCCACCTCTTGTGTTACAAATATTCTCTCTGCATATTCACTTAGGCCACCAATTTTGTTCTCTCTTTGAGGTTTTTATCTTCATAAAACATGAAAACCATAGACCTATTTTGTGCATCTCCAGCTTCCACAGCAATATGTTCAAGCACAGATCAACGGTCCATGATCCGCCATGTCACAAGGCCTATCGGTCGCCATGGAAAAACCCTCCTTCCCATCCCATGTCAATCTCAACTACCCATTGATCCAAAACCTCATTATCAGAAAAACAGAAAGAGCACTTCTTCTAATAAGCAGAGTGGTTTTCATAGGAAAAGCTCGGTTGGTGAAAATGACCTGTATAGCCCTCCTGGCTCCTCTAGGTATCTCCTAAGTGACACACCATTTTTCAATGACGTGTTATCGGATTCGGATCATGACAAGCCACTGGTTCGTAGCCCGAGTACGAGAAAGGGGCAACGTAGTCCTTATGATTCCCCATCATCAGTATATTCACCACGAGTGCGAGATTCCCCATCATCAGTATATTCACCACGAGTGCGAGATTCAGATCATTTCAAATTATTGGCTCCTAGCCATAAAATGAGACCAGGGCACCTTAGTTCACCAAAATCTTCACCCCGAGGCCGAGATTCGGATCATGCCAAAACATTGGTTCCAACCTATAAAGTGACACCGGGGCACCCTAGTTCACTAAAATCTTCATCGCGAGGGCGAGATTTGGATCATGTCAAAACAATGGTTCCTAGCCAGAAAATGAGAGCAGGGGACCTAATTTCTACCGATTCTCCATTGTCAAAATCTTCATCAAGTCGCTCTTGCCCTCGTGACAAGGTTTTTTTTTCTCTTTCTTTTTCTGTTTTTTGTATTTCGTTGATTATATTTCACATTTTGTTCCAAAAAACACACACAGGTTTTAGTATTTGTGATTTTTTGCTATTTTCAGGTTGTAGAATTGAGGGTATCAATACATTGCAAGGGCTGTGAAGGAAAAGTCAGAAAACACATCTCTAGAATGGAAGGTAAGTAGAACTCCTAAGTATAAAGGCTAGGGATATATGGGACTAATCACTAATGAGAGTGACATGCACTTGCTTTAAAAAATTAGCCAAACCAAATAAACAATTAAACTTATTTCTTGCAATTTCCTTAATTGGCTCCATGGATTGTTTTGTTGATAGGTAACATCAACATAAGTTAAGCAACAGCTTCTTTCTTCTTCTTTTTCATTTTTTTGGCAGGGGTGACGTCATTTAAGATAGATTTGGCCGAGAAGAAAGTGACAGTCATTGGAGACGTGACACCGTTGGGTGTACTCACAAGCATTTCCAAGGTGAAGAACGCACAGTTTTGGCCTTCTCCAACTTCTTCTTCATCTTCGTCGTCATCACCAATGGTCGGCCTCGACTAATAATCATATCTAAAATCTTCAGTTGGTTTAAAAGTATGTAAAGTAGTAAAAGATTGATGTTGTTTGGTTCTTTTTGTGCTCATTTCTTGGGGGAAAAAACTATGGTGTGTCTTTTTTTGGCTGTTCCTGTACCCTTCTTTTCATTTGAAAACCTGCTTAAGCTGACAATGTTGTCTCTCAACATTTGAATCTAAAAGCAAAGTGATCCTCCCAAAAAAATCTTTTCAAGTGTTGTTTCACTGGGGGTACAATTTCAGTTATACCTAAATGACTGAATTTAATGAAATTTTTTATTTTTACTTGCCTAAATGACCCATTAAAGACATCCAAACTACTTGCAAGCATATAAAGATGAAGGAAAATCCTTATTTAAACCATGCTTAATTCTTACCCTACCCAAAAGAAGAAGGAACTTAATAATTTGCTTCAGATATATGTATGTTAATGAATATATTTGAAACTACAAACAAAAAAGACTCTGAAATTTAAAAACAAAAACTCAGGCCAAACAGCTTCATGAGCTCCAAGCATGAGTCATCTGATGAGAAGGGGGACAGTGGTGGGTACTCAATGGGCATGGAAGGTTATGGGTTTTGAAAGAGACACAGCAACACTTTTTTTCTTTCTTTAAGGGATAATGTGGCCATTGAGGATTCAAGTGGTAGTGGGTGGTTTGTTCTATCTGTTTTGGATGTATAAATTTGGAGAATCTTTTCTCTTCATTTTTTTTTTTGGAGAACTTTTGATTGGGTGGTTCTTCTCTTCATTCATTGTGTGAACATGCCACAGAAGTAGGACTAGTCAAGTTTGGGCTGCACCTTAATGAACAACCTTTTATTTGGGAGTAGGTTACTTTGAGACTGGGGAGGGTTTCATGAGAAATTCGTTTTTCAAAATAATGTTCATGTCAAGCTTTCCAGAGGCTTCGGTGTTTGGTTTAGAGTTTAGTTTAGTTTTGATGATGTAAGCAGGTGTAATAAGTGGAGAGAGATAGAGAGAGAAATGAGGGAAATGATGATGTAAGCAGTACCAAAATCGGACCAAAACTGTGTACCAAACACAGCCACTGTGATTCTTAGATATTCGGAGTCTCACTCTTGTGAGCGCCGCAGCTTTTTCCTTTTCCAATTTCCCTTGCATCGAGTTTTATTTTTACACACTCTTTATTTGTCACCTGCACTACAACGGTTCTACCACAAACTCTTATTAGCCTTATTTCAAGGAATTTCTCCTTTTCGGACTTAGGGGGGGTGATGTGCATGGGATGCACAACACTGTGCTGTGCAACCCCACGGCGGGCCACGCCGGCATTTTTTTGATGATCGGAGACATTCACCACGTAGACCTCGTCGAATACTACAAGTGTAGAAAAAATCAATTCGATCGGATATCTTTAAGTACGTCATCGGAACACAAATACTTTGAAAACAAATGGAACACAAATGGACACAAACACTGGATCAAAATCACTTTTTCATGTTATTTGTGTGCCGATGAGGCACTTAAAGATATCCGATCGAGTTGATCTTTGGCAGACTTGTAGTATTCGACGAGGTCTACGCGGTGAACGTCTCCGATCATCAAAAAAATGCCTTAGCAGCAGCATGCCTGCAGATAAAGACGGCGGTGCGTGTTGTGCGTTGGGATGCACGCACAACACCCCCAGGTTCCTTTTCTAGTCTTGCCTTATCAGAGTCTTGAATAATTATTGAGAAATATAGAATTTCTGGTTCTTATAGACTTTCTGGTTCTTCAATTTTTCCAGTGGTGGCTGTGTTTTTTTTTTTAGGACTTTTCCCCTACCAACTGTACCGAAAGGGAATTTAGAATGATAATAAGCAAGCAAAATTCCAAATCCCTATCCATCCAAACCCTAACCTAGTCATTTGATTTTAATATTCAAACTTTTGTGTGTTCCCTTTCTTTTGTGTCGAGACTTTATTTTCTTTTGACTAAATACCTTGGACGGCTGCAAAAGAAAATACCAGAAGAAACTAAAGGTTGAATTCGGTCCATTCATCAATTGGTTTTTTTCTTCTAACAATTTACTTTAACAGAGAGATTTGTTGATATTGGGGCGCAACATGGGTGGTGATGGTGTCAGTGAAGTCACCTATGTATCTTTTTGTTTTGTGAGGTGTTTGGATGGGGTGATCCTTGTGGCTAGAATTTGATCCTAAAATGGGATTCATCCAAACGGATTATAGAAACTTGGGGAGAACAAATGCTTTACCATTGCAATCAAACAGGCCATGTGAAAAAGCTTTAAAATAATAGCATGATAGAAAGGGACCAAGCAGGGACGGAGCCAGGAATTTAACTAATAGGGGCGAATCTTTTTTCTAAAATATTTTGCAGGGGCGAACCTCTATAATTCATAGGAAAATTTCTTTTTTTCTATATAATACTAGAGGATTTTTCCTTTCTTTGGAGGGGCGACCGCCCCTACTGGCCCCCTCTGGCTCCATCCTTGGGACCAAGACCAAAAATGCTAACGATGTTCATATCTGTTCCACGCATTTGTGGTGGGTTCTGCTTCTTTATCAAACACGTTTCTTGATTGATTACTGCGTTACTTAATGCTTTAAGTTTATCTCTATGCGATTTTGCTCAACGGTGTTAGTGTCACAAGAGATTATTTTAGTGCCACGATATTTAGTTGGTTAAACGACAAGGAAAGGAAATTATTTGCGTTGGTGATTTTATCACAGAGAACTACGAAAATAGGAGAATTGGAGGCCCTGTAGTGAGCTTACTCACTACATGCGTGTAGTGAGCTTCTCTACTAAATCCGATCCGGATCATAATTAAGATAAATTAGAGTTAAAGTAAATGTAAAAGTACTTTTTAAAGTGTAAGACGATCCGGACCGTTGATCTCGGATCGGACGGCCGAGAGAGTTCACTACACGCATGTAGTGAGCTCACTCACTACAGGGCCTCCGGATCCTGGTTCATTTTGCATATATTTTTCCATCTCTCTCATTGTTCGGCCAAGAAGGCCTATTTTGGGTTGTAGATCTTCTAATACCATAATCTGTTAATGAACCATGGAATGGTTCAAACAGTTGATATGGGCTTGGGCCGAAGTTATCCGACTTGCTTCAAAGGCCCTTGTGGACAGAGAATGACCCAACGATCGAAACTCTGTGGCTTATACAGTAGTCTAAGTTTTCCTCTTGCAAATCCAATAAAAAATACTTAACAATATGATTGAAAATTTCATCTAAAAAAATTCATATCTCATTTTTTAAAGGGGTCAATGAAATAGCTCCAGCGTGGACAAAATTCTTAGACTTTACGGGCCGGTACAGCACGGGATTCAAAACCTTAGGATATCAATGCCTATGTAAGCAGCAAATGATCAAGATCTTACTACTAATAATCTTGTTCAATTTAGCTTTTATAGCATGTAAAGGGAGCGGGGACTCTGTAGTGCCCAAAAACACTACATGGTTGAAATACTCCGGACCGTTGATTGCCGAACGGAGAACTATGATTGGGGACTCATATACTGTATAGGGTCCTGGATCCTATAATTATAGTGAAAGTTCAGTCTCAAACAGCAATATATGATCCAAATAAGAACAAAAGGATTTTCAGCATCCAAACATCTCACAACAAATTTCAACAACACAAGGATAAACCACCATAAAATCCAAACACAAACACTCAACACACTAGTAAGTCAGAAACACACTGATCTGCACCACAGTCTCCGCTCCTCCATCACTATTAAACTGCCCATTCACAGCCGGAAATGTCTTGACAGTAGCAAACCCCTTAGCATTCACATGTTTCCCAGTTCCACCCATAACAGCCAGCACCGACTCCGAAACAACTGTCCGATGAACCCCGAAAAAGCTAATGCTATCTGCATAACCCCCACTCTCAAACATCACGGTGAAAGCCAAAGTCTGACTGGTACCATCCACAGAACTCGCGACGTAAAACCCCTGAGCCTTCCCCACCAATCCGGACCCCCGCTCGTGTCCTTCGGTCAGTTCGTCGTCGAAAGCCGTCAGTGTCCCAAACATGAGCTTCTGGAGTGCGGTCCCCGAAGGGAGGCTGACTCCATTCATAAACCCGAACCCCCCGTTGTTGAAATTGTTGTTGTTTCCGTTGTTTTGCATCACGCTGGAAGTGCTTCCGCCTAGGCCGATGAGGAAGGGGACATTGTTGTTATTCAAGATCGCGCTGTTCCCGTTGTTTACGGGAACCCCGTTGTTGACAGGGAGGACTGCGCCGTTTGGCTTGGCGAAGGGCACTTGACCATTGACAGCCGGGTTGGTCACGATTCCGGTCATGGCTCTAGCCGTTGGGTTCGTGCCGCCTAGTATGTCGTGCATGAAGAAGGTCAGGGGGTGATCACCTGGGGTGGTGGTGGCTGCCGCGGGAGTTACGGTGGGAACAGGTGTTTCTGGCAAATCAGGTGTCACGGCCGGTGCAATGGAGGGAACAGCTGGTACCTCCTCGTCGAGGATTCGTGCTGAGGATGCGGATTTAATCGCAAGGGCTAGGAGGAGGAAGGCGATGACGGTCCCGAGTGGAAACTGATGGTTGGCCATGAGGTTCTGAAGAAATTGAGGGGACTACTTGTGTTGGACAATGAGAATGATTTTTGATGATGGTGTTTGATAAAATGGTAAGGTAATATATACAGAGCATATCAAGTTACAGACTCAACAAAAAAAATTTTGATGGAGTTGATGAGATGGAGCAGGTACTTAGGTACGTTTGTTTCCCACTTCTGAGTGTATTTGTTAGAACTTTGTGGCCAATGAATTATAGACTGGAATCACTGGATAGAAAAAGGAACAAACTATATAAATGTGTTTGTCACAAAACAATATGCCTCAAAACCAAGAAATTTTTCATATGCCGAGCGGGTTTGATGTGGTGTCTGACGTGGTATTCGTAGCTCACCATCCCAGCTATCCATCTCCGCAATCAATGGTCTGGATTTCAAATTAAGTATTTAAAATCCAGACTGTTCAATACATTTTTGGATGGCCGAGATGTGCGCCAAATACCACCACGTGGTACCAGCTCGGCATTGAAAAATTTCTCCTCAAAACCAGAGGTCCAAACCTTGGCTTCACCCATCTGCTATGGTGATTCAGTCGTTTATGTTCAAATTTGGGCTCAAACTGACTCAACACACCTAGCCCCAATGACGTTCATATTTATCAACTAAACCCCTAGAATTGAATAATAAACCTATCCCAACAGTTCCAATTTCATAGCAGGTGGACGAATATTTATTTATTTCTCTTTTAGTTGATATATACAATTCCGGGGTATAACAAAGTCAGAAAGTTTCACCAGTTGAAAGGAATTAAAAATGACTCATGTATTACTATAACTACTGTGCAAAACAAAATTGTACAGTGACAAAACGAAATGCAAATTAATTTTGAACATCACAATGAAACGAAATGCAAATGTATTATGTCATCGATCCAAACATCACGATGAGAATATCCAATCGTTTATTAATTTTATTCCTACATAGATAAGAATTACGACGATTGTCTCTCTCTTTTCTCACAGAGTTAACCAAACGAAATATAAAGCTAGAAGCTATAACAAGAACAAAGCAGAGTTCAAAGTAGAAAAACTGGTGTATGAAATTTGTGTATGCATCTGGATGGATTCATGGCCAACTTGTGTGTAAGGAAAACTATGGATCAAGAAGGCTATCAAGTAGATCCACACGAGATCATGGGCCCTCGGCACTGTCAATCCAGGCCGTTCAGTCATATCGACAACTCTGATAATATTGCCTCCCCTCGGATCCACCACCTTCCAATTGAAACACTGTATAGTTGCCGCGAGCATGGAATGCAGCTGTTGCAGGGCTAAAGACATCCCGGGGCAACCCCTTCGCCCCGTGCCAAAGGACAGTAACTGGAAATGTTGCCCCTTAACATCAATTAAGCCCACCGGATCATCATTTTCGGCTCGTAAGAACCGCTCGGGCCAGAAGTCAAATGGGTTTTCCCAGTACTTTGGGTTTCTTCCAATAGACCAAATGTTGACAAATAGCATAGTTTTAGCAGGGATGTTGTATCCATCAATTATGCAGTCTTGTACTGAGCTTCTTGTGACCATGGGGATTGGAGGGTGAAGCCGTAGTGTTTCTTTCACGATGGCTTGGATGTAGGGAAGATTCGGGCCAACCAATTCGACTACTAACCGATGTTTCCCCACGATGGTATCGATCTCTTCTTGCGCTCTCTTTAGCACTTTTGGATTGTTGATGAACTCTGCCAATGCCCATTCCAGTGCAATCGCTGATGTATCAGTAGCTGCCGTGAAAAAATCCTGAAAAAGATGGTCATAGTACATTATTTGATCAGTTGCCAATTAATTACAAGACAACGAGGTCACAAAGAAAACAAAAAGATAGCTTCCCTAGACAGAAAATTTAGCCAAAGAGTTCAAAAGATTAAATTAGAATAATTAGATATGGTGTTGAAACTACCTCAGGACACCCGCATACTTAAGTGCACCAGACCAAATTAAACTCTTAAACTTTACAGTACTTCTCGGCACCTGAAGTCACATAATGCGAGTGCGCGGGAGCGCAAGCATGAAAAGCTCCTCCAAGGACATCCTATATAAACTACTAAAATTTGTGAGAGCGATGATTGAGATCACGAGCGTAGGCCATTTGAAGGATTTAGTTAAGGTCCTGACTATGTGTTGGGATTCCGATCCGCCTGAGGTTCTTCCCGTGCGTGTGTATGCCTAATCCATTAGAGAGTATTCACGGAGTCCACTCCATCACATAGACCAAATATATATTGAATGACTCATATCCACTCAAAAAACTAAGTCTAGCTGTAAGTGGTGAGTAACGAAATTTTGTATTAAGGTAAGTGAAATTGTCCCTTTAGATTAAGGTCTAACCCTTTTTTTATTTATCCATTGTGAGACTCAATCTTTTATATATGTTCCTACACTATATACAAGAATCACCTCCTACTCCTACCCACATATTCTATCTATAACACGAAAGCACCCTTTTGAGAGGACAAATTTTGAAGCTGGCGCAATTTTTTAGTTCTCAAAATTTCCCATAGTTTCAACTTTGCACATATCACAATCTTAGGCATGGTTCTCCAATGGATTTTATGAGATAAAATGGAAAATCTCATTTAAGTTGGTGTTTTATAGAGGGGTGATAAAATCACGTTGTTTTTCCAATGGATAAAATCTAGTTGTGATAAAATCTCCACTAATGCCATTTTTACAAATTTACCCTCCTTTTTGTTTCATTTACAAGTTGTCCTATTTTATGTAAAGGTTGAAATGGTAATTTTACATGCCATTTGTGGGTGGGCCACATGGGGACCACAATGGGTTAAAAAAAAAGGAGAAAAAATCATTCCTTCATTTTATCTATTGGTAGAGGATGGTAATAAATCTTTATCACGCTAAAATCCATTCAAGAACCAAGCCTTAGTAAATAACTGAGTTGTTGATCATGAGGATAACTCGGTAAAGTGACTAATTAAAATAGTTGGCTCGTTGTGCGACTTCATGTACACTCCCATTGCACATCCATTGCCACGGAAGCAAAATTTTCACATGTGAGAGCAATGGAGGGGTTTATCTTGTGTGCCTTATCTTAATATTAACAAACTGGGTTTTCACGGTTTTTTATGTGATGTGTTGTGAGAGAATGACATGTCTCGGTGTTTGGGAAAAACAGTTTTTTGTTAGTGGAACACCCCCTTAGTCTTGCTTTGAGATTTAGGGGTTTGCTTTCATTTAAGGTCTCAAGTTTGATTCCCCTTGCCAGTGGTCATTTGGGGTTATGCCCGGTCGTTACCTCTAATGCTCTGAAATTAGTCGATATGTACACAAGCTGGCTCAGACATTTGATTATAAAAAAATAATAATAATAAACATTAATACAAACATATATGTTTTTTTTTTTTTGTCTTCTTCTATGATTTGACTCTGGTTTTTAGGTGTGTAGGGATATATGTGCCCTAAATGTTACTCCCTTCGTCCCATTTTAAATGCTCCCTACGTATATCCGTGTCATTTTCAAACGTCTATATCTTTTTCTTGGTAAGGTTCTAAAAGTTTTTTAAAATTTTGTCTAATAGAAGTAATTGAGATCTATCAAATAAGATCCATATTGCATATAAAATACATTATAGAATGAAAACTATAAGAGTTTTAAAAAAACACGCATAACCGTTGGGAGCATTTAAATTGGGACGGAGGGAGTAGTAACTTGAAAACCAAGAATTCTTTTTATTCCACAATCATGCCTTCATACCTAGCGTTCTCTCTTACACCCGCCCGCAGCCTTTTTAGGCATAAAAGTCAAGAAATTTGCATACACCCCTATCTTCCGAGAAAATTTTCAGTGCCGAGTGGGTACCACGTGGTACCCGCTCGCACAATCTGGGCCGTCCATTTTGGTTTTGGATGGCTCGGATTAAAGAGAAAGAAACAGGAGAGAGAAACAGGTGAGAGAGGAGAGAGAGGGTTTCGATCTCGGCCGTCCAATACACTTTTGAACGGCCCGGATGCAATGTTCGGGTACCACGTGGGCTCGACCACGTGGTACCCACTCGGTACCCAAAAAAATTTCCTATCTTCCCGACACCCAAATTTTTTTCCCTATCTTCTCTACACCCACCCTTCGTGGGGCCCACCACCCTTTGCTTTTCCATTTCCTTACCCTATTTCCAAACCTATACGCCTATGTTACGTTCATCCTACTAATGCATTGCTAAATTAGTTTTGCATTGGGATTTAGGGGTTTGCTTTCACTTAAGGTCCCAAGTTTGATTCCCCTTGCTGGTAATCTCTTGGTGCCATTTGGGGTTATGCTCGGTCATTACCTCTAAGGCTCTGAAATTAGCCGAGATGTGCACAAGCTGACTCAGACATTTGAGGCCATGTTCCGCTAAAAAAAACAGTTTTGTTTTAACTCAAAAACTATCTCATTCCACTAACAAAAAACCACTTAGTTTTTTTGCAAAACCAAAAACCAAAAAAGCCAAAAAACTAGTTAGTGGAACAAGTTAGTTTTTTTTTTTTGCAAAACTAAATATACAAAAAAACTAGTTTAATGGAACAAGTTCGTGAAACAAGTTAGTTTTTTTGCAAAACTAAAAACCAAAAAACTAGTTAGTGGAACAAGTTAGTAGTTTTTTTGTAAAACTAAAACATCCAAAAAAACCAAAGTTAGTGGAACACCCCTGATTATACAAAAATAATAATAATAAACATCACGAGGGCTTAATTCAAATTTGAACTTTTGATTTTTGATTTTTTTTTTTTGAATATTTTACTTTTAAAATCGCGTTGTTCTAAAATACAGTATCCTTTTGCATTGGTAATATGGTTAATTCATTTTGGTGAAACGGAATGATAAATAACTCCTCAAAAGAAAATTTTAGCAGCGTAGTGGCTGTCATACATAAATCCAAAGGAGACTAGAAAGCTTAATCTATACAAAAATGATATATACACTCCCTCCCAGCCACTCCCAGCCACACTCTCTCTCACATGTGGTGTGATCCCCACTTGTGGCCCCCATGTGAGAGAAGGTGTGGCTGGGGAGGGAGTGTATGTATCACTATTGTAATCTATAACACGTCTAATGATTAGGTCATCCGTAGTCATAAACTCCCTAATGGAGTAATTGAGTATTAAACTCCCTAATCATAAACTCGATCCCTAATTCTTCGGGGTAATTGAGTTGGGGTATAAATGATTCGATTTGGTCCTGTTTTCGGTATTTTTCCAAATCAATCTGGACATTTCGGTTTGGACATCTAACAATCCAAATATTAATGGTTCGGCCTAGTTTGATTTCTAACTCTTTTCCAGTTTGCTACTTGATGTAGAGTGGGTTACGTCCTTGTTTCTTGATCGATTCAACCGTTCACGGACCAAAAGGCATTAATAATACGCACAGCTCAACGTCGTCGGAAAGGCCTAGAAATTGTAAACGATTGGAAATGGACTTCTGATCATCAAGACTCGTGGCCTTTTTGGCCATGATCAACGATGTTTTCCGGCTGTACGATTTCATCTAGGCATTCAAAAGGGGAATTTTATTGTTTTAGGACCCCATCTTACTTAGTAAGCTGTACAGTTTTTGTATATGGGTCTTTGGAGTTTAGTCAATTTATGCATCCGCAGAGTTCATGATAAGTAATTGTTAACTCTGTTACTACTCTAGCTCAATTTCTAATTTTCCGACATACCAAAAAAAAAAGGGAATTGTGCTAGAAAAAAGTAATAAGAGTACAAACCAGAATCAAAGCCTTAATGTGATCTCTAGTCAACTTCACCTCTGAATCGAATTCATCTTCCAAAACATCAACCAATATGTCAAGAAAATCCTTGGCACTTCCACCATCTCCATTTTCCTTCCTCATTTCTTCCCTGCTTGTAATTATCTTCTCCAGTAAAGCATCATACCTTCTAAATATATCCTCACACCGTTTACCAATCCCTTGCACATCCCATTTCCTAAGAACCCAAATTAAATTCGCCGAAAATCCTCGACACCTCCCGAACCAGAGTCCGAGCCTCATCGGCCTCACTCTTAGTCCCTGAACTCCTAATCCCCAACATTATTTGTGAAATAACGTTATTTGTAAGCTTTAATAGCTCTTCCGTCACATTCACAGCTTCACAAGCCTTGGACTTTTTCAGTAAAATTTGAAGATAACATAGCAACTCTCTTTTTCTAATGGGGAGAAACTGATTTAGATTGCGGTTGGCTAAGAGCTCGTAACTGACTAGTTTTTTGTCGAACTTCCAGTAAGGGCCGTGGGGGGCGAATGCGAAGGAGGAGTTGTAAGTGAGGCGGTCGATGGCAGTGGAGTTTTTGCGGGTGGAGAAATTGAGCTCGTGTGTTTTTAGGAATTCCTTTGCGTATTCGGGAGTGGAGACGACGATGCAGGGGACGGAGCCGAGGCAGAGGCGGATGAGGGGGCCGTGGATGGAGGAGACGCGGTCCAAGGAGCAGTGGATGAGGGAGGAAAGGAGGTGGAGGTGGCCGACGATGGGGAGGGAGAAGGGGGTTGGTGGGTGGTGGAGTGGTGGTTTGGTTTTTCCAAAGTGACTATGGTAGAGGCCGAGGGCTAGAATGAGGAGGGTGGAGAAGAAGAAGGTGGCAAGGAGGGAAGTGAGGTCGAGAGTCATGGCTTTTGGAGTGTGAGAGAGAAAGAGGATTGTGGAAAATGGAGTGGGGGAAGTGTTCAATCTCTAGAGAGCTAATATTTGTAAGACCATTTATCATCGAGCAATGTCGGAACTATCAGATCAGATGCACATAAGTCTACATACATCGAATAAATTGTCCGATTCACATGAGTCTACATCATCAAACAGTACACAATTGTATACGAATGTACATGTTTTAAAGTTGCTTATATTGTCTCTTTAAAATCGCGTCTGGAGACTCTGGATTTGAAAGAGCTACGTCAAGGGTAATTATGGTATCCTCTTTACAGAATTACAGTTGATAGTTGAGTACTTTGTACACCTTGCTTCTCAGTGAATGAGAATAACGTAGGTAAATAGGTGCAAAAATGATATATACACTCCCTCACCAGCCACACCCTCTCTCACATGGGGTGTGGTCCCCCCATGTGGACACCACACCCCATGTGAGAGAGGGTGTGGCAGGGAGTGGCTGGGGAGGGAGTGTATGTATCACTATTGAGATAGGTGCGCCATGCGTGGATGATATGATGCCATACGAATAAAGTACTCTTAATTAAACTTAATTTTTGTGAATAAAGATTAAAAAAAAAATACTCCAATAATTCAGTAAATTAATTTTGGATTATATTTGTCTTTAGTGAATTTTTAAAAAATTTTGATCATATTTTTTTACTTTTTAGATTCCTCTAGTCAAGACGAAACAATAATTTATAATAAAAAAATCAACGCAAAATTAACAATTGCCAAAAAAATTTGAATAAGAACAAAAAGATGATCTAAAGTGGAATATTTCTGCCAAAACAGATGTATACTTTGCTATGTGTAAATAGCCCAGCCTATAACTGTTCACAGCTTTGGTTTCGGCAACCGGAATTACCATTTTACCCTATACACCCCCCTATTTTCTTAGTACTCACACAAAAAATTCTTAAGAAGCCATGTGGGACGCACCTTAGACCCATCTTAATTATCTAAATCGTCTATTTTGTAAACAACAATATGTAGGTCATTATCGCGAAAAATCAAGTTAATCGGATATCGGTAAGTGGTTGATTTTTTTTAAAACAATGGGTGGTTAAAAAATTCAAGCTCTTGTTTTGAATAGAAGTGAGAAACTTACCGAAATCTAATCAACTTGATTTTATGGTGACAATAATCTATACTTTTGGGCCTCATTTGATTCACGGATTAACTGTCTAGGATAGGATTAATTGTACCACTTACAGAGTTATCCCATGCTTGGTTCCCGAATTTCTTTCGGGATTATTTTTAACCCTATATGGGGGGTACTATATAATCCCAGGGAAGAGGTGGGACTGGGTATGATTAACAAATATGAGATTGTTTTCAAAAATATTCAGATGATATTGGAATTGTTCTCAAAAAGATTTTCGAAATTGTCTTTCTTTTTTTTTTTTGAAAAAATGTTTTAATTTCTTTTTCAAAATCTTTAAATAACAAAATTACAAAAAAAAACTGAAAAATAAAATTTTTATAAAAAAAACTTTATTTTAAAAAAAATTTATTTCAAAGAAAATATCTCAAATTTTTTTGGAAATAATTATTTATCTAAATTTTTTTTGTTGTTTTAAAATTATTTTCAAAAAAATTCAAAAAATAAATATATTTAATAAATCATTTTGGAAATAATATTTTAAAAAAATTATTTTTGAAAAATATTTTGGAAATAATATTTTTTCAGAAACTTCAATTTTTATTTTAAATTTTTTTTCGAGAATTTTTTTCCAAAAATGTTTTTGAAAAAAGTGATTGTGATTGTTTTGAAAAAGTATTTTCAAAATTATTTTGTCAAAGTAAATGTTTTTCAAAACTTGTTTGTGTTTTTCCAAAACTGTTTTCAACAAATATTTTTTAAATGTGGTTCTTTTAAAAAAATAATTTTTCTTGTTTTTTTATCCCATGAATAATTCCGCGCAAATCAAACATGTGATTGAGTAGAATTAGAGATGAAACTAATATGAG
This sequence comes from Vaccinium myrtillus, assembly GCA_016920895.1. Classification (NCBI taxonomy): domain Eukaryota; kingdom Viridiplantae; phylum Streptophyta; class Magnoliopsida; order Ericales; family Ericaceae; genus Vaccinium; species Vaccinium myrtillus. The sequence continues at coordinate 8,959,360 of CM029275.1, read as the reverse complement.
GACAAATAGTTCAGGACTACCAATCCCAGGATTATGAATCTCGTCTATTTTAATCCATGAATTAAACGAGACCTTGAATTACTAAGGTGGGGCCAAGATGGGCCCCGCATGCTTTCTTAAGACTTCTTGAGTGTGGGTACTTAGAAAAGAGGGACTGTGAATAGAATTTCCCCTTTTGGAACTTCGGTCTGCAAGTGATGGCTAGCTCATGCGGTAGAGCTCTTAGATGCCCCACGCTACATCCCGGAATCGAGTCATATTCCCCCAATGTAAATGACGAATGACAAAAAAAAAAAAAAACTTCGGTCTATTTACTCATAATTACTATTTTACTCTTTGTTTGGCCTTTCTCTTACACGTACTAAGTCTAAGATAATAAATAAGGTACAAAATAGCCCTGTTCGTTTCCCAGTTTAGTTTTAGTTTTAGTTTTAGTTTTGATGACATCATCATTTCCCTCATTTCTCTCTCTCTCTCTCTCTCTCTCTCTCTCTCTCACTCATTCATTCAGCTTATGGCATCATCAAAACTAAACTAAACTATCTAACAAAACACAACCATTGTAGTGCTTATAACTAAGTATTCCCTCAATCTTTTCTTATGTGTCCCTCGTGAGAAGACGTGTAATTTTGGACAAATAAATAGGGTACTTTTGTGTATAATTTTTTAAACTTTTTTGCACTAATTTAAAGAATTGGTTTATTTTTTATCCGAAAAAATGCACGACCTTTCGTAGTAACACTTAAGGAGGTACGGAGAGAGTATATATCGTGATACGACACGCACGTTTTCGAAAATGGAAAACATATATCTCCAATTTTTATTGTGAAGTAAAGGCAAGAATTTTGCATGGTATCATTCACCATAATTTAATATTTTTCGATATGGAAATTGTTCTTACTTTTTAATTATTTTTGAAATTTTATATTTAAAAAACATTTATAAAAATATATATACAAAATATACTTCAAAATGGTAGGAAATAGGGACGGCCGAAGCCACGAGACCCCTATATAACTCCGCCACCGCATGGAGCCATCCTTATTAGGCACCCTAAATTTATGGGTGACAGTTTACCTCACTTACAAGAAAGTCACAGATTAACCGTTTAATGTGAAATTTCTTGTCTGGTTTGATCATCGGTCAGGAACATTTTCGCTTCATAATGGATCTCGATTGCTCATTCTACACCGTCTGATTATCAGTCATTCAAAGTTGGTGAGCTTATTTTCTCAACAAAAAAAAGTTGGTGAGCTTATGGAAATATATAGGTGCTACCTAGCTAACTCTGATTCACAGATTCATAATTTATTTTCTCAGCTTGCTTTTACAGCCAACACTAGGCGAGCTCCCATTAAATGCATCAGTTTTTTTCCTTGCCCCGTATCTATCTAATACTCCTAGTAAATCCGACGAACATAGCTGAAATATTGAAAGAAAAATGCTAAAAACAACTCATTGAGCAGTCGTTAAGATTTAAAAAGTGTATAGAAATATGTGAAAAGAGTATAAAACTATGTGAAAGTGCAAAAAGTGCACTAAAGTATGTGTTTTTCTGTCTTTTTTTTAAGCTTATCGACAGCCAGGAGGCTATCAATAGAAGACTTGTATTAAAAACAGAGACCTGGGGACCCGCAGTGCGGCAAATGTACTATGGGATTGAGGTGCGACTCGGTGTGACTCTTTTAGATATTCATATCAGAATCCGCACTATTCATTTTATAAAGTTTGCGTAGAATTTTATTGGTATACAAAATCAAATTAATTGAACATATATAATCACATGATCGATAGAGATACGGTTATCATAATAATCGTTCTTTTAAAAGAAATTACATGCGTTGCACGATCATGTGGTTATCTGTATCCGATCAATTTAAATTTTTGCACAAAGTGCCGGAGAAATCTGTAAAATCAACTATTTGAATTGTGATTATAACAATATCTCGGAGGACCCCTCCCAAGGTGCACAACACCCCGTAGTTTGTACAAAATTGAATGCATGCTGTAACTCTGGGATTTGGGGACCCTGCTGTGAGCAAAGCAGAGCAGCTACATCAGACCTTTGATTAGAGTCGGGCAAAAATTGTTTCCATCACCACCAACTTCTCCCATCCTGCATCACACTGGCAAATAGAGCTGCAAATGGCTAGAAGGGCAACAGTACCAACAACTAATCGCGATCTCCCATTTCAAGGGTTTCCCTTGAGGGGAATAGATTCCCCATCTTCAGATTGCTGCAGTTGTGAAGGTTTCTGAGGTTTGTTTTTCAAGAAGCTTTTCGCGTAAAGGGAACCAAAAACAATAACCTGGTCGATGAAACAAACTGTTAGAACTGCATTTGGATATTGCGGAATCTAGATATGGAGAATGGAGGATTGCAGTTGAAGGACTTACAGCTCCAATGCACTGCTCCCAGCTGAGGGGATGGGCAAACCACAAGCATGATAGCAAAATGCTCACTAACTTTACCAAGCCATGAAAAATCCATGGTAGACATAAATCAGAAGCATAGACGGAATGGCATAGAAATTGAAGATACAGATGTAGGCGCGCACACACATGTTTGTAGTTTTACCTGTCTTGTGGTCATTATGGTGGCAAAGGTGAGTGCACCAAATGTCCGAATTGTGTAGGAAATGAAGAATTGGCTAGCAGTTGCTACCTGCAGAAAAGAAGTTTTAAGGTATTGAGTTAAGCTGATTGATAAGCAGGAAGAAAAACTAAGGCCAGAGTGTTTTGTGTGAGGGATAGAATTATGCTTCAACTTTGGGTGTACGGACATATCCGCAATATTGCTAATGATAATACGCGGAACTAGTTTAGAACTACGAAAGTGTTACGAAACTGCAAAGCAAAAAGAAAGGAAAAATTACTAACAGTGGATAGTAATGCAACGTCAAAGAAACAATCATTGTGGCGACCAACAAAATCTATTGCCATAAGGAGATCTCCTTGTAATATTAGGCCTGGAAAAAAAAGGTGAATTAGATTTAGTTTTTTTCATGTGGAACGAAAAAACAAGAAAATAGGAAAACATAGCAGATACTCAAAGATAGGAAATGAAGGGTGGATCTTTAGCAAGAACAATAGACTTAAATACCCAAGAACTATAACTAGTCAGCAATGAGAGGACGCCGGAAATGAACAAATACTAGTATTACAATATGTACCTTCAAATTTACTGACCTTGGGCTTACAAACGCAATTTTCTTTTCTGGACTTTTGCGGTTAGATAACCCTTGGAGCAATGACCAAGGCTTAAACCCTCAAATGCCTACCAAGAAAATTTTCCAGGTTGTAACGTGTAACCTTTGTGATGAATATCAACTTCTTCCCGAATAAAAGGATTCGATGGCATCTAGGAGACTCGCATCCAAGGACATCATAAGACGATAAATTGCAATTGGATAGAGGCATTGTAGATTAGATTAGGCATTGGTTATAAATAGAAGGATAAAACATTCCAGATTGCACAACGAGTCTGTCGGTCCGTAGTGGGTAAAAACTCAACAAAGAAGCTGAATTCCCTACAGTACGTTTTCCTACAGTAGCTAGAATTTCAGAAGCTGAACTGCCTACAGTATGTTTTCCTCTACATGGATTTGACGGAATTCCATTTCATTAGAGAACACGTCCATAATGACAAAAGTTTAAGCAAGGTCAGTAATCTACATGCTTGCAGAATTGCTATTACCCCATCAAACTTTTGTAAATTAACTCCACATTCTAGGTAACTGATGTTAGACCTAACTCTTTGAAACCTTGACCATATGATTTACAAATGTACTTAATATTTTAGAGGACTTTAGACCCCAGGACTGTAGTACATCGAATGCAATGGATTCTTCCTTCTTGCGTGAGGCTACTGATATTATCAACATGAAGGTGGTTCCGTAACCGCCTTAACTAAGGAAGTAATGTGCACTTAAAAAAACCCTCAGTTAGGATACTCCAGATGAGACAAATGTCTGAAGATATAAGGATAACGAACCCACCTGTCAAGCTGAGTATACAAGAACACAATGTCGTGTAAAATATCTGGGTGTGTATCTCCATATCATACCCTTTAAACAGTTTATCCTGGAACGTGCTTGTAAAGCCATCAAACCTGAAATGCATGTCAACTGCATAAGCATTCCAATACATATTTAGGTCAATTAGAAGCAAACACTGACAAAGCTAATAGAAACCGAACAATCCATTTGTTGAAATGCACGAATAAAAATTGTCAAAATGAAGTACAAAAGTAATGGCAGTAATAATACTAAGTAGAAAATGGGTACAATGGAGCGAACAACTATACTTTCTGGCAAGGGCGGCTCCCCATGGCCTCCTGTGGCTTCAACTAAACCTATTGGTTTCACTTACAATAAGCCTCTAAAAGAATGCAGATATTAACATCCGATATTTGATATGGCTAACAAAAGAAAAGATTCCAACGCTAGAACCCCTAGTATAGGTAATCACTCAACCACAACAATTCTCAAAATAATGCATTTTAAGTGAGCACTTAACAACTTAGTAGGCCCAAATGAAGAATCAAAAACAAAAAAATTATGGCACAAGGCAATGAAGTACTTAACACAGTTTATAAACAGAAACTATGTCAGGAATTGAGTTTAGAGAGCAATACCCCAGATAACCGATCATCAAGGAAACACCCCAAACTGTGTTTTCCCTCCCTCTATTAAATGGACTGTTATCACCTGCTGCCTAAAAAGAAATGCAAAATGGAAACTATTCATCTCATGCAAAAGTTTCTAGAAAAACCAAATACAAGTTAGGTGTATCAACAGAGCTTGAAAGCAGCATCCGAGTGGAATCATTCTCTAGTATTAGATTCATAAAGTGATAAAATCAGATCTGGATTTCTTTATGAATGTCATCAGTGGGAGCAATTATTTCTCTTTCTCACGTATTTTGCAGCATGCTAGTATCCATGCATTTATTTGTTTCACTTACAAATACAGTTAATCCAGAAAGTCTGCAAAAAATAAAACTTAGAGATTAATGATATCTTTAAAACTAAGGGACAGTCCTTTACCGGGTGTAGAATGAATAATACACAACCGAGCATCACTAGAAAAGCCAGGAAATAGTCATTTGCATGGTACACCTTTTGCATAATGATTGTGCTCCAAATCTGCAAAACATAAAAAGGAAGCCTCAAAACTTCACCACTTCGAGCTGGTAATTACGGATAACACAGGTCAATTAAACATAGACCTGATTGAAGATGAGGATAAGAGGATCTGTGAGCCCAGAAACAAGTACTACTGTACTAGGGTCATGGCTTGTTGAGTTCTTTCGACTTAAACCACCCTTACCACTCATTTACTTCAATGAGGCATTGGAAATTTTATAGCCTCAATGAGAAACATCTTCCAGAGGAAATAGGGAGGTGAAGGAAGGGGCTGTACAAGGATGAATCTCAGAAGGTAATCCAGTGGGGTCAAGAAAATGGGCTTTAGTGTGAATAGCATAGAATCTTTATGTTGTTTTCATCTTGTACAGAATCAATATTTCCACAATTCGTCAAGCTTTATTAAGGGATAGAAATAGAAGGGGGCCAGGGCAATGATTACACTTTCTATCCTTACATATAAAATTTTGGGAGTTACAATTTGCTCATTCGTTTGAACAAAGATCAAACAATTCCATAGCAGCACGTCATGTGCGCGTATAGAAAATATACTAAAGTAAGAAAAGAAAACAGCATGAATACGAAATCTAGAAAGGATTGCGTAAACTGACAGCCATAATCACCAACACCAAACCAACATACCATGACCGGTATCATTTTTGCACACTTTGCAAGTGTTTGAATAGGAAAGTTCACATATTTTAGTGCCTGGAGAAAGCATTCACAATAAAAATATCAATGCAAGACCAAACATCAAACTAAGCAAACTCCTAACAAAACCAGAACCACTTTTTTCCTTTTTCAGGGACAACCAACAAAAAGAACTGAAATATAAACATCTTACCTCATACTGGCATGTTGTAGTTAGTATGTTCGATATCGATACAAGACAATACTTATATACAGGAGCAACAGGATCCAATGCTTTCTTCCTTGCCTGGATAACCAATAAGATGCTGATAAACAAGATGTTTTAACATAGATTACAACCTATTAAAGTGATTGTCCCGTGAAACAGGTCAGATCTCCTTAAGCCAAATTACACAGCTTGTAGTGGCTACAAAAATTGATCAATTGACCATGAAGTGATAGTTACCAGTAGAGCGCCTGCAGAGACAGCTGATGTTGTAAGACGATTGCAGAAGACAAGAAATAATGAGAATTTGAAATACTCTTTCTTTACTCCATATGGTACTGTCATGATCTTTTCCTGCAGGAAATTAACTTTCTCAACCATTTGCATACTAAGAGCATCTGCAGGCTCCAGCCCACCTCCATTTCTCTTAAATGGAGTATGGTTTCTCCAAAAATAAGATTTGATGCACTCCAATGATGCTCATTTTGATTTTTTTTGAATAGGAACTTGGATATGAGTCTCAGTCTCAAAATTTGGATACCCACATGAATGTAATGTTCATGAAACTCTTAAACCCTTGGCAACATCTTGGTAATATCTTTCCAATGAGACCAATATCGACCGTGTAATGTTTAATCAAAATTGGACATTTAGAGAATTGGGAAAATATTTACTTTCATAGCTGGATGTCCGGACCCGCTTGCGCGCACCTCGACTAATTCTAGAAGCCCTGGAGGTAACGACTGGGTAATCGTTGGCAAGGGAAATAGAACCTGAGGCCGGGAGTAAACCCCTAAGTCCAAGGTAAGAACACTTTGCCAACTGGGTTGAATCGGGAAAATATTTGGAGGAAAGTTTTAGTGATAGTTGGAGATGCTCCAAAGAATACCATACCAATGAGCAGGAAACTAAAGATTAGAAAACAGTGGGAAAGAAAAGGTCAAACAATGCACATTTGTTGGCCAACCCAAACACAATCAATGCCATCAAAAGAAAAAAAAAATTAAACAGAGAATGTCTATCTGTCTCTCCAAAATTTTAAAGATTCAGAGAGACAAAAGTTAAGAGCCAGAAAAGGAATCCACACACAAACAAGAAGGGATACTTTCCGAAAAAATAAAATTTGATTGATTGGGGTTGTTGTACCTGTAAGACCCCATAGATAACGAGAGTAGACATGATTCCAACCACGGCGAAAACCCCTTTCAAGAACTTGTTGTCTTTCAAGTGGGGTGAAGAAGGTGGTTCCGCCATTATCCCATCCAATTCCTCCTCTTCACCACAACATAGGCATCATCATGTACATCAAAATAGGAAGTGATCGGCGGCAAAGGCGGCCTCGGTGACTCTGAATTTAACGCCCCTGAATCTGCTCTTCGTTTTTTTTGTTTGCTTAATTCGTCACTTGAGACGTCAGATGTCAGAACTGATTCAGAAACCCTCTCCACCTCGATCGATTGACTTTCTTTATTTTTAGTTGGAGAATATTTTTGTTCGTTTGTTCGATCATCAGGATCGATGACTCCCCCGCGAAAAATCGGGAGTTTTGAACTTTTCAGTGGGGATTCGCGCTAAACAATCCGTGACCGTTGTTCGGGTCAGCGGAATTCATTGAACGGGTACATGCCGTCTAATAGTTTGTGGGACCCGCTTTTTAAAAAACTTCTTTCTGGAATTAAAAGGAAGGAGTATTCTACCGTTAAAAACTTCTTTCTGGAATTAAAAGGAAGGAGTATTCTAAAAGTTAATAGGCGGATTAATAAAGTGTGATAAAGTATATTTCTTTTGCAGATTGTATTTCCTTCCGATGGTGCCCATCACCTGATAGGGCGGATAATAGAAAAGATCCTAAAAGGAATTACATTTTGCAGGGAAACCCAGCCCCCAGCCACACCCTACTCTCCAGTAGGGGTGCGCACCGGTCCTGCAACTCGTCCAATCCAGATCGATTTTTTTAGGGTTTGTGAAATATATTTAGGCTCATAGGGCCGGCTGGGTTGACATTTTAAGTCCGTTTACTAAGTTTTTGGGCTTGGTTTTTGGAAACAAAGTTTTCACTTCTTTTGTGGGCCCAGCCTACTTTTTTCCCTCTTCTTTGCATTTTTGGGAACATTATTCTAGTCCATACATTGTATGAGATAGGTCCATGGGACCCACTTCGAAAACCCGCACAAATGATCCAAGTCGTCTATTAGTTCTAAAATTATTCTTTGAGTCATCCAGAAAAAAATCAGATCAATCATATAAATCCAGTTGTCTACTAACTTTCTTTCAAACTTTTGTCAGTATTCAAGATCCTAAATTGTGAATGAATAATTAGAAGATAGATCAACCACTTATAGTTTTTCGAATGAGCTGATTTTTTAGTAGATACCCAAAAACATTATTTTAAAAGTAATGAACAGCTTTGATCATTTGTGTGGGTTTTCGAAGTGGGCTCCACGAACACATCTTATACAATGTATGGACTAGAGTAGTATTCCAAAAAATGCAAAGGATAGAGAAAAAAGTGGGCTGGGCCCACAGAAAAAGTGAAAACTTGGTTCCCAAAAACCAATCCGAACATGACCTACATTTTGCAGGGAAACCCACCCCCCAGCCCCACCCTACTCTCTAGTAGGGGTACGCACCGGCCTGGTTTGTGAAAGATATTTAGGCTCATAGGGCCAGGCTGGGTTGACATTTTAAGCTCGTTTACTAATTGGGCCGAGTTTGAAAAATTCTTCTGATGCCCAGCCTAGGCCGGCCCGATTTAAATAATATTTTTTTTAATACTATATATATATATATATATATATCCTGTAAGCTAGCCATTTAGGGTTTTTTATATTGATGAAGAGGTGCATCTGCTCATCTCTAATCTAGTAAGATCTTCTCATCTCTTATTCAAGAGTACGATCATCTTTATCTGCTCTTCAATATCTCTTATTTTCTTTTTAACAGTTTTTTACTATTTTTCTTGTTGAATCTCCTTAATCTTTTGGTTGTAGGTCTTCTTAATCTTATGGTTGATTAATTTTCTTTTTTTGTTACAACGGAAATGACCCAACATCATTTGTGCCACACTGAGAGTGTGTATTCCTCACATTGTTGTCAAAGAATTACCCCGTAAATGACAAGATGGAATACCAGGACAAAATACCAATAGCTCCCTTAAGGATTATTACTAGACTAGAATCTGAAAGGCCATTCTGGGCATTTTCGATCTGCGAAGCTCCCTCAAGGATTATGGAAAGCACTATTCTCGTACTGCTCAAGGATTCAATTGCAGAATGATATTTGGCCTTGACGATAAATCTATTTTCATCTCCTGGATCATCTTTTTTTTTTTTTTTTTGTAAGAATCGCATCTCGCCTTTCCTAATCCCGAAAGAATGTCATAAACTTTGTTTCTTGCCTTTCTTCAAGGACTAATGGCACAGTCTCGATCTATTGATTTGGCATAATCTAGTCCCAACGATTGGATGTTCTATTTTTATGATGTTCTTCAACTGGTTCATTTGTTTTGACCAAATATTTATTAATGTGTCGCCGAAGTTTTCCTGATTAGCATCAGATGTCAAGTAAAACTCATTAACTTCTAAATATCATCTTCTTGTCTACATGTCAACAAAAAAAAAATTGCAAGGCCACCAAAATGATATGGCACTGCTAGATGGACAAAAACAGAACAGAAGCCTAAGCCAACTGTTTCAATTAAGCATTCATAGAGTCAAGGGGCAAAAAAATTCTGTAGTTTTATGTCTTTAGCTTCCCCATGCATACTTGTAGATATTCCCTGCATTGGTTTTCTTTTTCTCCATCACTACACAAAATTCAAACCACTTCTGATGAACAAACTATGCGGTGAGCGGAAAAAAAAAACTCCGTTGTTTAATTTCAGTATTATGCTTTGAAGCAATAATCATGATGTCAAGTAAGCTATCCCAACAAATTCAGAGAAACTAAATCTGAAAAGTAAGGCAGATTGCAATCACCAAGTAGTGGGAAATATCCAGAATGCAGTGTAGCGACCGTAGTCAAAATGAGAAGCAGAAGTCACAATTGGCATCAAAATGACATCTCATTTTCAGCAAGACAGGGAAGTTTGCTGATACAAAACCTGCCAATTCTCCTCCTATTTGTCATGTTGTGTTGTTTTCTTTCAAACTTGGCGGATCCTCAACGAACTTCTTTCTAGAAAAGTATTCGGTTCTTTTTTTATTTTTTCTGTGTGTTATTCATTTTGTATTGCAAATGAAAGTATTATACGTTGAGCTGGCCTAAACGCAAACTACTCTCCAAATACGTCACACATTTAAGGAATCTCGATGAAGGCCATAACTATGTGTCTTTTCCTTCTTCAAAGGATCAAAAACTTGCCTGTTGTCCTGAAAGTGTAGGATACTACTACTAACTTGTAAATATGCTATGCCGAACATCTGTTTAGTCCAGTCCAGAGGAAAATTTTGATCTCGAGACAGAAAATAGGAATGAGGGACAGAAAAGGTTGGGTTTCCTATTTGCTTGTACTATGAAACAATCTACTTTACCCGGACCATCCTAAATATATTGCTGATATTTTAGTTTTGTCTTAGCGCATGCTGTCTTCCTTAAGACAGTTGTTTTGAGCCTAGTTGAGCATATTTACTTAGAAAGCATATTAAGTGATTCCAGTTTCCTATAGAGTGTAGAACTAACGTACCATCACAAAATGCATGAAACGGTTTTGGACACCTGAGAAAACCATTTACAAGATAAGATAGAACAAATATAGTAAAGAAACATGAAAATCCTAGTATGACCGCGCTGTCTTGAATATGAGAATAACATCTGTTCAACACTCATAACCGTATCCAGGTAACAAAGTAAACAATTAGGCATGGTATCCCAGTATTGGTTTTTACCGTTGAAATACAGCAGTAATGTCTCTCATAATTGAGGACAATTTATTGAATTGGAAGTGAACTCATCTCATTTTGGACATTCAAGCAACATTTAGCTGTAACACAACCAGAAAAACTAACCACCGTAGTGTTTCGAAGAATTTTTCAACAAGATTGAATGGAGAATATAACACCGAAAAGGAACCGGACAATAACAAAGTAAAAATACCGTTGTCATTCAAACCCCAAAAAGAGTATCTCATTTACACCCATTCCCCCCACCAATTTACAGGGAAAAAAAGAAGCAAAAGTACTTAGTATATAATCTATGCCCTCTGTTAAGAGTTTGTCCCACATTGTTTAATAACCTCCAAAACTAGTATATGAACCTGGGCAGCCTCTCCACTCATTGCCAATTGGTTTTGAGTTGGATGCTTTAACATGGTGTCAGAGCTAGGCTTTCGGAGGATTTTGGACAAAACTCTCTTGGTTATTGCCCCGTTGTTTGTGCCATAAGTGCACCCTGTTTCGTTATGATCCCAATGTTGTGGATCCGTTGTTTACCTCTCCATGTGCGGGTCAGGGGTCGCATGTGCGGGGGAGTGTTAAGAGTTTGTCCCACATTGTTTAATAACCTCCAAAACTAGTATATGAACCTGGGCAGCCTCTCCACTCATTGCCAATTGGTTTTGAGTTGGATGCTTTAACACCCTCATTGCAATCTCTGTCGCTTGCCTAATGGAACACAACTACTAGCACCACCTCTAGCAGAGATCAATCCCCCGGTACCCAAACGCGATCCAAAACCTCCACTTGCAAAATCCAACATAGAAGCTTGAGAAGAGCCACAAGAAACATCAAAATACGACGAATTCAATCGTTTTGGTACGTTGACAATTTCAGCCTCACACCCTTTGATAGAAACAGGTGGAATATGAAAGGTCTGAAGTTGGGGAGGATTCCTCCACCGGGGAAGTGGCCCGGAAACAACAAGAGTCTGAAGCAGCGGCCCTGCTTCCAACACAGCCTGTAAGAGTTTCCCTTTCTGAGGCAGAGTTTTTCCTTTCACGATCTCATCAATCACCAAACAACCTTGGTCGAAAACGGGTTGGTTCATGAATACCAAATCACTTGAGGAGTCTGGCGATGAGACAGGATCGAAAAACGAATTAACCGGTGATTGGTAACTGAATGTGTCCGCAGACAGACTGTTTGATTCGGTTATGCTTGAGTTGGCTTTTGCAGGTTTAATGAGAGGGCTTTCGGGGATAACTTGAGGCAGCGGAGGGAGTAAATCAGGTGGGGTATTGAGGGTACAAGGCACGAGCTTGTTTAGTAGTTTGTTAAGTTGGTCTCTTGCTTCATCTCTTTCTTGGTAGGAAGTCTTTAGCAGCTGCAGAAGTTGTTTCATGCACTCTTTGGTTTTTTTCATCTCCTCGTCTGATTCCATTCTCACTGATTCGAGCTCCAGAGTTGTGTACAGAAGTCTTTGCTTCAAATCCTCAATCATCTGCGAAATTTGAACCAAAATCAGTACATTTATTTTTAACAATATCTATTACCCAAATTTTACAAGACAGATACCAAAATGCTTCATGAATCAGTTTTGCAATAAACGGTTTCATATCTTACTGGTTTTTTCTTACAATAAACAGTTTCAAATTTTTCTGATGTGTCCTCAAAAACAGGTTCTTGTCCTTAAGATGGCCGGAAAATATGTACAATAAATAATTAGCCAATCAGGTATCCTGTTTTTCCGGCAGAGTAACCGGAAAAAGAACTAATACTAAAATAAACCCCTTAACTGTTTCGAAAACATTCCATGAGCAAATAGGAGGAACAGTAAAAAGTAAAAACCCCACATGGGCCCATCATACATGGCTGTTGAAGTCAAATAATTCTACTTTTCATGAATTAAGACTAGCAGAAAAAGTTGATCAACGCCATTGGATTCCAAGCTAGAAGAACTTGAAAAGGTTTGATACATGATTATTACTCCATCAGATATCACATGTTGCCATCAATACCCAAAATTTTCCAACCCTGAAAAGTCACAGAGAGACCCCTTTTGTTCCACACAGTGAAGAAACACCAGGAAATGTGAATCGTCTTTTCAAAATCAGAAACCCAGAAATTTTAGATCCAAAAGAGCACAACGAAATTCAACTATCCAAAGAAACCCACTTAAAAAAAGTCGATGGAATTGAAATTCCAACAAAAAAAGAGAAAGACATGGAAAGTAACACAGAAAGGGGAGAAGTCTCTGCAATGAAAGAGAGGTTTAAAGAGCAAAAACATTTAGCAATAGGGTACCCAGAAGAGAATGAAGTGAAAAAACTGATAGAATCAAGAAATGAAGAGTGACCCACCTCTTGATAACTCCACAAAGAAGCCATATCCTCCATCTCTCTCTCTCTCTCTCTGTCTCAAATTGTCTCTCTTTGAATGCTTAATTTGAGTAAAGGAGGAAACGCAGAGCATTTGGGGGAGTTTGGAAAGAGGTGGAGGGGTGACCTATTTATAGAACAATGGAGGCCTCACAATACGACAGAGAGAGTGATGGGTTTTCTCACAAAATTCCAAAATACCCAATCTAACTCAAAGAAAAAATTAATAAGGAATCTTGAAGACCTTCCTATTAGAAAAAAAGAGAAACCCTTTGAATCTCTCTCTCTCTCTCTCTCTCTCTCCACTGCGTGTGTGCGGAATTGCGTTCCACCCTTTCAGGCGGCGGTCTCTTGCTAATAGAATACTCTCTCTAAAATAGGTAGTCCATCCCTAAATCCAGTTGGATTTTCCTTTCCTTTCCTTTTATATTCCTTTTGCTTGAGAAATGAAACGGTCGTTTTCTCTCTGTTACCTTAATGTGAATATGGGAAGCACAAAAGACGACGCCTACACAGTTTCAGTTGTTAAAAATGGATAAACCTACTGGTACCGAACAAATGGTACAGAAAACGCACAGAGGCCTCTTGGGGACCCATGTTTGGGTCCCACACGAGTGATCCGAACCGTTCATTATTCTTAGAACATTTTTCCGAGTGGACCCACAAAATTTCAGCTCAATCGGACGGTTAGAAGTGCTTGAACCAAAATCTCACCGTTTCAACCAATACTTCTAACCGTCCGATTGAGCTAAAATTTTGTGGGTCCACTCGGAAACATGTTCTAAGAATAATGAACGGTTCGGATCACTCGTGTAGGACCCAAAAGTGGGTCCCCGAGAGGCCTCTGTGCGTTTCTGTACCATTTGTTCGGTACACGTAGAACGGTTCGTTAAAAATGGAAAATTTTCTTCTCTCTCCCTTTTTTTTTTTTTTTTGGTGTTTCCATGGTTATTTGGGCCAACTTAAAATGCATTTTTTTTTGGTACTTTGGAATAGTGCTTAAATGCATTTAGACTATTCATTCTCAGTCCTATCCCGATCAAAGGCAGACCGTTCACAACGGCACTACGGGTTTCACAAGAAATTCTCTTTTATGGCGCGACCCTTAGAGCCTGTTTGGCTGGTGGATTTGTGCCCTCCTTAGCCAAGCCCCCCCCATACAAATCCTAGTCCTACCCCATCTCCGGTGTTTGACATCCATTTCGTCCCCCTGATATGGTTACTGTAGGGAGAACAAATCCACCCGCAGGTGGATTTGCTAACGACGGCCTCACCCCCGTCGTTAGCTAATCCGGGCGATTTTGTTACCATCTTGCCCCTCCAAATCTACCCTCTCCTCTTCTTCTGTGTAGTATCTCGATCGTGTATCATTTGCTAGGGTTTTCAACTGAGGAGAAGGGAGAAGAAAAGGCAGTCGCTGGTTTGTCCTTGTGACTCCATTTTCGATCTGCATCGAGTTCGATCTCCACCATTTAAGGTAAAAATGCTTCACACGAGTTCGATCTGGTATGGTTCTTGATATTTCGAACAGATTTTTGCCGTAATTTGGTGGTTTCCAGTGATGATTTAGTTGTGGGTTTCAATGTTTATGCTTGTGTTGGAGTTTGATCTCAACCATCTTGTGTTGATGGGTTCAAAGCGAACCACATTTTGCCCTAATTTGTCGGTTTCCAGTACTTGTTTCATGTTTCCCTGAATTCGGGTTCAAATCGATCCATATAGTGCCCTATTGATTTGGTTTCCAGTGACGATTTTGGTTGATTTTGCGCTAATTTGTGGGTTTCCAGTGAATCTTTCCTGTTTCCCTACTTTCTGGGTTGAAATTGAGGTATAATCTGCCCTAATCTGTTGGTTTCTAGTTACAATTTTCTTTCATGTTGCCATAAATTGTGGGAAAACTCGATCACAATTTCCAGTGACGATTTCGTTGTTTAAGAGTTTGCACACACTAAAACCTGTTCATAAAAAAACTTCAAAGTAAAGAGACATGTTGCCCTAATTTATTGGTTAAGTTTATGAATAAGTTGCCCTAATTTGGCAGATTGGCTGGTGGATTTGAAAGAGATTGGTTATGCCCTAATTTATGGGGTTCAAATGATTTGTGAGGGATTTCATGTTTCCCTAGTCGGAGATTACATTTATGCCATAATTTGTACGAGTTTGTGGTTTTCATAATATTTATGCCATAATCTGAGCCCTAAAATTTGTTTGCACTTGTATTATGTTTTGATTTTGCCATAATCTGAGCCCATTTTATTTACACAGAGATGGCTAGACTAACGATCCGTGAACGAAGAAAGAAGGCCAAACGCGACGCGATGATAGCTGTAATATGTTTCATGAGAGTTGTGAATAGTTTATTCCAACTGTACTTGTTAATTACGGACTGCATTGATGAAATGGTTCGACGAAGGGAACGGAATACTCCTCTAATTGAACAACCTAATATATACCAACAACAACATTCAAGCCTTAATAGGTTAGTAATGGGAGTGACAAACACTGTCACGAACAATTGAGAGTAAATAGGCAGGTGTTCATGAAGTTGTGCCTTCTACTTAAGCAAAGAGGACTAGAGGACTCTAGGAATGTCACCGTTGTTGAGAAAGTTGCGATATTTTTGTGGATCCTATCCCACCATACCAAAAATAGGCGTACCACTTTCCAATTTTGGAGATCAGGGGAGACTGTGAGTAGACATTTCAACGCAGTTTTGTTGAAAGTGTTGCGGATGCACGATGTCTTGTGGCATCATCCCCAACGTTGGTTAGTTTGTGTCTTTGTTAATTTGGCATTACTCTGTTCCATCCTCGTTAAAGGCTATGACGATAAGAAAAAAGGGCAAAGCATTCGTGGGAGACAAATTATGACGGCCAATGGTTACAAACCGTTTGACAACATAATATGTTATTTCACTTATGCAAATTGTGCCAATGATTCAATAATCTGAGCCAACTAATTTTTTATATATGCAAAGTCTTTTTTTATTTGTTGACATTACAATGTGATCACTGCTTTTTCGAATAGTTTAAACAATGGCAGGTCAAGATATGGAGTACTATCGGGTGAAGGACATGCAATCGCCTCGAATCCAACATTATACAACATACAGGAGTGTTGGAAAATTTTAAAGTGTTGTAATTTTTTGTTTAGGTTTTGTAGCTTGCTTTTTATTCGCACTTCTTTTCGATTCTGAATGAAATTGTACGTTCGACAATTATGGAAGTGTTATGTATTTATTAAAATGAACAGTTTATTATTAAGAAATAATATAGATTGTCAACTAAATATGATGATTTAGTTGACATACATTACAAGGCTCGACAACAAACAAACTCAGTCAAAAAAAACATAGCCTAATAGGAAATAAAGATTTATTCTTCATATGACACACTTTGGCTTCAATCTTTATCATCTCCGCCATTTTGAAGTGTGAAGCAATAGCGCCATTGATTGTAATAGGAAAATTGTTTTCCATTCCAATTTGCACATCCTCGATGGGCCTACATTTAATAAAATTTGACAAATATATAAAATCCACACTATATAAATAATAATAAATATAAAACTAATGAATATTGAAGATTTCTTACTTGCACAAATTGATTCCAAACTTCAGCGTTTTCCACCATCAATCTGTTTTCACTTTCATCCCATTCAAATCCATCACGTTGAAGTAGCTGATTAACAAAGCGATAGGTCCGTGCCCAACCCTTAATCTTAGCTTCAATATGAATTTTTGTAATACCATTTTCAGGGAAACAACCTTGCATCAGATTTTGTAACACTTCCGAATATGATGGACGAAAGCCAAAATCACCTTGCCAAACACCCTCATCAACAAGGGTCGTAAGGTATTGGAGCAAAGTTTGCTCCTCAATCTCGCTCCAAGCCCGGCGTGCCATTGAAATCAAGGAAATTTGTACAAATATAACACTTCTTTTTTAGAAAAATACCAAGTAAATAACCAAATGACTAATGTTTGGTATTTATAGGGAATTTGTGAACAACCATTCAAATACAAACCCACCATTCTTTAACTTATCTACCAAGCCACCGAACATTCATCAACCGTACACCATCTACTCTCCATTCAACCAAAATATATATATATATATATATATATTATTAACATTTTCCTCCTTTTTTGTATTATTAAATAATTACTACATTTGTTTCCCTTATTAAAAAAAAATATCCGGAATTTTTTTTTTACTCAAAATATTGTTTATTTATTTGTATGTATTTTTGTGCAATTATTTTTAATTAGTTTGTATTTATTCTATTTTTAATTACATTAATCGATTTCTTTTATTAAAATACCAAAGTGGGGGCAATTCCGTCATTTTCCATTCAATCCTATCATGTCCACCCTCCAAATCCCCCTTCTCAAAATACCATCCAAACACCTCATTACAAATCCACCCTTCTTAAGAGGTGGGCCCACCCTCCTTACAAATCCACCCTCAAATCCGCCCTCATTACAAATCCACCCAAAATCAAATCCACCAGCCAAACGGACTCTTAAGGGGTCGATTGGATGTGGAGCCGGATAACTTACCCGTCGGGATAAGGGCATGTGAAAGATTTGACTTGGTTTAAGTGCGCAAAATGCAGCCGGATAAACTTTCCTCCCGTCCGATTTAATCCGGCCAAAGGAGGGCGCACGTTGATAAAATTTAGATGGGTTTTGAAGTATCCAAAAATAATTCGGCCGGATAAGGCTTGTTTTCATCAGTCTTATCCCCCATTTTATTCATGATCCAAACTAAATACTATTTTATCCCTCTGTTAATACCTCATCCAAACAGTAGTATTTTATCCACCCGAAAATAATCCCTCATTCAATCAACCCGTAAGCAGGGGCGGAGGGAATGAAGGACCAGGGGGCTCACTTGCCCACCCTGGAATTTTATCAGCTACTACAGCCGTTTTTCCTTTTTTTTTTTTTCCAAGCCTACTCAAATGGGGATCAGTGTTGTTGTTCCAACCCAGCAAATCTATGGGGGCTAGGCCTTTTTACTTAATTACAAGAATGCCATCCATATAAATCAGTAATGTCCAAAATTCATCTCATTGATCCCAACTGTTTCTCTCTCTAGAGAAATGCGACCATCAGTGATTCAGCATCCCCATTCCCCACAGGCCACCGCACGCCATTTAAATCATTGAATATGTTTTGTTCTTGAAAACTAGGGCTTTTGAATTTTGATTGTGAAGTATTTACTCCATATGATGATTCTGATTTCTTCACTTATTGTTGTTATTATGTGAGATCATTGGGGATTTTCACTTGTCATCATGCAGCAGAACTTTTAAAAGAAAAAAAACTCGTCTAGGTTAATTGTAAAAATAAAAAAAAATTAGCAACGAATATTTAGAATTTTGTGCTTATGTTTAGGAAATTTTGGGATATATTATGCTACAACTTTTGTATCTAATGGAGAATAGTTGAACTTTTGTGCTTAGTACTTTTTTAATCGTACTTTATTGTAGTTTGTAAAGGTGCCCCCTCTATGAGAAATTTTTGGGTGCCGAGTGGGTATTGCCCACGTGGTACCCACTCGGCAATCCGAGCCGTCCATAACGCGATCCAACGGTCCGGATTTTAGAAAGAGAAAAGGAAGAGAGAGAGTGTTTGGGTGAGAGGAGAGAGAGGGAATCAATCCGGGCAGTCCAAAACACATTTGGACGGCTCGGATTGCACTTGGGTACCAAGTGGCAATTCTCACTTGGCACCCAAAAAAATTTCCCCCTCTATATAAAATTTCTGGCTCCGCCATTGCCCGTAAGTGGTTCCAAAGTTTCGAACTTAGATTTCTGACTTTACAATTCATTTATGTTACCGCTTGAGTTACCATTAGGTTGGGAAACTTTTATTTTAGCTGTCCTTTTCCGACATTTTTTTGGCTGAGAAATGCTCCAATCCGGTGTTCTGGCTCTGACTGGAGTGTGGACTCTGGAGGTGAAAATTTGGAGGCTTTTTACGGACTAATCATTAAAGTTTTCCATATGACATTTTGCATGGAGTACTTTTTTTTTTAGTCATTCCTACATGTATCATAAAAATTCTTACCATTTAACTGAAACAATATTCGCTTTGACTATGGTTGAAAGACGATATTTTTAATAAAAACTCAACAAAAATCACCGTTTCTTTTCCAATCATAAAATTAAAATAATTTGCATAGAAGTTTTCCAATAGTATAAGAGAAAATGAAGTGCCGGTAACTAAATTCGGAGTGCGACAAGGATTCCAACTTTTTGTTACTACAAACAAATTATTCGGATCATCTCCATGGATAAAATTTCAAGTTTTAATTACAAACTCTTGTACCAAATAATGAACAAACACTTTCAGATTAAATTTGTAGGTTCCCCCTTCATATGTGAGCCATATTCTATTTGCGAGAGTGTGTACATTTGTTAGAGCACAAGTTGATGTTTATATCTTTTCTCGTGAAAAATTTAGATGGGTTTTGAAACGAAAGAAAATTTATCATTTATGGTTTGACAAGAATTGTAATTAATGCTCTTTTTAATAAAATGTTTAATAGTTTTTTTTATAACTGGATGGATATTTGGACAGCTCACTTGGATATTTGGACAGCTCACTTGCACTTCGATGAATTCTCTAGGATCAATTAGTTTTAGTGGACTAGGGGGTTGATCCCCTAGTGTTAATCGAGATGCAAATAGGCTGGCACGAACACCTCGTTATCAGAAAAAATATTGGTATTCTTTTAGTTTTAATCTCTCGAAATTTCACAATATCCTGGGTGAAGAAAAGAGAGAATTTCTCAGCTCTTGATTTTTTTGCTCTCTTATCGAAATAAATTCTTTCCAATATTTACTCAAAACAATTACTAGTGCATTAGACTTAAATAAGCCTTGGGATTAGTGATTATCTAATTTATAGCAGGAGAGAATGGACCAATTTTTGTTGTTCTTATGGGGGACGGTTTACTAGATTTGGCTTTGTGAACTGCCCAAGAAAACTGAAATAACTGTGTAGTTGACTAACCAAGTCCATTCTTATTCTATATTGTTGGTAAATTTCTCACATACAACTTGCACATGGTTTCTGCTCCTCCTAATAGGCCAAGGTTGATGAGTACCAATAAAAACATATTTTGGCCTAGTATTTTTTGTTGACCATTTATTCATTAAATAAAATAAATAATGATTAAGGTGGTGTTAATTTGATTGGTTAGCTGGTATAATTTGGGAAATTAAATTGAATGTAGTCCCTTGACTTCTCTCTATATAAAATGGTCATTCACCTAAATATATTGAAGACTAATAATTTGATCTGTAGCAAAAATTATGTTATTTTTTTAGAGAAATAAGCGCCGAAATATTGAATATTTGTAAAAAATGGCTTTTTCATTCCACTAAACTAAATATTGCCTATATAAATAAAATTCATGCCACAATATGGAAGCAAATTTATGACGTTAAAGTCAAATGCCAAACGCTAATTTATATTATTTGCGTTCGTATAATTATGGATCGAGTATCGATCCTCCCCTAGACTAGGTAGTATGAACGCAAAGTTATGAGTTTGAAACTTGGAACATATTGTCATACCCTACCAAACCTTAATTGTACTATATAATTTGGTTAGATGTGATTATTGTACTGCAAAACCAATCTGAGAAAACCTTAGTAGCTAGTCTGGCAAAGACATTGAAAATGGATGAGGTATTATTTTCCTAAAAATTGGAATATTTCTTTCTTTATTCCCCACAAGCGGTTTCGGCTCTTCTAACATTTTAGAGCTTAAAAAACTATATAATATGTCATGGGTTATGATATCATATATAGCCCATGACAATATCGGATCGTTCCTTGATCAATATGGCTGTTGTATATTCGAGGAGCTAAAAAAAGTGAACGATTTCGATCACCGAAGTGACCGGCACAACAAAGAACTCAACAGGACTAAGGACCTTGGAGGATCGTTCCTTGATCAATATGACGGTGTGTTACATTGTTGATTACGTGATTATACATTAATTCAATAATTAAGATTGAATTATATATTCTGGAAGCATACATCTAGCTAGGGGTATAGAGTTGGGTTTTCATAATTGCTTTTGCATAATTATATCTATATTCTTTGATTAGTTTGTAATGCTAAACTTTACGAAGCTGACAAAACTTATGAATTTAAAAATCTCTCTTTTAAGACAAAGCTGCTAGATTTGTTAATAAATGGTTTCACTAGATACAATGCATCTAGGAGCCCCCAACGAGTAATAAATTAAATGCAAATATTGTTTATGATCTCCATCTCCTGGGTATCATGCATCTTATTTTATGTGACTTAATTAAAAATGTTGTGCGGACTTCTCATTCATTGTACCTTGATTACCCCATAATAGAAACATAAATATGTATAACAAACCAACGGGATTGGTTCAGTGGTCGAAAACTTAAACTTGATAGAACAAGGCCCAGGTTCGAGTCCCCATAGCTCCTCATTGGGGTTGAACATACTTCTAACACCAACCGCACATGATGTAGATCTTCGCTTTGGCCCCGACATAGATGTGGTTGGATAGATGTGGTGGGAGTCCCAATACTCCTAGTGGTGTGGTGTGTGTGACGGTGTTGGGACAAAATATACCTAAAAAGGCACCCAAAAAAGAGAGGTGTTAGTGTAGATTCATAATTAGTGCGTTTTCTAGTCACACCTAAATGAATTTAACTAGTCGATAATAAACCACACTTTCTGAATAAATTTTGGAAATATTTTTTCTTCTGTATAATACAATAATGGATGCATGCATGAAATTATATGTAGTCAAATGATTAATCTTGAGCATCATGATCCAAATTTACCATTCCATTAATCCATTCAAGAGCAGTAATTGATTTTCCTAAGATCTCTAACATAACCTCATTTCCTTGACCATTGTTTTTAGGTTCTTTGAAGCATTTACTGTGTCCATACACACAAACACATACATAAATAAGAATTCACTGTCCCGTGTCACCTCATAAGCATTGGCCGATACATCTTGATTTAGAAGTCACATTCAAAGGGCAAGTGGGAGTGGAAGTAGAAGTAGAAATTAAGAATAAAGATAAGCGTCTTGCGAGCATCTACTCCGCTAAGATCGTAGTTTGGTCTAGTCCGTAAGAATTTCTCTCGAAAACCTTTTAGTTTAGGTCTGGATTGCCAGCTTTTGAAAGGACCGAGGAACACATAAATAAGTTGAGGTGTCCGTAGATTAATATGATTAACCTAAGTAGGAAAACAAAAAATAAATACTCCTATCAACTAGGGCCCAGTGTAGGAGTATACTTTGGAGAAAAAAGTTTGAGCCAAGGGAGTTCCTTTTTAGCCCCACCCATGGAAACGGTTCCTAAAAGCACAGACCAGTTTTGCCTGTTTACCTCCTCATTGCTCCCGACGGATAACGACTTTACCTGTCGACATTATCATGTGAAATTGTTAACAATTGGATTAACATACAGACATTCATATACGAACGCAAGTAGCCCAATGGGTTAGTCCAAGTAATTGCATATAAGAAATTAGTAATTTATTGTGAATATCCCGATTTCGGCGTGAATGATCTGTCTTTGACGGAACTGGATTAGTCAAGGTGTTCGTAAGCTAGCCCAAACATTATGCTTGATCGTAGAAATAAGAAATTACTATCTTTTTTGGGAATTGGCCAAAAATAATGTACTTACGACTTTACTTGTGAAATTGTTAACATACATTAATTTAATTATGATGAACAGAAACACAAAATAAATATATATATATATATATATATATATATACAAAGATACGGTATTAATTGGTGGGTTTATTTTTCACATTATTGATTGGAATTCAATTCTTATAAGAAATTAATAATTCATTGTGAATCTCTCAATTCCGGCATGGATGATCTGTCTTTGACCGAACCGAGTTAGTCAAGTTGTTCGTAAAAGCGAGACGTTGTGTTTGATGAAAAGTGATGTACGAACACCATTAATTATAGAAACAAGAAATTACTCACACCGTCCCAAATTGCTCGCTCTTTTTTGGCAAAAAAATAATGTACTTACGACTTTACCTGTGAGATTGTTAACATACATTCAAATATGATGAACGGAAACACAAAATTAAAAAAATTACAAAGATACTGTATTATTTGGATTAAAGCATTTGCTCAAATCTTTTGCATAATGAGACGGTGGTACACGTGTCGTCACACGAATAGCGAATCTAACAACCTCAAAAAAAACATTTTTTAAGTTCAATGTAGATTATCTGTAACTGGACCTTACAATAGTATTACAATTGGGTAATGGCTAGGAGCTTTACTGTTGCGCGGCGGGCACATGGCTAGTAGGTAGGACTCCATGTGAAAGCGCTTGGGGGCGCAACACGTGTACCAGCTTACGATCTCGGGTCGCACGTACGTGCCTTCGGATGGAGAAATTTTTCAGTGCCGAGTGGGTATTGCCCACGTTTGATGGTTTCATTCAACACAAGTGCAATGGAGATCAAAAATGCGATCCAACGAGTCTAGCTACATCATATTATTGCTCTTTAGAGAGTGTTCGGTGAGAGGAGAGAGAGGGAATCAATCTCGGCCGTCCAAAACATTTTTGGACGGCCGAGATCGTGCTCGGCATGACCACGTGGTACTCATTCGGTACCCAAAAAATTTTCCTTCAGATGCAACCAAAAGCGGAATTAAAATTCTTGAGAGAAAAAGGAAAGTGGGGAAAACGCCAATCTCACAAATAGTAACTTTACAAATATTTGTGTTCCGATGACATACTTAAAAAAAATCCGATCGAGTTGATTTTTTGGTGTACATGTAGTACTCGACGAGGTTTATGCGGCGAACGCCGATCTACGATCATGAGCTTAAAAAAGGTGCTTCTAGTTTCAATCTAGGCTTGACCACTTGATTGTTGGTATTTGGTTTGACTGAAAATGCCACCCCTAAATAATGGAGTACAGTATCTAACTAACAAATAAGCATCTCATCTACTAATAAGTGTTGCCGCTATGGGCCGGCCGGCTGAGGTTGGTGTACAAGTAGGTGTATGACGGAAAGGGAAAAGAAAGAGACTTAGCTGTGGTCGAAGTATGACTTTTTTTTGTGTGAAAACAGTCTCCCCCTGTTGGAGAAGAATTTGGGTGCATGTAGGGTAGTACGTGGCGGTACTCGGCGCGCATCCCGACCATCCAACTGGGGCCGAAGTGTTTTAGACGATGCCATTTTAAATAAACTCTTCCAAAAGAATTTATTTAAAATCCGTAGTAGTGATTGATTCTCAGATGCACATACAGTGTGGGTGGGCCTACCTCACGTTACCACATCTCTCTTGCTCCTTCCCTTCATTACGCACACTCTCTTTTTGCTTTTTCTCTCTCATTAATCCGTAGGCGTTTTCGTTTGTTGATTGAACATGTTTGGATAAAATCCATAACGGAACTTTTACCACATGGGGGTACCTTGCATTTTTAAGTACATCCAAAAAAAAAATTTCTCCAAAATTATAAAAAGGCCCCACAAAGACCCAAATTCTTCTACCCGTGTTCAATCATGGACTCCAATTAGGAAAATTAATCAGTCATCCTGAACATATTCTGATATATAAGACCTGCCAAATACAAATATGTGCAGAATGTGGTCATTGAGCTCACAAAAATAGTAAGCTGAGTTTCCCAAATGATTCTATCAAAGATAAAATTAAAATTTAATAAAATCACCCTTGATTTTATCTTGGGGGTTGTTCTCCCAAGATCTTAACATAACCTCATTTCCTTGACCATTGTTTTTAGGTTCTTTGAAATGGATTTTATCAAGATTTTATAAAATCAACCTCTTGATTTTATCCATTTTGAAAGGACGAGATTTTTAATGCAAAAATCTACAAATGAGAAGGAGGATTGATAAAATCTCAATGAGATTTTTACCAACCCCCTTCTCAATTGATAAAAGTGTGAGCCAAGATTTTTTTAGCCCCACCCATGGAAACGGTTCCTAAAAGCACAGACCAGTTTTTTTACCTCCTCATTGCTCCCGACGGATAACGACTTTACCTGTCGACATTATCATGATATTTAATGAAGTTACAAAACTACCCTTTTTAAGATATAAAAAATTAGTAATTTATTGGAGACACTCCATCCCAAATTATCTCCTCATTTACTAAGGCACTCCAAACGGAAAAATAAACCAAAACCAAACATAAACATTAGGTTCAAACATTAACATTAATATTACGTTCCAAACATTAAACATCTACAACATAAACATTAGGTTCCAAACATTAAATATGCATCTATGTCGATTGCTTCACGCCACTAAAAAAAAATAAAAAAAAAAACTAAACATTGCTAGAATTCTCCAAAATAAACAAAGACACAAATGAAAATGTTGATCCGCAAAATCTTCCTAATGTTTTTTTGCAAAAAAACAAGATCTTTATATTTTCGTACTCATTATCTACTATTTTTCCCCAAAATCTTCAAAAAATTACAAAGATACACAATCTACATTTTTAAAACTCATAATGAGACAAAACACATCACAAAGTTAGAGAACTCTTGAGAGGAAAAGTAACAAGTTCAAAAGACTTTCTGTAACTGGACAAAAAGATTACAATTAATACCATCAGCTTTACTGTTGCGCGGCGGGCACATGGCATTGGTAGGTTGTCGCTTTAAGGGGCGAACACGTGTACCAACAATAACAATAACGGACCTTCGGATGGAGAAATTTTTCATGCATGGGATGCCCTGAACTTTGTCTCGACCATGGAGTCGGCGGCTCGGAAATGTTCGTTGAGAGGAGAGGAGAAGTTTATTCGTAAAAAGTTTTTGGACGTCCGAGATACTACCCAGTGTACTCAAAAATCAATTTTCAATCCAAAAGGATATTCTTTAGAAAAAAGTGCCTCATCCAATACAAATAAAAATCTTTAAAAAATGGAACACAAATGGATACAAACACGGGATCAAAACCACTTTTCAAGATAAGTTATTTGTTCTGTTTCTGATAGAAATGAGCTTAAAAAGGTGCTTCTAGACTTAAATATTGATTGTTGGTATTTGGTTTGACTGAAAATGGCAAATAATGGAGTACAGTATCTAACTAACAAATAAGCATCTCATCTACTAATAAGTGAACGCTCGGCCGGCCGGCTGAGGTTGGTGTACAAGTAGGTGTATGACGAAAGGGAAAAGAAAGAGACTTAGCTGTGGTCGAAGTATGACTCTTTTTGTGTGAAAACAGTCTGTAATTTGGAGAAGAATTTGGGTGCTGCATGATAGTCAAAGAGACATTTAAGATCCCGGATCCAAGAAAAGTTTTAGAGTATCTTTACGAAATTTAAATAAAGAAAATCCTACCAAGGTTATCATTACATATGAGTTCTAGACAATTCGTTGTTCATCACTTTAAAACAAACAATTAAGCAACTTATCGATTTTTTTTCCAAAAAAAAAAAAAAACCAAATATTTGCTTTTTTTTCAATCATGGACTCCAATTAGTAAAATAAAGGAGAATATAAGTAAAATATTTTTGAGTGCCAAGTAAATCATGGAACTTGCAAAAGGATAATTTTGGAAAACTCACCCTTGTTTTTATCTTGGAGCTTTTGCATCAAAATTGGGAGTGCGAATATCAATTTCCTTGATAAAATTAAGGGTTAATTTTATCAAATTTTGATAAAATCTTTTGGGAAACTAGTAATTGTTTGAGGTCTACTTAAGGACCAGCCTCAGTTTGGTAAATTTTTCAACGATTTTAGGCTTTCCTAATGCACTTCTTGATTTCTGATACATTTCGTCAAGTAATGTTTACTCCTTTGTTCTGAATCTTCTGATAGAAATGAAAATTGAAAAGTGTTGACTGAAATATACCATAAAAAAGCAAACGGAAACCCAATAGGTAGTTTGGCCTTCAAACCAAATCCAAAACCAACCGAAACGAATATTTTCAGTGTCAGTATCTCTATTTTTTCTCCAAAATCTTCATGACACACCACAAATCTACATTTTTAAACTCATAGTGAGACAACCAAAGCACATCACCAAAGTTAGGGTCTTGAGAGGAAAAGTAACACTGATGTGGTAGATGTGGTCATAAAGAAGATCACTTGTCTAGGTGTGTCTAGGTTTTAGAAGAACCAAGAGACTCTTTCATTACATAAAAAAAAAAGCATTTGATAGTCAAAGAGAGCATTTAAGATGGGTGTCTTAAAGAGAAGAAAAGTAAATATTTTTGGATAAGAAAGTTTCTATGAGTATCTTTACGTAGGGTTAATTTTATCAAATTTTGATAAAATCTTTTCAAACTAGTCAATTTAAGGTCTATAATCCAGCCTCAGTTTGGTAATTTTTCAACGATTTTAAAACTTTCAATGCACTTGAACTAGATTTCTGACAGATTTCGTCAAAATGTAATTAAATATGAAGTATTCTGATCTTCTGATGAAATAATCTGAAATATAGAAAAATTTTTTAAAAACTTTGAAAACATTACCAAAAAAAAATAAAAAAGTGTTTAAATGCGGGCACTAGCAATGATTCAAAGAGAGCATTTAAATCGGGGATAAGACAGTTTCTATATAATCTTTATTGAACTCCTACAATAGTTGTTCGTCACTTTCTCTCGTATATGAGTTCTATAGAAGTATTCCTATAATAGTTGTTCGTCACTTTCTCTCATATATATATATGGGTTCTATAGAAGTTAGTTATCGGCTTGGGTGAGTTTTTCCAAATGATAAAATCAACTTTTGATAAAATCACCAGTTAATTTTATCAAATATGCAGATTTCATCGTTTGTCTTTCATATAGGTAGTACAGCAAATTTCTTACTACGTACTGGAAGTCAGCCCAATGGGCCCCCACATAAACAAGTTTCTTGACGGAGACCATTAAAATAATGGCCCATATGACTGAGAAAAGTCTTTAGGCTACTCAGTCATCAAAACCCTTTTAACAACCTCGTTAGGGGGTGTTTGGGAGCCTATTTTTTAGTTTTTCATTTTTAATTTTTTGGATTTTTGGATGATAGTCAGAATGTGTTTTGAATTTGGGATGAGTGTTTGGGAGAAATGTGCATAATGCATTTTCCAACAAGAGTAGTGTTTGGGAGAATAATGATGAGAATGAATTATGGATTGGTTGTTTACCATTGTGCCCTTGTTGCAGGTATTGTTTGCCGGCATTTTGGTAAGACACTGACGATGCAAAGCAGTTGCAACATTTCCTTTGACGCAGGGAATGTGGGCATTTAATGCTTCGAACTTTGAAGTTTGACCAACATAGGAAAATGAAAGAATAATGTCGAAATGTGATATGGCCAAGAAATTAGAAACAATCTTTTTTCTTTTTGTTAGTGTGACCACATGTGAAAAGGATCACAAAAGTCACTCTGAGAGCCTATTTAAGATGGTTTTGACCGGACTATGATATACGTGATTCGGCTAAATCGGCAGACTTACTTGCACGGGGAGGGGGATTTCACTAAATCGGGAGATTACAATTCGTGGTGATCACTCACTCACTCTCAATCTCACGTTACAGTGATTTCCTCACAATTCACTCATCTCATACTCTCTACCTCTCTCACTTTGCCACACCACAAATAAGAGACATACAAGAGTATTTATAACCGAAGAGCTACACAAAGAAAACCCTAATCCCACCCTCGGGCCTTAGGCCCGACCGGCCCACACGGGGTGGATCCCAACAGCAACTCTATGTATAAAGGAAGAATCTAGGTCGGTGTCTATCGCTATTAGAAGAGCCCTGTAACACTCTTTCATTTACCAAAATTGTCCCTAGCTATGAGATAGTACCATTTTTACATTTTAAACAATTTGCACACTTGTTAATTTGAATTCTAGATACTGATATATATTAGTAAGGAAGAAAACACGCTTAGTTTGTCTCTTTTTTGAAGCTATGTTCCACATTTGCATGTATGCCCAAATTGCCTCCATGCGACTACCTGAGATTTTCAATCAACTTTTTAGATTATAATCCATCGGATCGAATGTACACACCTGTTTATCCTTTTTATTGGCATCAATCACAATGAACTGCCTCAACTGATTTCAAACTCTTTAGCTATGATAATCAGAAATTGAGCATGGATGAAGTAGTTGTGCCCATAAACTTGTTGACAGAAATTTGGAGCTCCAACTTCTTGAGAATTATCAAATGCTCAATTGTGCTAACCTAACATAACATACTAACCTGCTTAACGGAACACATCCTTCCGCTTTCCAAAAAAAATACTCCCTCCGTCCCAAATTGATGCCTTGCTGGTCTCTTTTGGACAGTTGTGTCACTCAACCAATTGTTTATGTTTTACAATCTATAATGTTTTTTATGATTTCAAAAAATTTGTATAATTAAACTGATTGAGATCTATCAAACAAGATTCATATTTGATGAAAAAGGTATTATAAATTAGAAGATATAGACAATGTTTTTTAAAAGCCCGAAAATAGTGAAAATGGACCAACAATTTGGGACAAAGGGAGTAAGACTAAAGAGGTCATGGTGTGGGTTTTCTGGTTTCGTACTCAAATTTTTATTCATGACAAAGAGATCATATTTATGTGGCTTTTCACTCATAAATTGGTTATATAGTTTCTATGTGAACTTTTAGGCCTGATATAGGCTTGTCAAACGGATCGAATTTGATCCGGATCCGATCCAAATTCGATCCGAAAAATCCGGATCAGAATCCGGTATTTCAGATCCGATAATCCGATAAACCGGAACCGAAAATTCTAATAAAATCCGGATCGGGTCCAGATCAGATCCAAGCTTATCGGATCCGGATCAAATCCGACCCGTAAGCAAGCAAACTGGAAAAGCCACGAGCAAGCTAGTTGGAAAGGATAAAAAATATTAAATTACCGGATCGGATTCTGATTTTCGGATCAGATATCGGAGATTCGGATCCGGATTAACGTTTTTGGATTTTTAAATATTGGATCCGGATTCGGATCCCAGATTATCGGATCCGACCCGTTGGAGATAATGAACCCTAGCCTGATAGGTCCTGGTTGTGCTGACACCAACTGACCCAAAAACACTGATGTGCTAGGATCAATGGCAATCTTTATGGATGAATCAAACAAACATACTCTTCCTTGTGGGCTTCATCAAGGGTCCAGAATAAGAATTGGACTCCAGTACCAATTTACCCACAATCTATTCAACTTTCAAGCAGCCCAAATCTGTTTGAAATGGCTGTAACGGAGCCTGGAGGGCCTTAACTTTT
Source organism: Vaccinium myrtillus (assembly GCA_016920895.1). Taxonomy (NCBI): domain Eukaryota; kingdom Viridiplantae; phylum Streptophyta; class Magnoliopsida; order Ericales; family Ericaceae; genus Vaccinium; species Vaccinium myrtillus. The sequence continues at coordinate 8,928,828 of CM029275.1, read as the reverse complement.
CCACTGAGGTCTAGGGGTTCTTTACTCATGAAAGTGGTCATAAGGTGAAAACGAGGACGACCCAATATCTTTTTTTCCTCGTTAAAGTCGGTATTGTTAAAATAGTTAGACTAACACGTTAGAAAAGGAATTAAACTCCTGACTTCCTTTCTCCAATTCTCCTGGCACCTAAGTGGACAAAGGGTGCCGTTGGGCCAAGGCCTCATGCCAAAATGAGCTAATGTTAACTAACTGCGCCCTAATTCTCACCGACACAAAATGTTGGGGTTCTTAGATCACCAAAGCCCAATATTAACACGTTTTTGGTCCCTTTCATGTTCATGGATGAATGAAAATAGGTATTGTTGTTGGTGTGATAAACTCCCGAGAAAACAATGAATGTGAAAGAAGTTCTTTTTTTCTGTAGAGATGTTTTTCCTTTTGTGGTCTTTTTCCTTTGCCTTCCGATCAACTGCAATAAAGATCACTTAGTGATTGTTTTATAGTTATTTTCTATTTCAAAATTAGGAAAATTGTTATGAATGAATAACTTTTTCTTGTCCCAAATCCACCCACAAAAGGCCCTTTTTTTTTTTTTGGTTTTTGGTTTTTTTCACTAATGTCAAAGGCTCACTCTTTAATCACATAGATTATTATATTCTATATAAATTCTTTTGAACATGTGTTAAAAAAAATCAGGTTATAAAAATCTTGGGGTCACGTTACCCTCCTTAATATTCATTCCATTAATGAACGTATGAAGGAAAAAGATTATATATTAAAATAAAAAAGTAATATATCATATGATTTTTCCATTAAACATCTAAATTCCAACATAATAAAAGAAAATAACTAAATAATAAACTTTTCTTAAGAGGTTCCTATAGAGATTTTTGAGATTTTTAAGGGATTTGAGAGGAATAAGGAGGGAGATAAAGGAGAAGCACTCAACTCTCTCTACCTTATCTTTCTCCCCTTCTCTCTAGAAAAGTTTTCAATTTTTTTGGGTTTCTTTGGGGGTGGGGCTCACCCTTTCACATTCCTCTACCCCTATCTTCCTCTTTATACCCGTTTTTGGTCTTTCAAAGCTGTGTTGACCCGAAAAATCAGATGATTCAAAAATTTAATGGGGCCTACGTCTACCCTTGCGGAGTGGGGCTTCCTCCATCCCAATTTACACCTTTCCTCCTTGTCTTCTCCGGATGAAAATAGGTGTTTGTGGCGGAAAGGCGTGGTTAATAATCGAAGGTTAGGGATAAGTTTTAGTTAAATTTTTTTTTGGTTTTTCTTAGAACAGATTTTTTTCCCTCTTCTTTATACTGTTGGTTTATCAAACAAAATTGTTAAACTGGTGGGATATAATAAATTTTTAGATTAGTTTGTTGTTTTCCTTTTGTTGGATATGGTAGTCGATGCTCGCCGTGGAGGCTAGGTTTTAAAATTAGGTGGTTTTTCTTGTCCATGTGATTCTTGTCGATAAAAATCAGTTTCTTTGGTGGTTTCTTTGCCTTCGTTTTTTTTTTTCTGTAGAGATTTTTTTTTTGCTTTTTTCGAGTGTCGTGAAGCTTGCCCCATTGAGGGTTTGTGTTAAGAAAAACACTGTTGATAATCGAAAAGGCTTGTCCTTCCGTCATGAGCGGCTTTGCAACAGCGGATATTAATATTTTATCCGTCGATTTCATCTTGTCTTTAGAGTCCGAAAAAGTTGTTTTCCCTCCCTCGGGATCTCTATTATCCTTTCGAACGATCGGTTTTTAATTCTTCGCCATTAAAAAACCAAAAGTTGTTGGTATACCATCTGGCAAACCCATTTTTCCATTGAAACGCCTAAATTCCATAATATTTGTATATATTTCCAAAATAAAAAAAGAATTGTGTTAATTTGGTTGAAATTTGTAATTCCAACATAATATGAAATTTGTAATGCCTTTTCTTAAGGGCGTTGGTTATGAATGGAATTGACTTATTTCAAAAAAAAAAAAGAGGGAGATAAAATAAAAAGTCACTGAAAGTTATGAATTGAAAAATTACATGTACATAAAAAAATAATATGTGTATATATATATCCTATAAATAATATTATATGGATCAGTTTGGGTTTGGGTTGGGTTTGGGTTTGGGTTTGGCCGAATACCCTGGAGCTTAGTTTCTGTGCGCAACTACGTATCATACTTTACAAACCCAACAGTCCTCAATCATTAGAAAACGACTAAATGTGTAAAGCCAACAAGTAATTCTTTCACATTCTCAGTAACATGGCCGTAACTTGCTTTTACACATGATCCAACTCCATTTAACTAATGGCTGAGTTTGTTTCATATAAAATGTTTTTACATATTTAATTCCCTAAATGTCTTACCAGTTTTATTCAACGGTCAGGATGTACTTGTTAACTTACGCGGATTTTAATTTATCTTCTCCCTGATCCGGTCAAAAACAGGCCATTCACGCCATAATTAGGAGATTCACAAGCAATTCTTTTCTTCCGGCCGTACTCCATGGATCGAACCCCATTGTTGTGCTTAGAATCAATTGTTTTACTTTTTTTTGTAATGTTTTTTTTTTTTTTTTTTGTTGAACCGGAAACACCACCCGACAAGATGTGAGGAATGTTCACAATCTTGCATAGAGTCAGTCGCCTTTGTAATTGTTAATTATCTAATGCTTAATTTGTTAAATGTAGGCTTTGTCAATCCTTAGCCTTTAACAGATCCACGCGTTGGAATGTCTATTGGTCTCCATTTTATCTTACCATATTAATTTGTCCATATTACTGGATTGGGAATCTAAATACCAAAATACATTCCTTTTAACAAAACTCGACGAGCCAAACAGAATGAAAAGAGAAAATCAAAAGGAAAATAAAAGGGGACAGCCCGCCCATTCAGCCGCCCAAAATAAATTAATTATCAGATAAGATCAATGAATTAATTAGACAGAGAGGAGAGATATTCGTTGAAAGTGCTGGGACTTGATCAATTATAGGGATGGAGCCAGAGGGGGGCCAGTAGGGCCATCGCCCCTTCAAGGAAAAAAAGAACCTCTAGTAATATATAGAAAAAAATTAAATTTTCCTATGAATAATATAGTCTCGCCCCTGTAAAGTATTTTGGGAAAAAAAAACTTGCACCTGCATAGTAAAATTCCTGGCTCCGTCCATGATCAATTATGTTCTTGGACAAAACACAAATGATTTGTGCTTTTGGATTATTTAAAGCTTCCGTTATGATATCACACTTACAAATAATAAAATCATCAGTCTTGGAAAATTGCTGAGGTGTAACGATATTTGGTCGGTCTTGTTAAATTAATTCATGGGATTTTTCTATCAAAAGAATTGGGGCACTCGGTCCACTCTATGAACACATTACCTACTTAATTTTGAATTAACGGAACAACTCGGGTTTTATATTCGAAGTTGTCAACAAAAATGAAGACTCGTTCCACTCTAGGGTGATTCATTACCTACTTATTTTGAATTAACGGAACAAAAACTCTCTCATTTTCATTAATGTGCAAAGACGAAAATGACCCTACATAACCCCCTTGCACAGCCGAAGTCTTCTTCTTCTTCTTCACTGTCAGAGAAATTTGAATTCTCTGTAACACATCCCGTCCCGCTACTCCTCCTCCATCGCCACAGGCCACCGCCACCCACACCGGCAGGACCGGCACCCCTTTTCCAGCTGTTAACTTCTTCTTCTCACTGTCAATGGAGAATGAAGGATTAGACAAGCAATCAATGGTGAGTTCTTCTCCTTCCATGGATCTATTTGAAGGTATATTCAATTGAAGAAGAAACAATAGAAATGCAATCAAATTTGTTGGTAGACAATACAATGGTGGAAAGCCAAGTTGCTGTGATGAAAATTGTTCCTTTGGCGGAGCCAAAATGTCATGAAGAGGTAACATTCCGATTCGAACACGAAGAACAATTCTGGAAAACTGCAGTTTTTTTTCGACATTCATACCCCGAAATATGTTAACATTTTCAACATATCGATGTTGAAATATTTTACTTAACCTACATTATGGCAGACAAAGTTCAGTAATAAAATGTCGAAGTAATTCACTTTTTTCAACATCATAATATCGAATTGTACATATTATATCAACATTTTGATTCCGATACCGATACAAGGTAAAATTCGACAAATTACATGTTTCGACAAGACAATGTTGAAATTATTTTCTTATTTCGACATTTAGATTCTGAAAGTTGTACTTGTAAATTTTCGCAACGTCGTAGTACAATACCTTTCGACAAGATAATATTGAAATTATTACTTTATTTCGACATTTGGATGCTGATGTTTGTACTTGCAAAATTTCCTGTTCTGGTAGTACAATACCTTTCAACATTACAATGTTGATAAAAATCATATTGTTCGTCATGATGATGTTGAAAATGGTACTAATTTTCGACATATTCATACCGAAATAAATACAGAGCTTCACAGTTTTGCTACTTGCAGGGTTATGCGTCAACGCATGGGAGCGGCACAGGCCTACAAGCCTTATATGATTATACTGAAAGTTTTACAACGGACTCGGTGAGTGCTTTGAAAAGGTCAATCTGCTTTTCCAATTATGGAATTTTAAGTTGTATTGAAATATGTTCTTGGCCCATGTTTTGTAGGTGTTTTCGACCGAAGAAGATATGAGAGAGTGGATAATATCGACGGGTAAAGAAAATGGATTGGTCATTATCATAACGGCGTCCGAGTTACAACCAATACACCGAAAACCTAGGATTAGATTTGGTTGTGAACGGGGTGGCAAGTACAGAAAGTCCGTGAACAAGAACAAGTCAATTGGCAAAGGAGTAAACGAAAAGGGGATGAAGAACATACCACACTTCACCGGGTCAAAGAAATGTGAATGCCTGTTTCAGTTAAGTTGTGTGAAGGAGTTAGATGGTTGGACCGTGAATGTCGTCAACGGCAATCACAACCATCCTCCTGCGGATCAGCTGGAAGGGCATCCTTATCCTGGGAGGTTGTCTTCCGAGCAAACGACTATGCTGGTTGATATGTGCATTTCTTCTTTGTCGAAACCTAGAGAAATACTAAGTGTAATGAAGGGCAAGGATGAATTCAACGTCACCACAATTAAATCCATATATAATGCACGACACAAGCACCGGGTTAAGGAGCGAGCGGGAAGATCGCAAATGCAATACCTATTGGCTAAGTTACAAGATTGCCAATACATTCATTTTCACCGGACCAGTGACGATGGTTGTGTGAGCGACTTGTTTTGGTCGCATCCTATTGCTAGCGACATGTTGCGTGCTTTTCCTAAGGTGTTACTGATGGATTGCACTTACAAGACCAACCGGTATAGGTTTCCTTTGTTTCAAATAGTCGGTGTCACATCAACGGAGATGACGTTCTCCGCGGCCTTTGCATTCATGGATGGGGAGAAGGAAGACAACTACATGTGGGTATTGGAGAAGTTGAAAGGCATGATGGATCCGGACTCACTTCCCAAGGTTGTTGTCACAGACAGGGAGTTGGCTCTCGTGAATGCCATTGCAAGAGTGTTTCCTAAGGCCACCCATCTCCTATGTCGGTGGCATATTGAGAAGAATGTTTTTGCCAAGTGTAGAAGGAAGTTCGATGACAAGACTTGGCAACAATTCAAGCATGCCTGGTGTAATTTGGTACACATGTCAACTATATCGGAGTACGAGCAGAGGCTTGCTACTCTTAAGCGTGACTTTGCAGTGTATAATAGTTCGGCAATTGAATACATTGAGAACACTTGGTTGGGACCGTATAGGGACAGATTCGTAGCAGCTTGGACGGACAACGTAATGCACCTTGGCAACCTAACTAGCAACCGGTAATTGGTTAACACTTGATCACCTTTTTTGCATACTCGCTTCATTTTATTTTCCTACTCTAACTCTATCATGTAGGTGCACCCACCCCATGCGGCACCGTGGTTCCCAAGCAATTTGGTCTCAAGGTGCGGCCACGTGGCATTCCAACACAAGACCCAACATCACCTTACATAATCTCAGAATAAAAACACAGCGGAAGACTTCTACATAAAAATAAAAGTGCCAACGCTAACCACAGTTTCAAACACCAACAACCGTCTACTAAAAAAAAATAGCTTAAACAATACATGTGCTCAAAATACTCTCTTATTACAAATCATTAAAAGTACTAGACGACAACATGTCCAAAAATCACTCGACACCAATTGAACACCTCAAACGTTGACTGGTAGTGGACCCCCTCTAAGCCACCTGTTATCTGGTAAACCATAAAGGAAAACCAGGAGTGTGTGAGACATAGAAATGCTCAATAAGATATAACCAAATCAACATCCAAAACACAACAAAATTATACAACAACTATCAACATGTATATAACCAATCACATGCAAGTGGCACGTCTGCCACATCCTATGTATCCTAGGTCACTGTGGGAGCACACCCCGCTCGTTGTCATCGGTAGCTAGCCGACACAACGTACTCGCGGTGTATCCCAATCCACAGCCCATTCGCAGATACCAACTTTCACACACAACATACATGCATATCCACAGCTAAAACATCTATTAGCATGATATACATCCATCTTCACAACAGCACATCATCATCACATGATATACATCCGTCTTCACAACAATACATCATCAACACAATTATATGTTATTGAACATAAACATGTCAAACACACTCACCTCTGATTCGACTGGAGTATGCCAAACTTACGATTTCGGCACCTCCCGATGACCCGACTTGTCACCTAGCCACAAGCTAAACCATATCAGCATATGATCATCTTTAAATATTAACACAAATGCTTAAATATGGAAATATAAGGTCACTATGGACTTTAATCAACAACCAACAACTCCGTGAATTAAACCGTTTGCTATAACACACAAAACTTAACAGGGACACACACACTTGTAAAATCCGTCATAATTAGAATATGCATCAAAATGGGCTAAGACTTGGTAGACAACACTACCACATGACAAAGTTAATCTCTGATTTTTCATGAATTTTTATAAGCAATAGAACCAAGTCGAATTCATGCACAAACTCAGAAATTCAGCACAGCAAATGTAAAATCCAGCTAGATAGTCTGTCATACTTTGGCTACAACTTTCTATAGGTTCAAAATTAGGCTTTGAGACCACCACCATTAGAAATTAGACTTCCAATACATAGATTTCGATATAAAATTCACCCTAATTGGAGCCCGGATGACTAAGATACGCTCAATCGAAGTTACACAACAAAATTACGAGATTACAAATTCTGTAGAACCGCCTGCACTCAACAATTCATTAAAAATCATCTACTCAACATTTTTCAATGATTCCAACTCTAAAACATCACTAACTTATCAATACATAACACTCATGAGGACCCATATCTATTAATCAAACTTAGCTATAACAAAGTTCACAAAAACACACAACTCAAAAGGCTGCCTAGATTTCCAGAAATCCTCAACCATCAACTTCAAATCAAAAACTGCTATAACCTGGTAGGAACCAAGGCACAATCTATACATATTCTCGAAGGTATTCAAGTCTAGTTTCCAAATCAAAAAGCGGTTTGCAAAACGGATACTCGAGCTATGAGTTATGCCCTTTTTCCCAAAGAGTGTCAGTGCTGTCTGCACAGACGCGAACCCGACAGCAGCTCGGTAGAACATTTTTCATATTTTCTGTGTTTCGAATTAAACTCTGAAAATTTAACACAACATATAATACATCCATGGGTAGCTACTGTAAAAATCTCATAAATTTACGAGCTCTGTAACTATATCTAAAAATTCGGCCAAAATCATGGCAGATTCAACTTATTCAAACACTGTTTGCACAACCATATGATCCACGAATTTCTTGAAGTAAAAACCTAATTTCCAAAGTGTAATCAGATCTTAAAACACCCAATAATCACATCTATTTAAGGTTGAATCAATCCTCCATAACATAAAAACATAGAGCTTACCTCTTTATAGATTTTCCCCAACTTTCTTCTTCTTCTTCTTCTTCTTCTTCCTCTCTCTCTCTCTCTCTCTCTCTCTCTCTCTCTCTCTCTCTCTCTGATAATCTAATTAGGATCAGACCAAATGAAGGGAAAAAAAAAAGAAAATATCTTGGCAAAATTACACTCCACCCCCTCCAACTTGGTTTCTATTAGCTTTAAGCCCAACACTCATAATTACTCCAAAATGTGAATTAAAATCTAAACATGAACTAAACATCAAATGCCCGGGACGGGTATTACACTATCATTTTATCCACAGGGCCGAGTCTGCACATAAGCTTCTGAAAGAGCATCTTGCATCTTCCCAAGGCAATTTTGAAAATGCTTGGGCGAAGATGCACGACCTCATTGGCCTCCAAATTACAGGAGTAAAGGCTTCCTTCGAGAAGAGTTTGACTTGTTGGCAACACATATTCAGAATTATGGTTTCACAAAAATTCAACATTAGGATGTTGAAAAAAATTACTTCAGTCAACATGTGAATGTTGAAATAAATCATATAAATCAACAGACCAATGTTGAATACTGGAAACCTGGTAACTAGATCATGTGAATTCGACGTCATTAGTCTGAAAAACTGCATACATATCAACATCAATAAACTGAAAAAATGTTTACTTTTCGACATGTTTATGTTGAGGACAGCATCACAACTCTCATTTCAACAAACACCTTTAAGTACTCACAGCGATTAACAATATCAACTACGACTAACCGCTCAAGTGGCTAAACATGACTACCAGCAGTTTGACAAGTATACGAAGCCGAAGTAGCCGAAACAAATATATAAAAATGTTCAAATTGTTACCTGGTCTGCGCCTATGTCGTCCAACAACTTCCGGTAGTACAACTGCGAGGTGCCAGACTTGCGACGCGAAACCCCAACGTAGCGCTCGTGGAAGGTCCTCCGTGTAGTCTGGGTTTGCAACTGGATTGAACACTGGGAAATGCTCATCAATCCATGCCTACAAGTCACGTAATTCTTCAATAGATAACATTATGATAACATTAAATGTGTTATTGTCGTGCAAATTTATGATAACCATAAATTGAATCTCAAGTTAAAAGTGTACCTCCAACAAAGTCAAGAAACCACTAAGTCGTTTCGTGTCCCTCCTACTACTTGCTTGACCAAAGTTGCCGGTACAAGAAGGCCAACGCGCTAGCACCCCACCCATAATGTGACACCCGATCTAAATCCTCCAATAGCGCAAGGGGGGCAACATTTACCTTGCTCCCTGTCTTGTCGCACAAAAGTGTGCAACCAAGTACATAGAGTAGGTAAGCCCGAGAACAATATGTGACCCTCTCATCTGTGTCGCTCTCTCGCAATTCACTAAAATACATCCGCAACCAATCAAACGTCCTTTTGCCCCCTTTTGCCTCTAAAAGTGCGTTCTTCGCTTGGTTCTCCGACACACCAAGCAAATCCTTTAGCGAGTCTTAGCATCCCCGGGCATCATCCGTGTGCACACCAACCCATAAGTAGGGATCCCAGAATCGGGTCAACATCGTCAAGTGTGGGTGCCATCTCTCCGAAGTCAAAGTGGAAGGAATTTGTCTCTGGATGCCACCTTTCAACAAACGCAGAAACTCTGTGGGAATTGCATATGTACTGTGTAATCAATGTCAACGGGAGCAATCCTGAATTTTTAATCTTTTCCTTCATCCTTTCGTCCGTTAACTCCCACTTGTTTAGGTAACTAGGATGGTGGTGCAGTCTAAGCGATGATCGTTCTTGTCCTTGCCAAATTGTAGCGGCCACGTACGTGTCAAAACTTACCAACAAACTCCTATCCTCCGGTCCACCCGGAGGCTGAGTGTCAGCTGCATCCTCCTGCTCGTCGACCTCATCCTGAGACAAAGATTCAACCTCTGTCCCAGACTCCTCAACCTCTTCCGCCGCACGGAACCTACCTCTTCCTCTAGGAGGTCCGTCTCGGCCTCGCCCTTGGCCTCCGCCTCGCCCTCGCCCTCGCCCTCGGCGCGGTGGACGAGCCATAACCTATAAAAAAATCACAAAATATATGTAAATATATGTTAATGTTATATATATATATATATATATAATCACATAACATTTCAATCAGTATTATGCACAAGTAAACAATTCAACATTAAGGTGTTGAATAAAAAATTTAAAATCAACATGCTCATGTTGAAATAATCCCCATATATCAACAAACAAATGTTGAATACTGCAAATTCAACATGTAGCTGTCGAAACATGTCTCTGGTTCATTTAATGTAGATTTCACGAATTTCGACATTACAATGTTAAATTTGGACAGGATAATGTCGAACATAGACAATGTCCAATTTTTCCACCAATTTGACAGCAACTTAGTTCGACATTAAGAAGATGAATTAGATTCATAAATTTCGACATAGGGATGTTGAAAAAATACATAAATTTTGACATGGTGATGTCGAACATAGACAATCTCCAATTTTCCCACAAAATTTCACAACTTCGTTCAACATGAATAAGATGAATAAATTTTGACATAGGTTTGTCGAAAACATAGTTAAATTACGACATGAAGATGTTGAATAGACAATCCCCAATTTTGCCACAAATTTCACAACCTTTCGACATGGGGATGCCAAAAAATAGGTAGTTCGACCATGGAGTGTAAATCGACATGTGGTTGTCGAAATTTGGAGTATATTTCAACATTCAAAGTACGAAAACATGAACAAGTGGGTCGATCGAAACCCGAACTCAATTTAACAGACAATGTATATTCCAAACCCCAATCCAACAACTCACATTGTCCAATTCGATCATCAAATCCTCAGATTTCTCAAGATATATACACATATATACGAAAAATTTAGGGTTTTTCAAACTCCTCAGATTCAAAGTGCAAAAAACACATATATACGAATGCAAAAGAGAGAGAGAGTGAGAGTAGCGGACGAGGGAGAGAGAGACTTACCGGACTGTTTCAACGGTGGAGGATCGACGGTGGCGGCGGCGGTGGCGGTGGCCATGGCGGTCACGGTGGCTATGGCGGTGGCTATGGCGGTCACGGTGGCTAGTGGTGGCAGAACGTGGAGAGAGAGAGAGAGAGAGAGAGAGAGAGAGAGAGAGACGAGACGAGAGAATGGAGAGAGGACTGGTGGATGTCGGCGGTGGCTGGGCGGTGGCAGAAGGTGGAGAGACACAGAGACGAGAGACCGAGAGAGAGGGACGATCGGTGTCTGGGGAGGGGGGGGGGGAGTTAGATAGAGTTAGGGTTTTTTATGGAGAAGGGTATTTAGGGTAGTTTAGGTTCATTTTGTGGGTTGTATGGAGTAAATTGGTTTGGGGGTTTTTTGGGTGTGGGTTACACGGAGAAAATGGGTTACACGGAGTAAATATAGGGCTGCGGATAGAATCACTCTTTATATATTGGGCGGACCAGATTATTGAAATAGATCCGGCAAGTAGTCAAAAAAGACGCAACTGCAACCCTGTACGGTTCTCGGCAAACTAAAATTTATAATATGCGTTAACAACTGTAAAAATTGAACCATCCGCGAATAACTAACTAAAATTATGCCACATTTTAACAAATTGAGTGCTCGGGCCAACTTATATAGTTATATCTTTATTAATCTCAACGCCTTCCAGTTAATGATCGGGCAAACCTTCAGTGACTAAAAAAATTTCGCTCACGGTGAGAGTTGAACTTATAAGCTTGGGACAATGAGGCCCTTTACTTGTTGGCGTGTTCCTACTCAATTGACCCTGTGGGGTTAGAAATGCATTTTTAATGTCATAAATCACGGTCTATTTGGAAAGTAACATAACCTCGGTCTTGAAGTATTGGGAAAATAGCCCTCGTTATGCGCTAGTGCAATATGGCCCCGATTGGATGCGGGATACGTTTTGGTGGGAAAAGATAGTAAGGGAGGATAAGATAGTAAGGGGTATTATTTAGTAAGGGTGGACCCACATTGATGTGACATTTATGAGGGGGACACGGGGTTCTTCTTTGTCAGCCCTTAACAACAATTTGTGCACACATCTTAAGCCGTCCGTTTCTCGGATGGGCGGCCCGATTTCACCTCGAGACCTTTGCATCCGAACCGTATGTTGTTGTGCGTGCAAGATGAAATATCTAATCGTCCATCCGAGCAACGACGGCTGATGGTGCATGACAAAAACCCCAAATCCGGGGTTAAATAGTATGTGGTTTGGATGAATTTGTGGTAAAGGGGAATAAAGTTGGGTGGATGATGTAAAAACTTGACAAATGACTTATTTGCCCTTGAACAGTCATATTAGATTTTATGATAAAAAAAATACATAAACACAATAGTAATTAAATTAATTATACTTTTTAATAAATAATTCATTTTATTAGTTATATCTAAAGTTAAAGTATTCCGTTATTATTTTTTTATTATTCATTTCAATAATATTTCAAAGTTTAAAGTTGGGTGGATGAATGAAGTTTAATTTTTTATTATTCATTTCAATAATATTTCGAAGTTTAAAGTTGGGTGGATGAAGTTTAATTTTTTATTATTCATTTCAATAATATTTCTAGTTATACGTGTTTAATAATAACTAATTAGTAATTTTTATGTTATTCCCCAACAATGTCAAATTCTAAAGTATAAAAAAAATTAATTTTTTTGTATCAAGTTAAAGATCTCAATTTGTAGTTTAATTTGGTGCAAAAAAAAGTAAAAAAATTAATGTGAAAATATTTTTTTTTTATCCGAAGGATATTGCAAAGCAAGCCAACAATGTCAAATTCTAAAGTATAAAATTTTTCAAATTTTTTTTGTATCAAATTAAAGATCTTAATTAGTAGTTTAATTTGGTGTAAAAAATTAAAAAATTATGCACAAAAGTACTTCATTTTTTGATCCGAAGGAAATCGCAAGAGTTCGTAAAACATTTAAAATTCCATTCGGTTTCTTTTTAAAAACAGTAAAAAAAAACTGGGGGTAAGGGGAGGGGTATAAGGGAGGGTATGGGGGTAATTTCATAGGGGGTATGAGGGGGTATAAATTAGTAATAGGGGGAGGGGTGTTATTAATTAGTGAGGGGAAGTGGTATAAATGGGTATTATTTGGGTGGGGGTATTAAGTTATCCGGGTTCCAAATTTTTGCCAAACCAAGTATAAAACTGTGGGACCGGGATAAGGGGAGGGGGTATAACTTAATACCCCTCTAATGCTGCAGCCAATCGGGCCCTATAGGGTGTAGTGCAATACTCTATTTCTTCTTATGTTTTTCAAAAAAAACTTATTTCAATCCTCAAATTTCACTATACCAAATTTTGAGTCATCCGACCTCCTCATCCTTCATCCAAACGAGCCTAAGATGGAAGCAATGATAATCGAAGAAAATATTATCCTCGCCAACTGAATAATAAACAAAATCTTATTTTCTCACTTTTTCTAGTAATAATTAGCAATGAATAATACTTGTCTCCATAATTCTACTCATTCACTTTTATGAATAAAAATTAATAGTTATCGATCTTAGTTTACTAAAAACAGTGATATATTAAGATTTGACTATCCCAAACGAAGTCTTTTTACGTTTCACTATTTCTTTCAATTTTCATTTTACTATCAGAACAAGTTAAAATAACGAGAGAAATTGCCAAAAAAATAAGTAAAATTCATTAAAAGGTTATGATTTGAATAAAAATATTGTAATAAGAATAGTATGAAAAAATTGTCTCATAAGAGCAATGTGAACTGAAAAAAGAACCGGACAAATGGATCACGAGTTTTCTTGTTAAACCATATTATGCATTTTGAAATTTTTGATAAAAAAAATCTGGCATTTGAGTGTTTTATACACTTTAATATATATATTTGTGTCATTGTGTGTGTTTTTTTTTTTTTTTGATAATGGGTGGTCTGCAGGTTAATTACGCAAGACTCGACTAATCCCAGAGGTCTAATGATTTTCCACTACACACATGATCTTGGCAAAGGCCCAATCCCCATGAGAACCATGAGATCTTGTGACGGACTCAAGAAGTTAAGAAGAGTTGAACCCAAGACCTCCTCTTCCTTAGGAGGAGTCTTTACCAACTCATCTATCCCTTGGGGTTGTGTCATTGTGTGTGTTTGTATGTATGTATGTATGTATACATATATTATTTATGGTGTTATTTTGGGAATTTCTCATACAATAAAATAAGATTCATGAAAATTTTTGTCTTTTAGTGAAGTTTTTATGTAAAATCTTCACTAAAAACATTCTGTTGTGTAGATTCATCAATCTTTAGTGTGAATATCAATTACCTTATTTTATTACAGCGCGGACATTAATTGAATATGAGAAAATCACCTCTAATTATGAATTCATACAATAAAATAAGATTCTGAAAATCACAATCATAGATTTGATTATGTAACCAATAAGTGATTCTGTTGATATTTCATAATCTTTAGTTAAGTTATTGGTATTTATTTTTTTAATTAATCATTTCTCTTGGCACAGAACAGGCTGAATCTGAAAAATAAATAATCAAGGGTACCCTACCCTAAAATAATCAAGGGTACCCTACCCTACCCTAATTAATCTTTTCTGCTTAGATCACGCCTTTCCCCCTGGTTGGTTCTTGCAAATTCCCCATTCTCCTTGTGCTAGCTGTTACAGCTAATTATTCACTAAAGTGAGAATCTCGTGACTTTTTTTTAACCTACTAGCCTGTGTTATCGAATTCTGCTACTAGCTTGTCATATCCGTCAAACCATTCTTGTGAGTTGTCAATACTGTGGAGATATATAAATCCAAAGCTCCATATCATGAATCATTCTTCTATCATCAAGCTAGATGATCAGCACTTAGCCACCACTTCGTTCCAAAATTCTAAAATTATATTAAAAATTCTAAAATTAGTCCACTGTTGAGAAAGTTACAGGACCTTTAAAAAGTATTGTATCATTGAAAAATTTCAGCTCTTAATAAACGGATCAAATTTATATAGTACTTGTGCATGTACCCAGAGAATATTTTTGCTACACAACTTTTCACACATGGCTACAACCTAATTTCATCATCTATGATCGTAATTAAAAATTAATATTGACATTCTAATCAATGTAGTGTTAATCGAGTCGAGGTAATTTTTTTTATTAAATTTAATATCACTGGCGTAAGTAGGTGTGGTTTTGACTATTTTAACTTGCTTTTTGCTAGTCGATTATTTCGTTGTAACTGAACTTTTCTTTTTCAAATTTTTGCTCAAAATATTTATTATTTTCGATTTATGTCAACGAGATGAATTAAAAACTAAGAAAATAAAAATTTAGTTTCAAAAAGACAAAATAATTCAAACATACCGTCTATTTTTTGAAGTTTTGCAACCATCGATGCATGTTTCAACAAAAATTTATTTTTGCTATCATCATAAGTTTTAATTTTTACACTCTTTCGTTGGTATGAATACTTGATTTAAAGAATTTGTCACAAAAATTTAGAAAAAATAAACAGGGAACGAGGACCCTGATGTGAGGCATCTAAATATGTATTCAATGGTCCTGATTTCATCTAACATTTTGCAAATTTGGGCAGTTCATTCCCAAAATAAAATTCGAGCCGTTGATTGCCGAGATCAATAACTCGGATGCACACACCAAACTGCACACCAGCACCACCAAATGAAGGGGAAAAAAATCATAAACATCACATTTGCATGCCCTCTATAAACAAAAAGATTATTAACCTGTTTCTTACGTGGATTGAGAGATAAGAAGAGTGGTGCCGGCACAACTAACCACGATGGTCTCCATCACACCCTATAAACAATCCCCATGGTCGGTTAATCAAATCGAAAAAAATACTGCAACAATCATTGACTGGCCCCCACTCTTCCACAGCATTTTGGTCGGTGTCAGACTGTCAGCCAATCTCGACAGTCCACACCATTTTAAAAGTACACGTGTCGCCACCGCATAAAATCGGAGGCCCGCCTAGCGAACAGTGACAAGTGGCTCCCAATAAACTCGTGCCTATTTTCCGCTGAAAAGCATCTCTCAGCCTCTCACCGGATGGCAACCGGCTATTCCGGTACAACAGACTTCGTCATATAGCTCATTAACACCACACTATATAAATCACTGGTTAGAGTAACAAGCAGAAATAAACAGAGGGAGTGTCAAGAACAAATAGTTTTTTTTTTAAAAAAGCTCTTCATTTTTCTAGATCATTTAATTTCTAAAAAAAAATGCCGATTTCACGAATCGCAGTTGGATCCGCATCGGAGGCGAGTCGCCCGGATGCTCTAAGGGCCGCTCTGGCCGAGTTCATCTCCATGCTCATTTTTGTCTTCGCTGGCGAAGGCTCCGGCATGGCTTTCAGTGAGTACTCAATTACACTTTCTTTTTTTTGGGTCTTAGGTGTGAGCTTTTTGTTAATTGTAATTGATGTTTCTTGTAGACAAGCTAACAGACGACGGGTCAACCACACCAGCCGGCCTGGTTGCGGCCGCGCTGGCTCACGCCTTTGCGTTGTTCGTGGCTGTTTCGGTTGGTGCTAACATTTCTGGAGGCCATGTGAACCCCGCTGTAACATTTGGAGCCTTCATCGGCGGTCACATAACCTTGTTGAGAAGCATTTTGTATTGGATTGCCCAATGCCTCGGATCAGTCGTCGCTTGCTTGCTGCTCAAGTTCGCAACCGGTGGACTGGTAAGGCCGCATCTCCAGTCGTTGATTTAAAAATGTGGTGTTATATGACGGATCTAAAACCTACAAAATTATTCAAGCTTGCTCGTATTTGGCCCATTAATTTTTTTTTGAGGATCAGATAATATTTTAAATAAGTCAACCTTGTATTTTTATAAAACTACTACTGCGATAGCTACAATGTAGCGAACGGGATCAAGTGACCCCACTGCTTGTAGATATTTTTTTCTTCTCCAGTATATGCAAATATTGTTAATTATGTTTTAGAAATTTGACCTCAGGTTCAAAATTTACTGAAAGGACCAAAAAATGAAAAACAAAAGTAACAGGTGACAGATTTAGGCCCCATTTCACTAACTCAAAAAAATCAAAAGCCCCAAAAAGAAGTTTAGGCCCCATTTCACTAACTCAAAAAAATAAAAAGCACTTATTTCAAAATCGAATAATCACTATTTCTCAAAAACCTGAAAAAAAACCAAAAAACTAGCAAATCAAGCACAAATTTATGGAATTGGGGGCCTCACTAGCTCACTACATGCGTGTAAAAATCCCGATGAAAATCAAAAAAATCAAGTTAAAAAATATAAAAGTTTTTAAACTAATAGTTTCATCTTTTGATCTATTGCAGGAAACATCAGCATTTTCCCTATCATCCGGTGTGAGTTTTATAACTGTTACACTAATTTTCATCTTTTGATCTTTGGTCTGGAAACATCAGCATTTTCCCTGTCATCCGGTGTGAGTTGTTGGAACGCACTGGTTTTCGAGATTGTGATGACCTTTGGTCTGGTTTACACCGTGTACGCCACCGCCGTGGACCCCAAAAAGGGTAACCTGGGCATTATTGCACCCATAGCAATTGGTTTCATAGTGGGCGCCAATATCTTAGCCGGCGGTGCCTTTGACGGCGCGTCCATGAACCCCGCAGTGTCCTTCGGCCCAGCTGTGGTCAGCTGGACATGGGACAGCCACTGGGTCTACTGGCTTGGCCCGTTCGTGGGCTCTGCCATCGCTGCCGTGGTTTACGAAGTCATCTTCATGTCCCCAAGCACTCATGAGCAGCTCCCCACCACAGATTACTGAGTCTGTCACTGTTTCCACCTCTGTGGGTCTCTCTTCTCTAAAATTGGTGAAAGTGCATGTGTGTTTAGTGTTGTTTGTCTTTCATTTTCCAGGAGTTGGTACAGCTTTTGGCTGTTGTTTGTTTTGAATTCAGCATCATTTGGACTTTGTCTTAAGTTTCTCTGGGAATCAATTGTTTGACCCAATTGTTCATTTGTGTAAGGTTAATCAACGAAAAAATTGGTGTTCATTTGTGTCGCGTTGAATTGTCCTTTATGAGCTAACTAGCTAGACTCACCAGTGGATTTCAAAAGGGTAAGAGTGTGCTACACTATGGGTTCGATACTCGGTGTTCAATTTAAGTACCAAGGTGGTCCTCCATTTCTCGTAGTATAGTGTTATAAAAAAGAATCACGAATTACCTTGAAAAGGAAATTTTCTAGCCATATAATCCTGTACGACTTCAACTACGTGTGTACGTAATTTTACCACGCAGTGTAAAAGACCATTGTACGACGCGATGCATATTAGTGCCAAACTTTTGGTCATATTTTTAAGTGTAAAAAAAGTGAAGTTTAGGAAGGTGTCACTTTGACAGTTTGACACATAATGACGGCATTTTATTATGAATCGTAAATGCATGAACGCGATGGACCAAAAATTATGCGCAGCCCAAGTCTATATAACATAGTTAAGCAACCCAAGTCTATATAACAGTCTAATTAAGCAACAACCCACTCAAATTGGTTAAATAAGGGTAGGAGATTAAGAGAATTCGGTAGCATGAGTGAGGTTCACAGCTCAACATAGTGGGGAAGACTAGCTGATTGATCTAGGGATATCTCGAAGTAAATTACTCCTCCAAGTCTAAAATGGGACGATTAACGCCGCAGGTACATAGTAATATGAAAAAACAGAGTGCCATACATATAGCTGCCATGAGGCAGAGTCACAGGCTGAATCAAGTACAGTGTGTGATCTGCAGTCTTCATTTATTACTTTCCTTCCTATTATTGTTTCTCAAAAAAATTATCCCCGGGTGCGAATTATGAGCTGCTAATAACCACACAAGAACACCAATGGCGGGGTAAGCACGGATATATGTTCAAGGTGTTGATTTGAAAACAAAAGCAAGATCCAAATGCAAGCAGTTCAATGTCTGAGCTTAGATACTTGCAGCATATTTGACCAGAGGGCAGAAATTAATCCTTTCAGTTTCTTTTTTTCTTGTGCTGTTTACCCAGTTTGGCCTTCCGTTGCTTGATCAAGTGCAGGTAAAGCTTTAGCCACATAAAAGGGTAGCATGCAAGCAAAACCTGATTCGACAATTTCAAGATGCATGAAAGTATATGTGAGAAGCTTAAAAGAAAACCCAGAAAAGAAAGAAAAAAGGAAGACAGACAATTACTACTTACTAGTTTACTACAGATATCTGACTCAATATAAAAGTCGAAACCTAGGTTTAAAGTAAAACTTGATGTATTGAATTTGAACTTAACAGAACTTCGATAAACATAAGAAATAGCACAATTCAAATACCCATATGAAAATAATGCTATCTGCTCTCTCCCACGTCAGAACCAACGGTTTGGAGAATTTCCAGTTTCCATTTTGTTCACGATAACTAAAGAATATGATACATACCTTGACAAAATTATAATAAGTGATCGGGAGTCCAGCAAAGAAATCTGCATAGAGGTTCTTTGTCTTTATAAATGGGAGTGCTTGGTACATGAGCCACACTGCATCAAAATAAGCAATTAGTACTTCAACCACATAACACATACATATTGCGTTGCAGAACAGTGGAGAGGAGAGGAGAAAGTCAAGGAGTTTTGCTTACTAAGAAACAATCTTAAAAACAAGATCAATGGAAATCTAGGGACTCACTTTCACCAGCAAGGCCCACCGGATACAACACAATAAAAGCAGTGTACCTAGTGACACAAAAGAAATATCAGATCCTGCCTGATTAAAAATGTTTAAGGACAAGGCTTGTTAGTGGACATGCAATGCTTGTGTGGATCAATGCAAGTGTTGCATGGTGGATCTGTAAACAGTAACGGACCTGAGGTAGGTGATAAAAGATAGAGAACTGCCCAAGCAATTCAAAGCATAATGTGGATACCTTATGACCTGTATTGGGCTAATGTTCAGATAAATCTCTTTGAAAGTAATGTTCATGAAGCAAAAAAGCAAAGGAACCACAAACATTAACAAATAGGAAGGTAAGACACACAAAATATACAAATAAAAAAAATTAACATAAACTGAATATGAAAACACATATCGGAGACATGAAGCAAAAATTTACACTAAAAGCTGAAGGAATAACTGAAATTTGAAATCATATACAGGTCCTGATACATATAAAGTGCAAACAAGATTATTAAACAAACAAATCATTCAATTAGGCGTCATAACGACATACAACAATCATGTACACTGCACTCCTCAGGGTGATTATACAGGAATGAAGATAATTAAACCACCTAACCTGCACTAATTGAGAAGGAACTTCAATCATATACTGTACAGAGAAATTAGGGGCAAATTTTTAGCATAATTTTACACAAAAGTCCAGCAGGGCACATGGACAGAGGGATCCTAAGCAAAACTGCAAAAGTAATTACGTGTCAAATTCACTGAATGTAAGAAAGGTGGTCTCCAAGTTTTATTGGCAGGAACATCATAAAAAATGGATAATAAATTTCACCCAATTCTTGGTGCAAAATTCCGGAGTTTATTAGCAGTTTGCGATTGTATTGCTTATTTGCTTCACAATGTAAACCGTACAACTACTGAGCCTTACAAAGTCCAAGTAGTGTTACGTTATTCAAAGAAGCACCATCGTCTTTGTTATCGCAATCCAAAAAACAGGTCCTTCGTCAAAATTAAAGCAACTCTTGTGTAATTCAAAATTTTACAGTTACTTTTTGTTCATATATTGCCTCCAAGGACACCAAGAATTCAATGTTGTAGAAAGTATACCCCGTTGTCCCCTTGTCACTTTTCCTGCTGTTTAGTTTAGTACACGTAGGCAGCAATTAGCATAAGCTTTAACCTAACTTACCCAGTCCCAACAACTCATCTTCTACTTACTAATTTGTATTTAGGAAGCAATTTTGCAGCATAGCATCTGGAAAATCCCAAGTCACCAAGACTTTGGTTCATGCCACCCAAAAATCCAGCAGAAGTTCTTCAAATATACAGCGCTATAAGCATTTAAACCCATTCAAGCAATGAATCATTCAAACACCAAAGTAAACTCGTTAGCTTATTGGTATCTGGTGTTTAGCCAACCTCAATTAGTCCCCAAGCGAGTAAAGTCACGAAGACTGATGGTTGCTCCTGTACCTGCAGTAGGACACACAAGTATTGTCATTGATTCATTAGTAAGAAATACAAGTACCAAAACTAAGCATATTCCTTCTAGTTTGAACTTGTCAATGAACAAGAACCTCCAATAAACGCTTAAAATGTACATTTTTGCCCCTTCCTTCATTCTTACTTACTCTCACCAAGAATTAAAAGCCTAATCATTGTCACTATTGGAAATTGGACGACAACATGATGATCAACTTTTTAAGGGCTTTCTCAATCTCAATGGGTGCATCGAGCCATTTTACTTAAAAAGCTTAAAACAGCTGTACATCTCTTACAACATCAACTTTGTGAGAACACAATTTCAAGCATGCTAACAAATGCCCTTAATACACTCGTGACTCGTTGACAAAACCAATTTTGTGCAATGTGGCATTTAGGCAAAACTAAATGACAATGTGACCTAAATCCTAATATAATGTCTAATAGTAAGTGAAAAGGTTGAATTATTTACCTCATCGATGCGACGAACAATTGCCAACAGAAAATGAACCCTCCCTCCCCATTGCATCAAAGGAAGCAACACTCCACTAGGGACAATACCTAGAAATTTTAAGGGCGACTAAACTTAGACCAAAATGGGTATCTTTCTCTAATACTATGAAAATAAATACTGAAGCTTGGAGTAAAAGGGTACCTATTGCTCCATGTATAACTTCCAAGAAGGCAACAGTTTGTAACAAACCTTCAGCCGAACTAAAACAATTAAACAACATTCGAAACACTGTCTCCATACATGTAATGCGGGTTTATAAATCAAGCAATTACTTACAGATTAATTCTCCGGCGGAAGCGTAAGCGCCACTGAGTGATTTGGTGGACACGAAGTTGCTCAAGATTCTTGATACAGAAATTGCCCTGCAAAGAGATGAAGTGTGGGTCGTAACTCGTAAGGATGAGACAGACAGACAGACAGAGAGAGAGAGATCACCATCCAGATGCATGAGAGAGAGTGCCATGAAGAGATAGAGAAGATGAACAGATAGAGGTGCCTGATAGAGAATTGAGTCGAGATATCAGGTGTGTGGTTCTGAGTCGAGGATTCTTCAAGTGAAGGGGATTCTGAGGATGCTCATTTTCTCCGCGTTTTCCCCTCATTTTTCCCCTCATTTTCTCCAAACGACGTCCTTTTGCTTTATTTTCTTGATTTACACTTCCAAAACTTTTAAGGATTCTATTTGGAGAGTTAATTTTGGGGTTTAATTTTAGAGATTTAAATTGAGTTTAGGGTTTAGGCACTTTGGGTAGGGTATAATTTAGTTTGAGGATATTCATTTAGGACTTGTTTAGAAACACTTCATGTTTAGCGTTAAGGCATTGAGTTTAGGGTTTCCCTGATCCGTTCGCAAACTTTGAAAAAGGAAAAATTAAAACACCTCTCCTACTTTGATTTCAATGTTCATCTAGTAGTGCAAAAAACTTTAAATTGATCCGATTTTTGAACCGGTATTTGGGTATAGTTGATTTAGACACTTATAGATTTATAAGAACATGTAATTATGGTTTAGGCACTTTGGGAAATTAACTCTCTAAACAAGATCTAATATTAATATAGGGATTATCTATCCGGATCATAGTTCCAAAAATTTTCATGAAAACGACGCGTTTTGTGAAAAAGCGGAAAAGGAGGGGGAAAAACTGAAACATCCCCGGATAATCAAAAACATGTTTTAAAACCTTCAAAACATCAAAAAAACCTTGATATTGTTGAAAGGAAAAATATATTCTAAATTTTCTCTCCTACTTTGATTTCAATGTCTCATCTTTTTGTAGTGCACAAAAAAGGTTATATAACCACTAAATTGATCCGAAAAATGTAAATATATATTTTTGAACCAAGCCCTTCCCGGTATTTTTTTGAAGATTTTTCGCGTGGACCCTTGAAAACACCTCATTTTTGGATCATGAGGTGCGAAATTAAAAGTCTATGTGGAAGGGGATCTGGCTCAAAAAATGTAAATAAAAAATAATAACCGATCAAGCCCTTCCCGGTATTATTTGGTTATTGGTTATCATGAGGTTAAATTAAAAGTCCGGATGTGAAGGGGATCCATATATATATATTATATATTATATATACACCGATCTCCAATAGTTTTGATGCTTTTAAAATTGTTTTTGGGAAATCCGAATTTCAATGTGTTCAAAGGTGTTTTCCAAGGTAAATCTTCAAAAATAAAAACCGTTAATATATATTTTTGCGAAACCGCTGATCAAGCCATTCCCGGTATTTTTTTGAAGATTTCCCACGTGGTTCTTGGAAAACACTTTGAACATTTTGGATCAATCGGATCGTCAAAATTTGATCCGAACTATGAATCGGATCCGGGATCCCTCCATAAGGATGTATATATATATATATATATATATATATATATAAATCTATCCAATCAAGGATCCCGGATTGAAGGTTTTTGGGTGTTTTGAAGGTTTTAAAGATGTTTTTGCATGATCCGAATCCAATGTATTCAAAGGTGTTTTCCAAGGCTCGCGCGAAATAGTATAAAAATATATAGAAGGGCTTGATCTAAAAATTGTATATTTAAAGTTTTGCATGATCAAATTTTTGATCAAGCCTTCTTCCGTATTTTTTTATGATTTCCCACGTAGACCCTGAAAACACCTTTGAACACATTAGATCAAAATCATGAAAATTTGATCCGAACTATGAGTTTTTTTTTAGATCGAACTTCTCTCTCTCTCTTTATAAAAACACTTTTTCCTAAACACATTGGGGAAAACTTGTTCGGATCATGAAGGGCATAGGAAAACAAAAATTGAAAACCTTGAAAACATTAAAAAAACCCTCTTATGCCCTTCAGGGATCTTGGACTTGATAATTGGCGTATATATGCGTGTAGATAATTTATCTTGATGTGATAAATTAATATAATTTATCTTCATGTGATAAATTAATTTTTCTTTTTTGAGTAGAAATCTATTTAAGTTATTCTTTTTATGTCTATTTAGATATAGAAATTATTTTGTTAATATCCAATTTTCATATTTATAATTATTTGACCCTACTAATATCTAATTTTCAATTTTATTTTCCGTTTTAAGACTGGAGCTCCATTTATTTGTTTAAGCTTTTAGACTTTATTATTTGTTTAAGCTACTTTATTGGTTGTTTTCATCAATTTTAGTAGTTGTTTTATTGATGGTAGATTGTCAAGTACTTAAATTTGTGTATCATGTGAACCATATTTGGTTTCGAATCTTATAAATCCTATAATTATTTTATGAATTGTTTGGTGTTCTAAATTCTAAATAATCATTTGAGTTCATGCGTTGTGAAAATGTATTCCAACGCTATTCAGGTAGAACCAGAATCGGACCAAAACCGGTTCGGTCTTGCGGTTTGAATTTAGACATATTTTACACATATATTGGTTTTTGGTTCTTAAGTTTTGGTTTTTAATTTTTTAGAACCCCGTCCAAATGGTTTAGTTGATCGCCATCTAAACTTTTAAAATTATCAATCGCACTCTAAACTATTACTATTCCATTATCAATTACACTACTATCGTGTCAATCCATCACTCTGCTAATAATCTCATCGCCATCTAAACTTTTAAAATTATCAATGACACTCCTAAATTATTATTCTATTATCAGTTACACTGCTATCGTGTCAATCCATCACTCTGCTAATGGGAAACGCTGAGGTGGACTTGGACGGAGGAATAAAACGTTATTCGTTCACGGTGGGTGGACCCTTCCTCTTCCCCCGTGGGTTCATTTTCGGTGCTTTTCTTCTTCACGGGTGTCCCCTCCCTTTTCCTTCCTTCTTCTTTGTCCCCCTCACCTTCCCGTCGGCGGTTGAGCTCGTGAGCTACTGGCGCCAAACCCTCTTACTCCTCTTCATTTTCTCTCATTTCCTACATTTAAACAATTTTTTCCCTCAATCCACTCGAAAACCCAATCCTCTTCCATCGAAGATGCCTTTTCTCAGCCCCCTCTTCCAAATCGAAGTAAAAAAAACGCGATTGTTAAACCGACACTTCTTGCGAGGAATGTAGGTCCGGCGAGTACCCTTCTGAGCTTCTTCTTTGGGACATATGCAATTGCGGGTTTCACCTCTTTTGCCTCAGACCCATCCTCGCCTCCGGCCCAAAGGTGGTTCTGCCATTCCTGTTCGATTCATGAGGAAAAAAACGATGATACATTGGTGAGTAAATCTATCTATACTAAAGTAAATTTTCCCCTAAAGTAAATCTATCTATACTTCTCCAGTCATTTTTGTGCGAGCAAGTCCATAGAAAACTTACCTGAAAGTTACTCAGAAAGTGAAATGAGTGGTTCAGATTCATTGGTGAGTCCCAAACGATCGGGTGATGATGGAAAAACCCTCCAAAGCACCACGTAGGATGCTCTTTGAGCACTGAATGATCACTGGTGAGTCACCCGTGAATGCTCCACCACCAAGTGCGAGCCTGAAAACATTACACGCCGACTTATTATGTAGAGTAATGCTACATACACACCCTCCCATTTACACCCCGCTCACACCCACTTTGGTTTGTTGACACGTGTCCTCTCACTTTGGAAGTCAGGAGAGAGGGAGGACATGTGTCAGCAATCCAAAGTGGATATGAGCGAGGGTGTGTATGGGAGGGTGTGTATGTAGCATTAATGTATTATGTTCGTATCACTTCTCCCTCATCCTTCCGATCCCTGTCTCATCAAATACGGTTAGGGTTTCGAATCACGACATTGCAATGTAATTGAACTCTACATCAGGCATCGGGTTGACTATTAAGAGAATGGTGATGTTGCCGTGGTAGCATGCAAAAATCGACGGCGTTAGCCGAAGAGAAAGAAGAGCAAAACTGCTGAAAACAGAATTCACTCGTCACAGGTGATCTTTCTGCTTATTTACTGAACCAAAGAACAAAGAAGTAAAGTAGGAATGGATACAACAAAACCGACTCACGAAGTTGCAATAAACAACATTGGTGCTTGCGAAAAGGTGGCTAATCCAATTGGGACATCATGGTTTTCAGGAGGATAAATAATAGCAAATGCACTATAGGAGAATTGCTTAAACCTTTTGTTTGGATCCAAAGTTTTTACACTGAAATAGTTGAAGGCTTCAACCCCTTTTAGGCTCTGTTCAGATGTTCACTTGTCGGGAATGCTGCGTGGGAAACATATTCTTAGGAAGAGTGAAGCCAAATAAAATCTATTTTCTCGTGATATAAAGGAAAATAGTTCCATTGACAAAGAAATTTCAAGGAAAATTGAAAAGAAAAATCTTTTTCCAATATTTTGTCGTGAAAGTATTTCCTAATAGAAAATTTAATGTTGTTGGTCTTACAATTTTCTTGGTGACTAAAAACCAAAAAAGTTACTGCAAAGGGGAGTTAACTTTTCCATGTTTTCGGTACTACTGAACGGGCCCCAGTGTTTTGTTTGTGTTGTTTTCAAGTTTTCAATTCCTGCACATATAACTGCAAAGTTGCGCCAGCCTTTCTGTTGTTGAGGATATTCCTTTTTCATTTTCATCTTTTTTCTATACAGAATCCCTACCATAAGACAGAAAGCCGACAACCTCAGGATCCATGGAGGGCTAGGTAACTATTTGAGCGTATAAATCTTTTGTCACTTGCATAATATTGTCTTGAAACTTTGCTAGTTGTTTAATGTCTTCCTGTGATATTGGTGCTCATAATAATTGCCTCTTACATTAAACTAGGAATTGTGAGCTCCTATCACCTTCAACTTTTGCTTTGAAGAAAATGTTCTTAATTGTGCATTAAGAAGACCACCATTCTACTTATGTCGTGGCTTTCTTGGTCCTTTGATTCATTATCGTGCATAAATTAGACTTGCATCGAAGACTTTGTATGGAAGTTGTAGGAAATGTTGATTATTTATTTACCCCTATAAAAATGTTGATTATTTTTATTCAATAGAATATGGAGATAATGTATCAGCTGCCATCAATTTCTTGGCAATTTAGCTTCCATTGACTTAGGTAACTAATTAGGTTAGTTCCACGCGGTGGTTGCCCTCTCTTATCCTTTTTATGCAACCAAATATTGGTCTAATTTCTGTATCATTTCCACAGAAGTTAATGATTGACTTCTGTTTTGTTTTTGTTTTTTGTTTTTTCATTTCATCACCTCCTGTAAACCTCTTCAGAACTTCACGCTGCATCATCTACCTTTTGTGCAAATATCAATGGATCTACTAGCCCTTTCTAATTTATGCAAGTTTCCAATCTCCTTCAATTTGTAACCACCTCTTCTATGTATGAGTTAGAAGTTAGAACAACGGTCACTGGATAAGGGGAATCACTGTCAAAAAGTAAGTAAAGAGATCCATCTGGATAGAACAGTTATTCAGAAGATGGACTTGTAGACCATTACACATACATAGGATAGATGAAGCTTTGTATTATCTTGCATTGAACGATCATAACCCGAGGAAGTTCTCTGGTGAAGACTGCTAACAGGATGTCGATGGCAACTGTTCAACTTGTACTATGAAAACAATGAGCAGTCGGTTTTTGCCCACTTGAACAGTGTCTCAGTTCTAAGTAAAATACATAAAACAACCACCAATTATCATATAAACCACAGATACTACACAATAGCTTTGAATATGACAAGTGTAGGTGCTAACTATTGCACATTTCAAAAGGGATCCTCCTCAACCTTGATAATATTTTCTCTGCACCACATGGGCCTTTTATGTTTCTATAGTGAATTTCTTGTTTTGCCTTTGTTCGTCTATTTTTTGTTCTTGTTTTGCTAAGGTTAACATAGAGGTAACTGTAGATACGGTATGAAGAGCACAGAAGCTAGCCACGTAGACTGGTATGCGAAATGAAAGGCTCGGGACTCATGACACCTCTAGGACCTGGTTTAATATCAGAAGACTCAAAACAGAAGTTCTTTTTCCTTTTTTAACTTGAGAATTTCAAACTCAGTCATTAGAGAGAGTGTATGATCATATTTGAGAGGAAACATGAAACAAAAGAAATCTTAAGAACTGTCACATTATTAGCATTTTGGTGATCTTTTGCTTATTCTTGTTCCTCTCCTATCACAGTTTTTCGGCCGACAATAGGCGGTTCAAAACAGCCAATGATGTTTGGTTTAATCCGGACCACCCATCAAAAGAATAATCTATGAAAAAAAAATCCCTTTCTACTTTCCTTTTGCTTTAGTTGTTAATATGTCAATTTCAAATAATGAAAACAACTTAAGTAAAAAACTGCGATGTAAAGTTCTGATCAATTAATTAATCCTGTAATGGAATTGGGTCGGTACTAAGCACCCGGCATATATATAAATGTTTTGGTTATAAATAACATCTAATTAGGACCACTCCGAGCAAAGACAGCTTCAAATAGCTCAACTGCTTTATCAGTTTGATGAATTGCTTCAACTTTCTCTCTCTTTCACTAAGCGATCACACTTTTTTAATATGTTTCAAATTGTTACCATGACCCAAATTATTCATATTTATGTGGTGTCCGTGTCCCTTCTTGACCCCACTGGTATTGTTTCAATGCCAAGTGCAATGTACCATATGGAATATACTAATTTAGGCTGCGTTATTTATTCCCAAAGGACTTCAGAGATGTTACTATGATCACAACCAAAGCTACATAGTGATTGGTGATGATTCCTCTAGGAATCTTAGGAATCTACACATCATACAAAAAACTGAAAGAACTAGTGATTGGCGATGATTCCTTTAGGAATCTACACAATACACATCATACATAAAACTGAAAGAACTTCGAAGAATACCTCGTTGTACTCTTTTTAAGATTTTGTGTATCACTTTGTAAAAGGATGATTTCAAAGAATATCTATGAAGCTAAGAAAAGTTCAGACAAAAATTCTCATTATATTTCCTACTAGAACGACATACTGCGATGCCTTATCTCCATAGATAGTTGACTGGTGAAAATATTCTGGCACTAGCATTAGGTTACTACCTACCGAATAGCTGATAATAAAGCTAATTTTTTTCGGAGTGAATTTTTGTAGTTTTATTTCTAAGCTTTTGAGTAAGAAACTGATTGGCTATTATTCATTAGACCTGCTTTTGGAAATTCTGTTTGGTTTGCATACGTGAACAGAGAGAAAAATTAACCCAACTGTACATTTTCATCTAGAAAATGGAACACGAACATGTACAGTACATTACATTAGGTGCATTACTTAACATATTGCTTCCTCTTAAACTGAAAGCACACGCATGACACGGCACATACACTTATTGTATGCATGAGATGGTTACAATGATTGCCAAACACTAGAGAACTACAACTGAGAGCTGGATGGAGAATCTGGATT
Organism: Vaccinium myrtillus; assembly: GCA_016920895.1. NCBI lineage: Eukaryota > Viridiplantae > Streptophyta > Magnoliopsida > Ericales > Ericaceae > Vaccinium > Vaccinium myrtillus. The sequence continues at coordinate 8,899,407 of CM029275.1, read as the reverse complement.
AGAGCTCCCTTTGGACTAGGACTATATCTCACACCTATGAACAAATGTGAATAAATAAGAATAGGATTAGCCGGTTAAAGTCGAGCTCGCAAAAAATTGATCAGTCATGGTGGGGAACATCCTACTGTCCTCCTCTTCCATCATCCACATCAAGTCAGGACAAAAGTTCCAGATTGGTGAAGTCATTGTTTGAATTGATTTGATCGTGTCATTTTCCAATTGATCAATATCTTTCCAGATATCATCCATGTTGTAAACCTTGTCACTCTCTTCCACTTCTTTATCCTTTTTCGCCATTGGAGCCCACATCTCAATATCTCCACCTGTATCATAAAAGCTTCTTTCCTTGGTCTCCTTGACAGGCATGGAATCCACTGCAGGATTGTTTGAAGGTGAAAAACTCTCCACAACTGGCATAGAGTCCGCCGGAGCATTGCTTGAAGCCGGCGAAGAACAGTTAGAGCCAGAGGAAGGTGAAGACATGGTTCGTTTCTTCTCTTGTGCCTTCTTCCTCGTGTGAGTCCTCCAATAGTTCTTGATCTCATTGTCAGTCCTCCCAGGTAACTTGCGAGCAATTCTTGACCATCTGCATGGGATTATATTCATATTTGCGAGTATGAAATTAGGGCTCCGTTGGTTTCGGTGTAGAATTTTTCCAATAAATAATATTTTTAATGTACAACGATTTTGGAAAATGCAATCTTCTCTTCTTTTATGCAGCAAAAGTTAAAACTAGAGCTAGTGTGAAATATTTTAAATTATTTTTCTTCTTCTTGAAAAGTTTATGGTGTTGTAGCAAAAAATTAATATTGTTGCAATCTTTTTCTTTTTTGGTTGAATATTTTATAGTGTTTCCAACCACGGCTAATGTAAGTTCAACTTTACATGTAATTTGCAGGTAAGCCGATTAGTGTAAAGTACAATAATTCAAATTATACAACTCGCATATGTGTGGATATACACAAACACTACATAATTTTCAAACCTATTTCCCCATTTGGAGTGAAGTTCCACCACAAGGCGCTCTTCGTAGGGAGTCATCTTGCCTCGTTTGAGACCAGGGTGGAGGTAATTGACCCAACGCAACCTGCAACTCTTTCCTGTTCTTTTTAAACCTGTGACAGATTATCTCCATGTAGTTAAACATAGCTCCATAGGAAAACTATATCATGTCCAAATAATCGTACCATTTTTATATGTCTCCCGCCACCTTCAAACCTGAAACCTTAGCTATGAAGTCCCATCTGCGATCTCCAAACAAGTTCACGTAAAAAACCAGCTGAACGTCTTCATGTTCGGTCCACGGACCCTTTCTGATTTCGTCTTGCACCATTTTTCCCATCTCTCTCTCTCTCTCTCTCGCTTTCCTTTTCCTTGGTTCTTCCTTTTTATTTGCCTTTGGAGAAGAGTACTCCACTTGCTTGCTGGTACATGAAAAGTAAGGTCACTACCTGTATTTATATGTGCCATTATTCTTAGAAGTGAAACTATGTGCTAGTGTTAGTATTGCTTTTAATTATGATTTTAAATCTTGACCGTGTATCTGTTGCGTGCATGTCGTTGTATGATAGGCACTTTATGCATATGACGTAAGCCATTATTGATTACCATTATCTAGATAAGCACTTGATATGTTGATGTAACTTTCATAATTTGTCCTGCATGTAACAGTACTAATTCTTTTTCAAGTCTACTAATGAGTGATTCTTGTGCTCCACCTCTATGTGTGCATTTTCTATGCTCTCATAGAGTGGAATTACTTGGAATTTGGAAATAAAGGAAGAACGTGTATAGCTGCTTATCAAAAAGGGGAGGAAAAAGGGCAGAATATAAGTAGCCAACCAGAATACTAATTTCTGGAATCTGATTTTGGTAAATCAAGCTCTCAGTTTTATGAATCAATGTGATGGATTGAAGATAGATGGTGCAAATCATTTTGATGAGTTGATAGTGGAAATGCATCAATAGAATAGAATTCTATGCAAGTAAAGTGAAATGAAAAGTAAAACCTTTAAAGGAGACAGTAGAAAAGAAGGATTAGCTCATAGCTTGTTTGGCTTAATGTGTATAAAGTTAATGGAAGTTGCTAGATCTTCCCAATTTTGGGATATGGTAGTGGACCTATTGGTGGTCCTTCAATTAATCTATGGCAATATCATTAAACAGAAGCTAAATAGAAAGGATTAAAAAACGATAGATGAGGAAAAGCAATTGGAAGGAGGAAATTCCAGGGTACTTTTTGAGTGGTCTTTCACTCTTTCTGTGAAATAAAAATTATCAAAAACTGTGTAGAATCAATTCCCTAAAATTGTATATTTGGTGTTTTTTGCTGTCCTGTTACAAACAACAAAAGGATATAACGTTGGTGGATCTTAAAATTAGCAGCCACGATAACAACCATAAGTTCTTATCTTCTATCTGCTTTTTATGCTTCCTCTTTTTCCTAGTTTTTTCTTCCTGATTTAGGCCGTCTTTGGACTAGTTTCTTTTGCTCTTCATTCATAATTTTGAGTCTTGATCTACCTCTTTTTTGTTCCACCACATTCTTAATTAATTCCAAATAAAAATATCCCTAGGGTCAATTTTTTTCTCTGAAATTTACTAGCTTATGATCGAAATTGTTTTTAAGCCCCAGGGCCGCTGTTCACTTGGGGTGGTTATGGAATATTCACTGTCTTGCAGGATGCAGATTATGATCATGTGACTGAAGATTATGATGAATCACTGGTAGAGTGAGAGGTTTTACGGCTGACAGAATCCTCAGATGGTAATTCAGGTAAAAACACCCAAACCTTGTGTTTTAGCTTTCACATTTTTATGATAAATATTTATTAAGTGTTCTTTTTCCTATGGGCAACAAAGCAGATATAGAGAGCACTTGCGATCTGTTTTCAAATATAGTTTCAAATTACTCTAATAATAGTTTTTAATACATGCTGTTGGCATCAATTGCCTCTACTCTCTCCCACTGTTTTAGTAAAATGTGAATAACGATCATTGATTAGTCAACATTTAGCAGCACGAGTAGTAGACACATGCCCACATTGCCCAGTGACGTTTCCCGTCTCAATATCTTCCCATATTAGTGTGTTTAAAGGTTTGTAAGTGATGCTGAAGCCTGACAACACAACACACACACACACACACACACACACACACAAGCATTTTATACCTCAAGGTAAAAGGGAAGAGTGTATTAAGTTTTGACGCAAAAGGAAAGAAGCAACAAATTGAGAGTCCTGTTTGCTAAAGTGGAATGATGTGCGAAACACTTCAAAGCCTGGATTTTGTTGATGCAAATGCAAATAATTTACAGCCCAATGGAAAGATCAAACATAGAGAGCAATAGGATATGATTAGGATAAACACGGTTAGCAAACAGCAAAATAAATCTGCAGGCAGATCACTGACCTTCACTTCATCACGTATATATTGGTCCAGAAGTCCAGCAGAGCACTTTGTTTTTCATGTTCCAAGTGATCACAATAATCGAAGCCTAACCTCGAATGAAAATTGTTAAAAATGTGAACTAAATCATTGAAATTGAAGGTTATTATGAACAGTTAACTGGCAATCAGTTTTTTTTTTTTTTTTTTTCCCAAAGATTTTTGTGGTTTATTTTTTATTTTTTTCCCAAAGATTTTTCAGAATAGATCTTAGGGAAAGAAGGGGGGTCCAAATAAAATTTTTGGGTCTTATGTGTGAACCTCCTAAATTTTTCACAATGTACTTGTAATTACATACTGGAAGCTTATACGTATAGTTTCTCTGAGTGGACAGCCTAGAGATATGGTTATGTGAAACTTATTCAACAAACAGTAGTAGAGACAATATGATAGCAAGATATTTAACAAAAGTGGGAAGTGACATCATTTGACCCCTGCTTTTGCTAACAAATTATTATGTACTTGTGGTGGTGGTGCATGTTAGTACTATATCCAGCATTCTTTATGACCTATATACTATACAATAACAAAGAATTTGTCAAGGTAAACGAATTTGGTAATGGATGGTGGCTCTTTTCTTTAAGGGCTCTTATGTGACGTGGATGCCACCAATTTATGGGAAGTCCACTTGATTTTATCTTCTTCTTTTGTATATGTACATCTATACGTCTACACACATACGCACAGTGACAAGAAAGGGTGTAGTGGCACGAAACTTCTAGGAAATGGAGGCAAGTGGAGATATAAGTGGAGATATGCGTACAACAAAGTCATATTAGTCTATTGTTCTTTAAAAATGTTAATATTTAAGTTGGAATCGTGGCTTCTATGCTTTTTGGTTACAAATCACCACATAAGCTAAATAGATTGACACCTTTTGATTGGTGAGAAATTTAAGATAACAAAAGAGAAATACCCATTGCAAGGCCCCATACAGCCTCATACCATTATTTGGTGAGTTTCCTTGAAAGTATTTCTTCTACCCTTTGAGAAGCCAGAAAACAAGAACCCATTTTTTAAAAACAAAATTATGGAAAAGTTGCACATTTTTCTCCATATTTTCAGCAACCCAACTTATATTTTCCTAAAGGTGCTATTTCTGCATAGGAGTCCATTATGAACGGCTCACATCACTCAAGGGTCCATGGGGTTGAATGGTATTCCACATGGCACCAAGTTCTAACATTGTCTGCAATTGGGTCAAGCACCAAATAGGGGAAGATGTGATAAGCTATATAGGTGATATAATGTGATAAGATTTTAAATTTCTATATGTACGTCGTCACTTTGCCTTTAGTGGAAAGGATTGGCATAGGAGGACCGATCCTCTCGTTTTGATGTTAACAATTGCACTGTGGCACTAAAAAGATTGTGGTGGGAAAGCAAGGGGATTAATCTTCCCTCAAATGAAGGAGATAGAGACACCCTATCTTTTGGGTTAGTGGAGGAGGATAATTTATTACTCTCTAGATTAATCATATATACTTATGGTTGGTTAATCTTGCTTATGATTGTTTATCAATGCGACTTATAGGTTGTAGCTTCTGATTGTGTGATGGTGATGATCATCGCATCTTGATGAGATTTGCACCCATTTACTCTTATAGGTAGTAGCTTCTTACAGAAAGTCTGTGCACACAACTTCAAACATTGTTCGATGCATGTGAACTCATGGCAATCAAACGATTTCGGCCGCCGTTACGTCCGGAGTTAGTGTTTTAAAGTCGTGTGTAGATTGATTAGGAAACTGACCCTTGATCGTACCTATATATATGGTTGATCGTACCTATATATATGGTGTAGCACATTGAAAATGTTGCTATACTCACCCTCTGTGCAACACACTTTCCTCTTATGTGGTAGTGGGGGCAATTGAGATTAGTCGAACGAATAATGGCCGTTTGTGATAAAAGATTAGATTGATTTGGAAAGTTTGGACTCCATATGGCCCACCATTATTTGCATTAGTCGGTATATGTAGCTACATTAAAAAAACAAAACAGGGTTAAGGAGTCAATATGCAGGATTTATTGATTGGAGAATGTGTTCGATGGGTGTTAATGACGTGAAGAATTCTGAGATCTAGAAGATACCCTCTTTTTAATTTCTTGATTTTCCCCCTGTGTAGTCTAGAATATACTCAATGGTTGTCAATAGAAAACTTCTATTGTTTTGCTTGGTGAAGAGTGTGGAGCGGAGCTAGAATTTTGAACTCGAGAGGCTGTGTTAGGGAGAATTTTTTTGCTATACGATTATAAAGTGATGGTTTATGTGCTTCGATTTTGTATTAAACGTTTTTAGATTGTTAGAGAATAGATCTCGAGAGATTTGTGATATCATATCATCAATAATTATATGATACCTCTTATTGCAAGGAATTATTACTACGTCTCCTAACCGTCGAATTAGATAAGATAAGAAAATAATAAAGTATTGTGCCAAAATTTACATATTTTCTAGAGGTATATAATAAAAAAAGGTGAAAAAAGGTAAACACATACCTAAAAAAAAAAGGGGGGTTGGGCCGGGGCCCGCCTGCCCAACGGTAGCTCTGCTTCCTAGGCATAGTTATCCCTCTCTTGGGCATTATTATCGGGACTCTAGACCTACGGTGGATCCTGAAAGGAAATATACCCATAGTCAGGGGCGGACACAAGGGTGTGCAAGGGGTTGTTCGGCCCCTGCACTCCTCCCAATTTTCTTCCTATTTTTAGTACACTTTTAGATTTTTTTGTAAAATTATTAAAGAGTGGTCCCTGTAAATTAGACGAAATTTGCAATCTTGCGTCCGCCACTGCGGCCATAGTACTACCTCCTCAATCAAGGGGCGAGCAAGCTGGATAAAACCTTTGGTACGGCCGTACGGATAGACAAGTCCAAAAACTGATTGCCATTTGTTAAAGCATTTGTTTAATTTTTATTGTTTGTTTGTGCAAGGAGTAAAAGATGTACACGTACATAGATGTGCATGTATGTGATAATGGGCTTCCTTAGCTCTTGCATAATTCAAGTTGATCGTTCAAAAAGTAACGATTTAGATGGGGGCATTAGCAACTGTTAATCTATCTTAATGACCCGGGATCGCATGACCTAATTGAATTATCTACTCAATTTCACATAGTAATCTTGATATTTAAAATATGTTTGGGTCACAATATTTCATAGTTTCTTTTCTTTGCGGTACTCGACTCTCTCTCTCAATCAATTTTCTATTTCGCATTTCATTGTTAGCTAGAGTTTTTTTTGTCATACGATATACATTAGCGGGGGGTTAGTGGGTTAACAACCATAGGGGTTCGATGTCTCCATAGACTCGAAATCCAGACCTCCCATTGGAAGGTAAGGAGTACAACCAGATGGATTATAAGACACATCTTTTAGCTAGAGTTTTCATTCACTGCTTTTTGTGGCTTAAGCTCTCGTTTTGGTTAAGGGACCTTTGGGTCTCTAGAGTTTCATTCACTGCTTTTTGTGGCTTAAAGCTCTCATTTTGGTTAAGGGACCTTCGGCCTTTCCAAGAAGTGGGACCTTAGACGATTGCCTCAATGGCCTAAGCGTTGGGCTGCCCCCATCGGCACCCAAGTATCATACTCAGTTAAGCTTTGACGAGTTCAGTAGAAAGACGAAACATCGGGTGATTATCTGCTGAAAAACACAGCAAAATTCTGTTTCTAACGTTGAGCACAACTCTACAAGAGTGTTGTGTATTGATTACACAGTACAAAGACTTGATTTTGTTCTTGGGAGAGAGAAAGAATGAGAAGGGAAGAGAGAGCAAAGGGTAGGCTTTGTTTTTAGCTGTCTGTCTACAAAAGCTACAGTGCTACCTCCCATCTATACACACGAGCACATCTCCACTCCACTCCTGTTACCTCCATCAACTCCTTTTTTCTCTCGTTTCTTTTTTTCCAGGTTAAAAGAATCGAAATTAAATTAACCCGAAATAGAGGTGCGTGGGTTGGGTTTGAGCGGGGTTATATGGGTTGAATATGTACGGGTTGAATATGGGCCAATAGTATGGGTAGGTTGAATATTGGACAAGTAAAACCCGACCCAACCCAACCTTTTTTTTTTGTTCCTGCATTTCTTGATCAACCAAGGAAATTAAGGGCCATATTTCTTCTGCCCAGAACCCAGGATGAGCACAAGCAGCCACCAGTCAACAACTCTAATTCCTCCTTGATACAAATTCACATCGATTATATGCAACTTGATTGCAGCATTTGAGCTTCTAAATAGCCTAGATATTTGAAACTTTCTTTCTCCACTTCTTTTCTGAAAAAGGATTTCTCAAAATATCAAGTGAAGAATCAACACAGAGTAATCCTGGGAAAGCTGTGGGCTTCCTCTCTCCCATGTGGATTGTGGTTAATGTGACCTGGAAAATACTGGAGTTAGTTCTTTTTAAAAGCAAACACTGTAATATCATACTCAATGTATCATTTGAGCGACATGAATTAAAGCCACCGTTATATAAAAACCATCTTCTCAGGGGTCAACTCTAACAACAGGATACCCATCAAAAACAACATCAGCACTATAGGCCATCAACAGTCCTCCCATTCTGAAAATGCAGAAATGAATCCAAAACGGAACCTTAAATTGCCCCACAAACTTAATATACCCACCCAATACCACACCGACTCAATACAAAAACCCTGAAATGGTGGAGAGAGGTGATGCTATAGCGGTAGAGAGAGGCAATGATGTAGTGGTGGAGGTCGGCGAGAGTGAACAGATTGTCGTAGAAACCCAGGTCTCGCCTCTAAGAGACGTAGAAACCCAGGTCTCGCCTCTAAGAGACGTCGAAGAAGCCCTCTCAGATTTGCTCGATCGGTGTGTGTTTAATTTGCTGAGAAAAGACAAACATATACTATGATATACCAATCCCAAGTCCCACATCGGGAATTCATAGGTAAATGAATTGGAATACAACGGAATCCGACCAACTACTATATAACTTGAGGTTAACTTTTTGAGCCACGTGGTTAATGGTTAGGCTAAGGGTTAGCAGGTCAGCTGAGGTGGGTCGTTACAATATACTTTCTTAATTTTTAGCTTCAACCCATTTTGAATCCATGTGAACCCATGTGTGTAGGAGTTAATGTGGGTAGACCCATATATAACACATATTATAATATGGACAAGTTGGGTTGGTTTTTAGGTGGGCAAGTTTGGGTGGGTTCATGGGTCGGGTTAGAAATTGTCCCGAAATATTAGAGTACACGTGTCTGGGTACATGACCCTATGGGCATCTACCCTTAGGTGAATTGGAATACAAGTAGGAATAGTATCTAAAATGTGAAGATCAAAATCTCTCTGGAAGCCCAGATTCCCTAGTTGATCGGCACATGCATTTACTCCGCGAAAACTATGGCTCACTAATCACTTTTGCTACGTCTAGATCGTCTTATAAGTCACACATTAGAATAGTAGAAAGTTGAAAATTTGTGATAATAAGGATTGCACTGACAAGAAAAAGTGATGGGGCCGTTCGTTTGCCTATTGGTTTCTATTCCCTGGGATTCAGTTCATCTAGCTATTAAAATTGCACCAACTTGTGATATTGTGTCACTGTCTGCTCATGCAATTTGATAAAGAAGTTTGAGGAAAGAGAGAAGCCATTTGTACATACATACACATTGCTATTTCTGACTTTACTGCTGGAATTTTGGTGATTTGGCTAAAAAGAAAACCAGTTTTTTCTTGAAGACCTGTTGGAATAGTCCAAGCCTTGATCATTGGATGGTTCTTCCAATTGTCTTGTGATAAGCCCTTCATATTCAGATGACTTGGGCATGCAACACTTTTCACACGTAATTTCTCGGAATAGTCTTTTTTGGCATCTTTTCGGTCCTGCAAGACTTTTCATCCAAAATATGTCCAGACGTAATTTCTTGGAATAGTCTTTTTTGGCTTCTTTTCGGTCCTCTTGTCTTTTCCAATTCCAAATTCATATTTTGACTCTGACTCTGCTTCACAAGACGCCATTTTAACTTTGGGCTTTTGTTGAGTTTTTCTAGCCGGGTGTTGGACGGGCCAGTAGGAGAAAGACAGCAAGACAACTAAGCAAAATAGCCATTTTAACTCAAAATATCGCTGAAACTTGAATGTGATCATCTTAGTGTACAGTGTACTCTTCTTGCTGCTCGAAGCTACGCATATAGAAATGTGTTTTGACAAAAATAAAAAATAAAATAAAAATCCGATAACTTTGTTCCAATCTTTCTCACCTTTTAAGTTCGAGAAAGTACGATTCATTCAACAATCTATGTTTGCATTTTCGTTTTTTTTATCCCCATAGCATAATCCCACGTCGGAGATGCTCTGATTGATTACTGTTACAAAAAGTTTTGGTTTGTATCCCCATAGATATTACTCCAATATATCATCGATATCGATCATATAGCGACATGAACATCACTTCTTGGTTGTCGATGTCTTATCTCTGATGCATTGGCTCTTGGAAAACTTTGCCAGCAGTTGGGTTTTCAGTATTCTCTAAGTCCGACTTAAGATTCGATTAAAATTGAGATATTTAGGAGGAATCGCCAAGTGTAGATTTCCTAGAATTCTAATGAACTTTAGCAATTTAACAAACTTAAAATGATCAACGTATATTTCTTGGTTTCAGAGAACCATTTAGTAGGTTTAACCGAAACAGGACCATTTTTTTTTTTTTTTTTTTTGCCATTCGTAAATTTTAGTAGGTTTAACTGAAACAGGAAGAGAGATTGGGAGAGGAATACTACAAGCCCTTGGTTAGGAAGAGAGGGATTGGGAGAGGGATATTAAGTGGATAGAATTTTAGGAAACCGGGTGGGTCTTTGTGAACGTGTATTAAAAAATCGTTCGACAATTGAGAGACGTCACTCGTCGAATACTACAAATGTATTAAAAATCAACTCGATCAGATTTTGTTAAATGCCTCATCAGAACACATATAACTTCAAAACAAATGATTCCTAATGGATCCGAAACACTGGATTAAACCTCTGAATCCATTATTTTCAAGTTGTATGTGTTCTGATGAAGCACTTAATGATATCCGATCAAGTTGATTTTTAGTATAATTGTAGTATTCGACGAGCTTTACGCAGTGGATATCTCCGATCGTCGGAAAAATGCCGGCGCGACCGCGCCTTAGGCCGCACAGCACGTTGTGCAGCACCCACCCGGTTATTTAAGGCACTTATAGACTAGAGGCTTGATGGGAAAAGAAAAAAGGACATCAGTGAACAAATATTGACAGAATAGAGAAAATGTGTGTGAAAATTTCAGTGGGAAAATTTGCAAAGAAACTAAAAACTTGTGGGTAAAAAGAGCATTTCGTTAGAAGTCACTGGACACAATTGCTATCCCCACAATCCACTTGGGTGCGCCCATGATTAGGGGCATTAGGCATAACCTTCTAACGAAAAAGCCCAATCGTGAAACATCGCCTGAAAGCCCAATAGCTGAATTCTGAAGCCCAATATACGATTGGGGGTACTGGGGAGGACGAATACGCTCGTGTTGGGCTGGACGCTAAATGGTCCATGCTAATTTTTGGGAGCGCACCTAAGTAATGTTTGTGTGCAAAATTCGGTTGCCTAACGACAATTCGTAATAATTTGTTTCAAATTTGCTACAAGCACTAACACTTGTACCAACGATTGCACAAACTCTCTCACATGCATATGAGAGAGTTTGTGCAATTTCTGTACAAGTGTTAGTTTCTCTATCTTTTCTCAATTTGTTTATTCATTTTTTGATATTCGTATCATTTTTCAGCTGATTATATATTTTAATTTATAATTTTAGAAAACTTTATTCTCCATAAAGAACTAATCGAGTACTATCAAACAAGAAAGATGCAAGTAAATAAAAACTAACACGAACATTGAAAATAGACAAACAAATTGGGACGGAGGAAGAACTACTTAATCTCATATGTGTCAATTGATTTATAGTATATGTTTATATAGGTACCTATGTGTGTGTTGGTGTATTTTTACACACATTCATATATACAGTGAAAGTACCTATTCTAGCCCAGACCCGGAAGAAATGAAATATGAATCACCCAGAAGGCCAGAATCTTGGACTCTTTTGCACTGATATCTTAGACCATTGCACAACCGGAGGTAACCCTGAGTGGAATTGGAGTATATTTTCTTATGTTTTAAATTAAGGATAAAAGTGAGAACAAAAAATTGGACAGTTAGCTCAATACTCGTGTAATTGTACTTGGGTGCAATGAGGTTCGAGTTCAATTCTTACAGAGGGGACGTTGGTACTCTTATTGGTGGGATGTGTTGAGATATAGGGTAATATAGCTTCTTCGAAAACAAATCAATAAATAAGGACGAAAGAAGTATATCTTTAGATTCTCCTTTCGCTCCGTAGCCAATCTTTTAACAATGGAGGTACGTTTTTATCTGAACTATTTAAACTATTATGTGAGAGATTCTGCAGATGTTTTGGTAAACAAGAGTTAGAGTTAGGTAATTCTGAGCATTTTGCTCTAAGTCTTGGAGCCGCCACAAGTGTAATGGGGAAGAGCCCTGAAACATTGAAGATTTGAAGGGGCACACAATAATTTTTGAAATTAGAGATGTGGAAGGTGTCGGCGGAGGTGCTCTAAAGAATGAGGGGTGTGCGAAATTGCAATACATATGCATCTGCCATTGAGCTTAGGAGCATGTGGGCAGATGCATATGTATTAATTTCAAAATATGTCTTTGAGTAACTCTATGAAAGTTAGCCCACTCGGATAAATGTGAAGATCAGATCAAGTACTTATAATTATCCGATTAAATTGACTTTCTCAAAAACAAAAAAACACAAAAAATAAATTAAAATTAATAAACAACTTGAATGAATTGCTTGAGGCTCCAAAATGGATGCCACACATGCATCGGTATCAAAGCGGGGAGCCTGTAGTTAGCATTCTTACTACAGCCGTATAGTGAATACTATAAGGATCGTTGATCTTTGCAATCGATTGTTCAGATTCGCTAAGCTCTCTTACCGGTCAATGTATACTCTAACATATCGGAACCTTTGATTGTCGAAATTGACAGCTCAGATACTCACTACATGTACAGGCCCCTCGGGTCCGCGTCGGTAAAATGTGGTTGTCCTAGTGGACTTGATTAAAAAAAATATACCTAACGCTGAAAACCGTTGAAACTTGGGATCTACAAATGGTTTCGCACCTTTTTCAACTTTTCGAGGAATAATCCAATCGGGGTTAACCTGGGCCAATTGTTTTATAAGTATCCGAGCATCGCAACATATAGTACTCTTAACACTTTTTTTTTTTCCATCAAAGGATAGAACTTTCATTATAGAAGAGATGTTACATCTTAACAGACCACCGTCCCTCCCAAGAGGAGAATGAAGCCACCACATACTTTTGTAATGTTCAATATAAGGTGGGGTGAATAACGATATTGAGACGTCATGTGACGATGTTTCAAGACTGTCGTGGACTTGGGCCTCGGCCGTTGGATCGAGTTTGGGATGGCTCAGATGCGTTCGTCAATTATCTTTTAATTTTGATTTTTTTTTTTTACAGTAAAAAATTAAAACACATCCGAGCCGTCTAAAACACGATCCAACAGCCGAAGGAGTGCACAGCACCACCCATTTCCAGAATAATTATACTACTCGTTAACCTGGGGTTTGAGACCCCCACCACTTGCTGCTACACAGTCTCCAAATGATCCCATCACCACAAAACGACGACCGTCTGATTTAACCGAGACAATCACATGTACTCCAGTTCACCCAATCACTAAGATACGGCCTCGCCCCCACTTACAGATCCTTTCGGTAATCTCTCGTCTTTTCATCGATCTTAGCCGTCCACCTGGTACGATCGATCTCGCAAATCATCTTTTTGCTTGTTGAACGTTTCACCGATGATTGGATTGCGGACATTTCAACAGGAGTAGTGATGGTCAACGAGTGTTCCTCCTATCAAATCTCTCCACGTGTCTTGGGCCCGCATTTCCTTTCAAATGGCGTTAACTCTGTGGACCGGAAATTTAACAGCGCAATCATCGCTTGCAGTGTCAATGTTGTGCAGATGGATGGAGCTAACAAATCACCAACGGTCTTGCTAATTCCCGCTTAAGTGTAGTATACTAGTATTATATATGCATAAATACAAATGAGTTCAAATTTCAATACACAATTTTACGGATATTATTATACTTTTACAAATATTAATACAATTTTCTCAAATTTCGATACATGTGTTAAATATTATCCTCTATCCTTTAAACTGATGTTAGCATTTTTCCAATTATGGATTATGGTCAACGCATTGGCTTGTTTCAAAAGAAAAATTCAAACAAATTTCTTTCAAAAGAAACATAAGGCTAACACCACGTTCGGTTTGGTCTCTGAGAACCGGTTCCCACTTTTTTTCCTGGGCTCCCTTGTGGCAGTCCATTACTTTCTCGTTCATCTCCATTATAGGATATATTACTCTAATACATACTTTTGTGCGAGATGTGTCCGTGAGGCCCACCTTGAAAACCCACACAAATAATCTGCGCCGTTCATTAATTTTTAAAATAATTTTTGGAGTCACTCCTAAAAACTAGCTCATTCAAAAAATTATAAGTGGTTGATCCGTCTTCTAATTATTTATTCACAATTTAGGATCTTAAATTTTGTCAGAAGTTTGAAATAAAGTTAGACAACTAGATCAAATACTTAAAGTTATACGATTGACCCAAATTTTTTTTTTTTGATGACTCAAAGAATAATTTTAAAACTAAAGGTCGGCTTGGATCACTTATGTGGGTCTTTGAAGTGGATTTTACGGACCCATCTCGAACAAAGTGTGCACTAGAGTAATATATTCTGGAATGAAGATGAATGAAAAAACAAAGTACTACCACAGAGGGGGCCCACGGAGAAAGTAGGAAACCGGTTCTCAAGGACCAAACCGAACATGAAGTTTGCCAAATGAGACAAAATGAGAATTCCCAATTTAGTTGAGTTTTATAAAAGGGTAATAAAATCACGTTGTATTCCCAAATGATAAAATCTACTTATTTGATAAAATCTCCACCCAATGTTTTATTAGCCAATTCCCCCTTCTTTTTGTTTGTCAAATTATAAAATGAGATAAAATATGTTCCTAGCTTTTAGCATTTGAGAAATGCTTTTCATACAATCTCTCACTTTATCTGATAAAATTAGTTGGGAAACACAGCCTAAATACTAGTTTCGTTTGGGTAATTCCAAAACAAAAATGATGCATAAATTGGAAATCAGTGCTCAAAATTTGATTCACGCGGACTATTGTTTGAATAACGTTAAGTAATTACCCAAAAGAAGCACCCATGGATAAGGTTTGTTGAACGAGAACGGTTGGTCGTAGCATGTTGACCATTTTCTTTGTCACATTGGAATTAAATACGATTGCAACTTCTCATGCCTACATGCTCGGGACCATACCCATGCTTGGGGGCCAAATTTTAAACGGAAAATTTCAAAAAAAACCCCAAACTTTGACCTAAATATAAAAAATACTCTCAAACTTACAATATTTTCAAGTGTACTCCCAAACTTTCATTCCGTAATAAAAAATACTTCTTCCGTCTCCATCCGTTTGGCAACTAACGGAAAATGATGAGCTGGACGTTTGTGCTCCGTTAAATGCTTAAGAACAATTAATATGCATGTGGGTCTTCCTCCTCTTAATGCTCCAACCCCTCTCATAATGAGACACATGGCAATTACTAAATCCATGGTTAACATTACTCTTGAACATACCCTATTCTGTATCCAGCCAACACCAAATAACTTCTCTCATTCTTCTTCCTTACACCCTCGACCATATTTTATACCCATGCTTGCGGCCAAATTTTAAATCAGTCCAAGGCGGAGGATAAAAGTGTTATCTTACTGGTAAGAAAGCTATTAGACCGATAAGAGTACATATCATTTTACCAGTAAGGAGTGTGTTTTTACTGATAAAATAGCACTTTTATTGTCTGCAGCCAATTAGGCAGACGGTAGAATTTTATTGTATTGGACTAGCTCCCAAACCCCTGAGAGATAGACAAAGGTTCTTAATTATAGTCATCATTTTTCTACCCGAGAAGCAGTAATTGCTTTTCTCAATTTACCATCGATCATGATTGAAAGAGTACAAATGAGCCCATGACCAACTAATTGCAACTAACAAGTTGTTTAAAAATAGAACTTAAATACTATTAATGTACTTTGAAAATTGGTTCATACTATTAAGAGCAAGAGCAAGTCCAGCCCTTACCCTCTCTTTTTTTCTTCAAATTTGATGCAAAAATTTGGTTCAAAGCTTCATTTGATATGGTTCACTCCAGTCCCAGACTCAAATTTTGAACCTCTTCCACCACCTGCCGCCCGTCGCCTCAACTCGGATCGAGATCTGGACAACGACGACGACCACCACTCCTTGACGAAGACCACCACCACCACTTGACGACGACGGTGGTGGAAGGTGGGACGACGGTGGTGAAAATTTGGTTCAAACCCATTTTTCTCCCTAAATTTGAGAAAAAAATTGAGTAAAGTTTGATTTGGTACGGGTTTGGTTCAAAGACTGGAGTGAGGTTTTGAGGGTTTTGACTCATATTTTAAGTTTGGTTTTGGGTTTGAGTCTGGGCTGGAGGTGCTCTAAGTTATTTAAAAATTTAACTTGCGTACGATTAAGTTATTTTGAAAATTTATTCCTAAGCCCAAAGAGATGAAATGACCTACCAGAGAATGCATATTCTGTTAAAAGAGAAAAAGAAAAAAGATTGCTTATCACAAATATTTCACTAATTCCTGTTAATGATGTGGGCTCGGAATGAACTCACAAACGTAAAAAAGTACGTATTGAGTAAGGAGATGTACTTAACTCGTGTATTATTGTATTTTAGCCAAATCTAGGACTATTTACTCTTAATATTCTTTCTGAAGCTCAATTGCTAATGTAAAAGCATTTGAGGAGATTCCTCATCTCCTAATGAAAAATGTGAGACTTGGCCAATGATGTGGTTTGAAATCACTTTAAAAACTACTACACATCTTGGGCCCACCTATTGATGTGCCAATAATGTCCCTCTAATTCTCAAATAAGTCTCTCTAAACAAACAGTTCAAAATCTAATCGTTCTTTAATTAATTTACAAGTGTCAGAAGTCAACACACTTTCTGCTCAATGTCAAATTTTAATAGTACTGAATGTCAATCTATAATGCTTGCACAAGTTTTCATAACAACTCCTTAATCATACTGTACTAACTAATACCAAAATTACAATTATCTGGGAGAAAATATTCTGATACTCCACCAATTGAATTTACAGTAAATTTTTCCATTATTGTCGGTGTGTTTAGATCCTGAAGACAGCTAATCATAACAGCTACATAATCTTAAACCAAACTTTAATTATTACAGATTCTCACTCAATTGATTACATAAAATCACGAAACAAATATGACATCTAATAATTCAATTTTTTTTTTCTTTTTCATTGTTGACTTGCATCTCGTCTAAAATAGTTTAAGTTCGTAATTCAAAGTTCAATATTACTATTAATTAACAATAAAAACAGAAAAAAAACTTGTCAGTAAAAATAGTTTTAATTTCGTAATCCTCCAAAAAAAATTTAAAAAATAGTCAGTAAAAGTACATAAAATAAGAGAGTGTCAGCGAATAGTCCTAGTTTTAATTTTGTTTGGTAGCTGTTGTTCGCCGCACCCATTTTTGAATTTGTGCTCCCTCCTTCCATCCATCTTCATCTCCGTCCACACCATTTCACACTCCACCCCCTTGACCTCTCTCCCCTTACAAACGTGAGTCCCAAAAAATTCCAAAAATCAAAGACAAGAGAAAGAGTTGACGCTTTTACTCCACCTCGGTATAGATTCCTCCTCCATCCATCTCCTACAACTCTATTATAGTAGTATATATACAGCTTTCCTCTGTTTTACGTAGGAGTAGTTTTTGCCAAAAATGGCGGTGAGTTCCTCCAGAGGAAGAACGACGGAGGTCCTAATGTCGAGGAAATGGAAAGACAGCCTGGAAACCAGTCCCGAACGGACCAAAGTCTGGATCGAACCATCCAGCAGTAAGGTCAGGACGGAGAAGAAAGTCCCCGTCGTCTATTACCTTTGCCGTAACGGCCAGCTCGAGCAACCCCACTTCATGGAAGTCCCTCTCTCCTCCCCCCAAGGTCTCTACCTCAAAGGTAATACTAATAATCATTCCTTTGTATTCTGATTCCTGTTCATTTTATTCAGATTTTTCATTGTCGATTTTTTTGTATCCTCCTCACACAGATGTCATTAACCGGTTGAACTTCCTCCGTGGAAAAGGCATGGCTACCATGTACTCCTGGTCTTCCAAACGGTACCATTTCACTTCTCTATTCTGTTCTGCTAATTAATAGGATTGAATGAAAGCTCGAACATGGACTTTGTTTTCTGAATTTGGCATATGATTGCAGGGGCTACAAGAACGGATTCGTGTGGCACGATTTGTCCGAGAACGATTTCATCTACCCAGCCAGCGGCAAAGAGTACGTCCTCAAAGGATCAGAGCTTCTAGACGGCGGCTCTCTCTCTCTCATCTCCAAATCCAACGATTCCCCCTTCTCTTCCAGTTTCAGGAAACCCCCGCCGGAGACTCGACCCTCCGGCGACGATTCTGATTTCCCGGCGGCGGTGACGCGGAGGCGGAACCAGTCCTGGAGCGCCATAGACCTCCACGAGTACCAAGTCTACAAGGCCGAGTCAACCGGCGAGTCCTCCGCCGCCGCCGACGCGTCGACTCAGACCGACGATAAACGACGCCGTCGTAGACCGATCAGAGAAATAGAAGAGGAGGAGAGAGAGTATGAGGAGGAGGAGACAGAGAAACAAATAAGCAGGGAGTTGAGCAGTGAGGAGATCTCGATCACTCCCCCGCCGTCAGATTCGAGCCCTGAAACCCTAGAAACCCTAATGAAGGCCGACGGCCGACTCGTCTTGTGTCCGCCTGGAGAGCTCAGCAACGATCAGACGGCTGATAACCATCCCAGTGGACGGCACAAGGCGTCGGCGGTTCTGATGCAGTTGATCTCGTGCGGTTCGATGTCGTTCAAGGACTGTGGGGCCACGTCCGCCGTGAAGGACCCTCGATTCTCGTTGATTTCACAGTACAAGTCGAGGTTACCACGTGGAGGCGGGGGAAAGGATCAGGTGGGGAAGGGAGCAGAGGAGGGTGTGGTGGAAAACCCTAGGTTTGAAGTAGTGATTGGGAGAGGGAATAACAGCAAGATGGAGGATAAGGAGTACTTCAGCGGGAGCTTGATAGAGACAAACACGGATGAATTTGCAGGTCTCAAGAGGTCTAATTCTTACAATGCTGACAGGTGAGTAGAAGTGTTCGAGACAAAGAGTTTTTTGGTTCTTTTCCTTTATTTTACTGTTTCATTTATGGTTTCCAAGTACTTGAGACTGTTCTTTCAGTTTCACATGGATTTCTTTTGTTTGCTTCTCATTCTCTAAAATTATCCTTTCTTGTTTAGCAAATGGTGTCCCATATGGAATATGCATAATACTATCTTCAAGATTATTACTCCGGACTTCTTCTTTTTGGTTGAAATGGTACTGATATTAGAAAATTAAGAGTACGTCATACGGGGATAAGAAACACCATAGAGTCGTCAAATATTTTTCGTCTTGGCATAATCCGGCTTAGAAGTAAATGAGAAAAAAGAAACATTCATAAGCCTCGCATTTCGGGCAAGAATATCAGAACACTTGTTGCATTCTCGCGTGACACGGACGATCATGGGCAAGTCCAAATTGTCGGAGCAGTCCCTAACTATTGTTGCACTGATATGGTGAATTCTGGAATTTCACTCTTCACTTCCACTTCATCTACTTCGATTTCTGGACATGATTCCTTGTTTCCGGAGGTCCCTTAAAGCCCAACAATTAACTAATATGTTGGTGTAGTTAATTTCATATTTCAGCCGTAAATTAGATCAATTGGAATCTTCCTTATTTCTCATACCTCTTTATTTTCTATGATCTTCATTGCTTTTGTTTTGATAACTTCATACTAATTGCATCGATATACTGAAATTTATCCAGAATCCAAGAGAAGCAAAACCCATCACAACTGCTAGTAACGATGTCATTCCTTATTATTATGAGTAGTAGTTTTGAGTATGAAGTAGCATCAGCAGATTCTTTACATAGTTGTGCACAGTGACATTAACTGGGTACTGGGTAGAGCACTGTTTCTTTGTATGTGTAGAACCGAAACGAATTTACTCCCAAAAATTTCACTCTTCAACATCAAAACTTACAGGAATATAAAGAGGTGGAATATATTCGCTTGTTTTACCATTTCACAAAAACAGAGCCTTTTTCTACACTGCATGTCAGACTTGTCCTTTTACTCCTTCCGGCCTTAGATTCCCGAAACATCAGATATTTTCTTGTTACCCATCGTCCTCAGGTTCTAAGGCCATGCTCCGCTAAGACTTTTTTTTTTTTTTTTTTTTGTTAATGAGTCGTGAGAGAATGACCTGCCTTGGTTTTCAAGATAAGTTGGCTTCAAAATAAACGGAGAGTTCTGGGCCTTGGGCGGTTTGAAAACAACAGCTAGGGGTGGGTAGCTTAGCTTTGATGCCCAAAGTTCCCCTCTCCACAGGAAATTACTCTCATCACCCAACCCGCAAAGTCAGATATGGTACAATGTCACCATCTTTTTCCTTCCACAAGTTAACTACTCCAATTTGTTACCATCACATTCAATGAATTGTCCCGTATCTAGAAACATAGGCTTATGGACCATATGGAAATCCACAATAAGATTCAGCAGCAGCTGAGAATTCAATACAATGTCTAACATCTATGTGTACCACTAGTGGGGCAATTGTGTTGGACCATATGGAAATCCACAATAAGATTCAGCAGCAGCTGAGAATTCAATACAATGTCTAACATCTAGGTAATGAAATTTTTTGAGTCTTCCTTTGGGGGACAGTGTAATGTGGAAGTTGTAACACCCAATTCCCATAGTTGGTGATTTCTGATTTCTGGATTAACTTTTCCCAAGATTCCTCAAAAAGATGAGTTGACTAATATTTCCCAGTCTCTACTTGTGCTTGCACTATTTATTTAATTTTGTTTTAATGGTTTGATGATCTACAGGACCTTAAATTTGGAGCTAACAGAGAAAGGGACAGAGGGAATGAAGGCAAAGTGCATTCCAAGGAAACCTAAGACCCCAACCAACTGAGAAGAGGACACAATGTTAATTTATGAGGTCTGCTGCTGTAGCACTAATACTAGCTAGTATTATTATTAGTTGTTGTAAGTACTAAATAGGGAAAATTATTCACTGTTCCTAGAACATGTTCCTAGAACATCAACAACCGGCAAGAAAACAGGTGGTCCAATCCTATCCTTGGCATAACATACATAGAAGAAAAAAGGGTTTTGCAGCAAAGGTTCCCATTGATTTCGATTTATATTGAGAGAGATAGGTTGGATGGAGAAGGGTAGGAGAAATGTAATGTAGGGAAGTTGACTTGCCCGGCCCGGCACGGCGAATCAAGTAGAGACTGATGTTAAAAGTGGAAGATTGTAGGAATTAATTTTGATAAAGGTCCCTTTTTTTGTTGAGGCTTGTGGATAATTTGTCTGTTTCAGTTTGGTTGATAGTGCTTAATCTCTTTTGTGGTTTCTTTTTAGTTCCTAATTGACTTTTGTTGTCTGGCTTAAACCTCGAGCCCTTTTCTTAATCGTTCAACCGCTGCTAAAGTGTTTTGACCTCGTAAACTCGGGAAGGAATCACAATTCTGTCTCCCCATCTTGGATTTTATCAATTGGAAGAAAAGTTTCAGGAAATAAAGTTTACTTTAGCACATACTCCCTCTGTCCCTTTTTAAGTGACCACTTTCACTTTTTAACTTTATTTTTAAATTGTCCATAACTTTCAATCTATAATATATTATGTACTTTAGAAAAAATTATATTTTAGAACTCATTGATTTCTATAAAACAAGATCCATATTGCATATTTTATGTAATATAGATTGAAAATTATAAACAACTTTCGAATCCAGTTGGAATAGTAACATCATCACTTAAATAGGGATGGAGGGAGTACTAGTTTTTGCGGTAAAACAAGGGGTATAGACCCCATATGTACAGACCGTGTACAGAAGGGGGTCGGGAACCCTGTTGTGGGTCCCAAACGTTATTGTTTTTGAATGAAATGGGGTGATTTTGGATCGAGCTCATACAACCGTCCAATTGCCTCGATTCCCGCGTGAGGCCCACTCGGAATTCGATTTTGAGATGGATGAACTGTTCAGATTGATCGTTTGGAACCCACAACAGGGTCCCCGACGCCAGTCGGTACGTGGTCGGTACCTATAGAACGGTTGTGGTTTTTGCACTTCAGTTCTTACATGGATGGATGATAAACTTTTAAGGCACTCAGAATGAGTATCTTAATTCTTGAAGGCACTACGGTTGAAATATATTCTAATCTTGTGTAGCAATGGCGTTTTGCCTTTCGCTCCCCAATTTTTCTATCAAGTACTCTAAAAAAAACATTGATAAGCTTCAGAGCATCTCCAAATGGGGGAGTCAAATCCCCCGTGAAGCATGAACTGTAACAATTGTCCTCATGTTTACTCCAACCCCATGCCTCTTTAATCTGTCGGATTACACGGTTTCCAACAAGAATTGGCCCCCGTCCTATTTGCTTCAAA
The DNA here is from genome assembly GCA_016920895.1 of Vaccinium myrtillus. Taxonomy (NCBI): domain Eukaryota; kingdom Viridiplantae; phylum Streptophyta; class Magnoliopsida; order Ericales; family Ericaceae; genus Vaccinium; species Vaccinium myrtillus. The sequence goes on along the minus strand of CM029275.1, from coordinate 8,877,208 downwards.
TTTGAAGCCTACTGTCAACTTAGTTTTTTATTGTTCTTTTACTTTTTACGTCAGACTCTATGGTTGGAGAGGAATGTCGTTTGATGATTTGAAATTTGAATGCGTCAAATTGTCACCTAAGTCTTCAAAATAATTTGACACCGCCAAATTTGAAGCAGATGTTGAAGATGGAATTAGTGAAGCTACCCTAAATTATCCAATGTCCTAGAGCATGATTGATTCTTTGTTTTTTCTTACTTTACACTCATTTTGAAGATTTGATCCAACTAAACAAATCAAAACAGATAACAGTTTTTAACATATTCTTCATTTATTCAGACCATTCTTTTTTTAACCAGTTTCAGTCCCAAGCAAAACTTCAAAATAATATAGGTTTGTATCTTAGAAGAGATGACTTGTATGATTGTTCAGAGATCATTGGTGTTTGGTACCCATCCCCCAACCGGCTGATATTTATTAAGTGTTACCCCATCTCTTAGTAATTTTTCTTCTCTGAATGGGTGTTCAGAGTTTCTGTAATACCCCGGATTTGGGAAATTGAGTACTTAGTCCCATATTGGTTGGTGCTAGAGTTTCACTTGATATATTAACAATCACCTAGGATTATATCTCACCTTCTCAGGTATACTTTTTAAGGCCAAATGTTTGGACCGAAATGGGATCTATGGTCAGTCATGTCAGAACGTTACAAATGGTATCATTGCCCTGGTCCAAGTGGTGGGTAGGATTCGCTCTGTCACCACAGACACCAGGGGAGGTTGCTGGGATTATGCAATGACGACCTTGCACATTTCTAAAGGGAGAATATTGTAATACCCCCGGATTTGAGGAAAGTAAGTCTTTCTGGGATGAAAAAGGGTCATTATCATCACGACAAATTTTTGCGAAACATGTAACCATCCCGTCATAGATATACCAGATAATTACTTAACTTTCTTCCTAGAGTACCCTTATTAACGTTCGCCAATCGAGATTCGACCCATAACTTCTCCCATATTAGAATTTCACGGGTATGATGTGCATGACCATGATGTAGCCCAACTGCAAAGTCAACATTGCGCAGAAATTATATGCAATCTTAGGAAAAATGTAACAACATTATTTGGTTTCACGACAATGGAGAAATTTCGGGGATCCTGTAGAGCGTGATTCGAACTGTCCAAAAGTTTTTTTTTAAAAATAATCTTGAAAAAAGATGCGTCAATTCGTACTACCATTAATCTTACTTACTATGATGACACATCAAAGGCGTTGTTTTAGATGGATAATTGACGGGCCGGTCCATTTTTTTAAGACCATCTACCGACAACTCAGGAAAATTTTGAAAAAGCACGGAAAACTCACCCACATGGGCACGGAAAGAAAGCCCTGCAACAGACCCTTCGTTTTCAGTGGGCTATTCTCTCTCTCTCTCTCTCTCTCTCTCTCTCTCTCTCTCACCCCACTTAAATCCCAGGTCTTTTATAAAAAGTGTCTCAAACCTAAGAACGTCAGAGGTAACCTATGAAAGTGCCTAAAATCCTAGGGTACCATATGAAAGTGTCTAAACCACTAAAATGTCTAAACCACTAAAAACCTTATAATAGGAAAGTGCACCCTAAACTTAAATCTTAGGGTACCCTATTAAAGTGTCTAAACCTAAACCCTAGGGTACCCTATGAAAGTGCCTAAAATCCTAGGGTACCCATTGAAAATGCCTAAACCACTAAAAAACATACAATAGGAAAGTGCACCCTAAGTGCTTGAGTCCCAAAAAAGAGTGATTGATCTTAATGGAGTTGGTGGTAATTAAAAAGAATGATTGAAGTTAGTGGTAATAAATATTTGTTTTTTGTACCGGTCCGTAATACAACCGTTTTAGATTTGCCTTTCACCCAGTTATAACTTCGAAGCCCAAATTAATCAGCATCTAGTTCTGCAAGTCGAAGCCCATCTGGATAGTTAAGCCCAATTAAAGAGCCCCATGTTCTTTTTTTACTTTAGTCAGCTCAAAGTCTGGATAAACATGGCAAGGTTGAGTTTGACTGACTTGTCTAAAACCCTCTTAGCGTTTGTTTGATTGGCCAAACTAATCATGGATTAGATTACCAAGTCCAGTAAAAAGACAGTTCCACTTTTTAAATTGCAACAATCGTTGAATTATTTACAACCAATTATACATCCCGAAGGGACACAAAGAATACTTTGAGAGTGCGGTATTACTGACCTCTCACTATTAGTCGAGTGCATCATTTGAACAAATGTATGCTCTGAAAAATAATCCGCGCAATCAAACATGCCCTTAACGTATCTCAGTCTGTTTGACAGTACATTATTCTCACAACAAAACTTACTACATGAATCTGTGGATTTCCACTGGGCCTAATTGCTATTTAGATATGTTCATGGTTTACCCAATAAGCCCATTATCTGCATTATCAAAATACCACACGTTGAAAGTTCTTGGGCCCAACCCAAGGAAGCCTTTATCCCCATCTTAATTTGTTGAATGCATCCACAGGGGCTGTTTCAAAGTAAAAAGTGGGACCATCCAACCAAATACCTGCGTTATAATAACTTCAAAAGAGATGTAGAATTGCATAACACAAAAGAACACAATTAACCTTAAGAGATAAGTTCAAAATCCATTGTCTTTTCAAAACCCAGTAAAAGCTGTCCTTAATTCTTTTTCCAACAGTCGATAAGCGTGAAAAAGAGATACAAGAAATTGCAGCTTACACGGTGACATTTGAACAATTTATACTTTGGTTAAGAAAGAGTATCATCGATTCAAAGTATTATACCAGGCTCTATTTGATTGATCAAATCAAATAAAAATTTCAAGAAATCGTGATTGTGAGGTATAGTATTTCATTGGTTCCTTTTGTGTTGAGATAACGTAAATTATTATGGTAGCAATTTTTCATCAAGAGATGTCAAGTTTTTTTTTTTTTGGTAATCAAAGAGATCTCAAGTTCTAACTTCAAGAGGTCAACCAATGACTTGAATTCATTTATCACTCTTTTTCGAGGTTGAGGTTGTTATTCTCTCAATATCGGACAAATAACTAAGGACACTCTCGAGTAAATTAGTCAAAGCGAAGCCCGGTCTCATAGCTTGTGGGAAAAAGAATAATATTTGTATGACGAAGGAGTGGATTCAACAAAAAGAAAACAAGCAAAGAATACATATATACGCATATATAAATATCTATATATTTATCATCAATAAGCAAAGCATATCAAGGCTCAAGCTACCCTCTCTCTCACTTAAATCCATACATAAGCATATATATATATAGAGAGAGAGAGGCTCACTGCAAATGTCCGTCTCTTACTACTACTACTTTTCTTGCCACATTGTCTATTTGTCTTTTAACAAAAACCAACCCAAAACAGTTTGCGTATATTTCTCGTCACTTCTCCACAATTTCTCTTCTATTTCAAGTCCCTCACTTTGCATGCTCTAAACTACACAAAAAGGCACGCACCAATAACACATATCATTCATTCACAAACAGCAACTAGACATCCCTTTTCCAATAAACTTTTTTGCATTTTTTTCCCCGTTGACAACTCTTACATGATCTTTGCGTCCATAGTATTCAATCTTGTGCTTTTTAACAAATGGGTATTGGTATTTTTTTCTTTGAATTCTAACGAATTTTGATGTTTGGAGTTAGTGGGGCTTTTGGGTTTTGATTCAATTGCCCTGATGGGACCAGTAAAGGGTTACAAAAAGAGGAGGAAGGTTGAACCAAACGTTTCTGCTTCTGGGTCTTCCGAGGAGGGTTCTTTGGATTGGTGGGATGTCTTCTCCAAGAGAATTGCTGGTATATCTTACTCTCATAGTTGCATTATACCTTCTCTTTATTGCTTTGTGTTTTGAAGAAATCATTTGTGTTTATTGAATCTTGATATATGGGTTGCTGTTGAACATAACTTATGAACTGATAGATGTGTTGGGGTTGTCTTTATTCAATGAAATTTCCATTGATTGAGTTGAATTCATCTTATGATAGTTTCATTGCGTTTCTGTTTGCCCTTTCCATTTGATTTACATGGTTAGTGCATTGCAAATGAATTCGGGTACAGCCAAGAAGGATCCCTAATCTACCATTTTCGGCCACTTCGAGCGATGATTTCCACCGGACATTCTAGTTTTGTGAATTTCTCTTATGAGGGCAAGAAAAGATGTGAGATCGTGTTATTTAGGTTCTGTTTTAATAGATTTAAGATAAGAAAGGTGTCGAGGTCATTGACAACTACATGACGAAGCGAGCTCATGAAGAGCATTCCTTATTGTTACTCGATAGAGAATTCCAATCAGATATCTACGAAGAGATACTTTCGAATTGATGACAAAATTAACAAGGCAGCCGACATATATAAGATGAATAATTTCTTTCCATAACTAATCACTTGCCATTGAACAAATAAGTTTCTCTCTTGGGTTCAACTTCCGTACTCTTACTACTGTTGTGTGAGGAGAGTCCAACACCAAACAGAGCCTTAAGAACCAATCAATTGGGTCCGGCTACATTAATCTGTTTATACCTTTGAGCTCTTTCAAGGACACCTTGTTCCACAAAATCCGAAAAAACCTAGATCCTAGGAGAGTCCATAAAATATTTTGCAGTTGTGGTTGTTCACTACAGCCTAGCCTACTTCTTTTATTTGCCTTCCCTTTTTCTTCTTCTCCTTTGGCAAGATGTAAACCCAATCTCAAAACCAATCCCATCTCAACTGAAGCTGAAACTTAGGTTGCTTTCCTTATATGCTGTTAGGAAATGGATTGAGTACTTTGAGAGATTATTCAAAACAACAGCAGTAGCTGTCATGTGTCAAGCTTCTTTAGTTCCAATATTTCACTGAGCAGCAGTATTGACATGCTTATTGATTGAACTGTTATTGCTAGTAAGGCTTAGTAAAATGCTAGCTTATTTCAACGTACATTATGGTTTTTTGATGGTCCTTCGAGCCCTGTGGGCTGTTGCTTAAAAGCTTGTAGATAGTATTGTATTTTCTTTCAAAATGGGCATGCCCTCTCAGTTAATTGGCTGATTGTGCCAGTTTAAACTCTTTGCGTCATTTGTAGCTCGGAAGTCAAGGTCCTTATGTTGGTACAAAGGAAAATGAAATCAAGCTATGTTTGATGTTTTGCAATATCTGTGGAGTTAATTAAGTAGATGTGTCAACAATGAGAATATCAATTGCCTTGGAAGTTGCAACTTTGTTATGGCTGGAGTTGATTGTGAGCCTTCCAGCCCTATTTATATAGAGAATGAGGAGTCATGAATTAGCAGTTCATTAACGAAGTCATAAAGTAAGTAAATCTATCATGAACTACCTACATACAGATCTGTCAATCCTAGAATACTTTTGAGGCCTGAAGGAAGTTCTTCCACTTCAGATTGTACTCTCTTGGAAGTTGCCTTCCAAGTAACTCTTTGATAGTGAAGGTTGAACTGGCAAGTAAAAGACCAGGTTTTTAAAATGGTTCCTGTCTATTTAATCATTTCGTCTTAGAAATTTTACTTCACAGGAATCCAATTGGGAATTGATTGTTGTCTCACGAAATGATCATATTGAGTTCTGCAATTCAGGCATCTGTAAAATTGGTCTGCCCTAAGAAATACGATGAGGGCCTATTTGATTGGCCAGAATGGATTACTTGTCATATCACATATGGGACACCATCTTTGGCATTTGATTGCGACTCATAGTGGAGGTATTATGTAATAGTCATCCATTCAATGCTAGAAACCATGGGATATGCACTACGTTTAAGTATGAGGTACTGGTAATCAGTAATCCCCTCATGATTACCCTGATGGGATTACTCATCCTATAGGGTCAAGAAGAGTGATATGATAGTAGTGGATAATAGGGCTAGGGGAAGAGGAAGACCTAAATTGACTTTGGATGCCATCATACGAAAGGACTTGGGCTTACTAAACCTAAGTGAAGAGGTCGCCCTAGACAGAGCTCAATGGAAAAACAGGATTCATGTAGCCGACCCATTTGATTGGGATATAAGGCTCGGTTTGGTTTGGTTTGGTATTAATAGTCTGGCCAATTAAACAGCTTTAGTGTACATTACGTGGGCCGTTTCATTTTCAAGGAGAAGGCTGCTTGTGTGACATCCTGAATTTCCATGCTGAGGAACTCCTGCTCATGTCCGGTCCATTTGATGTGCAAGTCCTGCGTAGGTGTTTCCTTCGCTTTGGTGTTTGTGTGGGTTAGGGGGTGTATGGGCAGTGGCCCCTGTCTGAGCTGAGCCTAGTCTTTATGCTTATTGGACTTTTGTGAAGTATCTCAAAAGATAGAGGCATTTGTTCAACCTTCACAGTTTTTTGTGTGTTTCTTTTTCAAGAAGAGAAATGTTTATCTCGTCTAATTTTGTATCTAATGGTGCTACTGATGGAACTTATGATAAAACTGTTTGTAAAGCTAAAAGTAAGAACTCATCGTGTATGAACCGGTGCATAATAAAGAAATCCATAACTCCATTCAACTGAAGCTACCAGCTTTAGAACTGACTCTCTATGCTTGAGTTATATCATGGGATTGTTAACTTTGATGGCCGTCATTACAAGGATAGAAGAGGAGAGTGTCTCCCAGAATTGTTCCTTAGGCTGGTCATTTTCATGCATTTCTAGCTTTGTATAGCTTTGCGCAGATAGGTTGTGATCCTTTCTTTGTTCTGGAATAGGCCTCTTATATTCTTTGTTTGAGCTTTATAAAATTCACAGATTACCAAAATAATGTTGGCTACTAATTGTACCTTCGTTTTATAAGCTGACTATTTGAGAATGCAATATGGCAGAACTATTACGATTTTGCTAACTGTATGAGGGAGTCACGATAACTTGCAAGGATAGGAGGCATGTAAGCTACTAATTGTACTTGCCAGGTGACTGTATTATGGCAGAAAGTGAGATTTAGGGCCAATTTGTAGAGGTCAAATATCATTACGTATCCCACATTAGATTTCCAAGCCCTGAGCAAATAGCATCTGTCAGTTGGCACATTTAGGTGCGATTGACGAGTATTCATATTGGAAGTGTACAACTTCTTACGTTGCTTGCTTTTTTAATACGTCAAAGCTTCTTTTTCAAAAAAACACTTGTCCGGAAGTATTGTATAGTGCCAATCAGTCATCCATGGAAACCACGCATTTATCTACCAACTCGAGTTTGGTTAGCTCATCACTGCTCTCTAGCTTGGTTCACAGTAACATGCATCCTGGCACTTTTAATGTTCGAAATTGCAAGTTCCTGGTTTTTCCAGGTCATGAAAAAACCTAGGCACACCTTTTTGCCTTCTTTAAATGTCGTGGAGGAACCAATGCTGATAGGAAAAGTATTTGCTTTGAAATAGTGAATGTTTCACCCATTCTCCCATGAGTGTTTAAGATGGTCGTTTCCTTTGCTTGATTCAGCATTATTAGGGAAATTGGTTAAGTCAGGGGAAAAGATCTGTGGATGTGATAGAAATGATGAGCGCTTCCTGTCAAACACAAGGCTAGGTATTCGCTTTGATGATAATAAACTAATGACTGATGGAAGAAAGACCAAATTTATATGGCTTGATATCTGTATCTATGTGACTGTGATCTGCAATTTGTATGGTCAATCTGCATATTGGGTTATTCGCTGTGAACTTAAAAAGTTGCTGCAATTTATGTTCACCCCTTCATTCACAGTCGGCTTTGCAACACTTTACGCATATGTATGTCTATCTTGGAGCTTACTTTTAACTTCCCAAGTTTCGATAGTGTGAAGTAGAAAGAAATCACTTGGCATTGGTGGATACAACTGTTGGGTTTTGAAAAAAACAAGTCAACAAGAGGTGAAAAGGGATGGAAATAAAAGTTCTCTTATATTCCGTACCCATAAATTCCATGCAAAACATTATATCCTGTATTTCCTCCGAACTTGCAGGTACTTCATCTCCATCAAAGAGCTTGGATAAGTTCGAGTCTGTGTTCAAGATCTCCAGAAACACATTCAACTATTTATGTTCCCTTGTCAAGGACCATATGCTGGCCAAGACAGCAAACTTTGCGTTTAGCAACGGAAAGCCAATGTGTATAAATGATCAAGTAGCTATAGCTTTACGGAGGCTAAGCTCTGGCGATTCACTAATAGCAGTAGCGGATTCATTCGGTACTAATCATTCAACCGTCTCTCAAGTGACGTGGCGTTTCGTGGAGGCCATGGAAGAAAGGGGGATTCATCACCTTCAGTGGCCTTCCACTGAGCAGGAAATGACAAAAATAAAATCGAAGTTTGAGAAAATCAGAGGACTTCCGAATTGTTGTGGCGCAATCGACACCACTCACATTACTATGCTATTGGCATCATCTGAAATGGAAAGTAACGTGTGGCTCGATCGCGAGAAGAACCACAGTATGATCTTGCAAGCAATTGTGGACCCAGATATGAGGTTCCGTGATGTAGTTACTGGATGGCCGGGGAAAATGGATGACTACGACGTGCTTCAGAGGTCAACTTTCTTCCAGCTTTGCGAGAAAGGGGAGAGGTTAAATGGGAAGAAGATGAAGCTCTCGGAAGGAACAGAACTAAGGGAGTATATAGTTGGTGATTCGGGTTTTCCGATATTGCCCTGGCTCATAACCCCTTATAGAGGGAAAGAGAACTCGGAATCGAAGGTTGAGTTCAATAAGCGGCATTTCGCCACACGTGTGGTGGCACAGAGGGCATTGACGAGGTTGAAGGAGATGTGGAAGATAATTCAAGGAGTGATGTGGAGACCAGACAAGAATAGGTTGCCGAGGATTATTCTTGTGTGTTGCATTCTACATAACATTGTCATTGACATGGAAGATGACGTTTACGATGAGTTGGTTTTGTCTCACCACCACGACACCGGATACAAACAACAGGTTTGTGAAGTTTCCGACCAGACTGCAATGGTTTTGAGAGATAAGCTGTCTCTCTACTTGTCCGGAAGACTGCGATTTTGAGACTCTTTTGCTTCCAGTGGTGAAATTGGTCATTGTTAAAAGAGGTCGAGACTGGATTTAATTGCACAAAAAGACGATGACGATTCTGGGTTGCGAGTGAAGTTGGATAACATGATCCATGGCTACTTGCAACCTATGAGTTTATAAGAAAACCAGGTGAGAGGCAGAGATTTATAGGATTTATATATGTAGTTTTTATAATTCCTGTAGAGATTTGGAGTGTAATCTTTCTTCTTCCTTATTCCTTCTCTACTTGGTATACTGAACATTTTGAGACTTTATCCTTGTTTGTGAAGCTTTTCCCTTATAGGGCAGGTAAGCTTCAACCCTTCCTAAGGCTATATTCAGGTTTTTGAAATTGTTCTTCTTTCTGATCGTGAAATAGCCATTCTTTGTTCCTTTTCTTGAGGTGCTTTTGAGATCTCAAAGTCTTTGGCGGACACCACCAAGTTGAGCATAGATGAAACATGGACAAAAGTTCTAGTGCTAAATCTTACGGCTTTGGGGATCACTACAAGGTTGTAGTGCAGCAACCAAGTTGTTGATTGCACAACCAATGGCTCGAATTTTATCTCGGCCGTCCATTACTGAGATGAAATTCGAGTCGTTTATCACCAAGTTCAATGGCAGTTCTAGTGCTAAATCTTACGGAATTGGGGATCACTACAGGATTATAGTGCAGCATCCAAGCCATTGATCGCGCAACAAACGTCGCGAATTTTATCTCGACCGTCCATTGCTGAGATAAAATTTGAACCATTTCAACGGCTGGGGACACCGCACTACAGGATCCCCTTTAGGCCTACCAAACATCTTCGGTGACGGTGTGGCATTAGAGTTTTCATTTTCATTATTCTTTTTTTAGAAAATGTCATATGAGAATTTACAGAACTTTCATTCCGCTCAGTGTATTCATGCGGTGGCTGTCCAAATGCATGCGGTGGCTGTCCAAAAGCATGCGGTGGCTATGTCCAAAATGAGACAATACCGGTGATAGGGGAAATAGGGGAAAAAACTGGTCTATGGAGTCGGTAAGCTTGAGTTTCAGTTCCACATGCATAGCAGCCGAAGACATGGTAAATAGTTCATGAAACCATACGAGCCAAACTTCTTTCAAAGATCACTGAGCACCAGCAAGTTACTGTTAACACTAGAGGTAAGCCAGCATTACTGAGGTAATCAAAGAGAAAAAGAAGATGATTTATACAGCAGCTAGGATAAACAGAGTCGCCAAAACTGCACAAAGTGGGGTGCATAGTCCTATTTACATCGACGTGGTTTGTAGCCTCACCACAAAATTGCCAAAACTTCATCTTACATTTCCACCCAGAGTTCATTGGCAGCTGATCATCATGAACTGCGAATAAACAAAACAAAAAAAAAATACAAGTAAACAAAGATTCCTTGCAGTTCAGTAACAAGATAAGTAGTTAGATATAATCCAAAACATACGAAAGATATCTGCACGCGATCGCTAAATATCCAAACAACAATTGAAACCAAGCTATTGAATACTTCCAGTTCAGAAGTTATGAAAAGCTAAATAGATTCCTGATGCAAAAACCTTTGGTCATGAAAGAATTTACTTTCCGAACATACCCTAGATCCCCCTAAGAGATTATGGATGATGTTAGATGTATATTCTGGCTGCAACTGTACTCAGAACAACACGTAGAGGATGAATAAATCAAGGTATCAAATAGAACACAGTGTAACAGAGAGAGAAAATTGTACATCACCTTTGTGCTTTGGGTAAACCAAGCATAAGTACCTTTGTCATTCAACAAATTCTACAGCAGAATTTGTGTCATTGATGGATGTCGTAAATCTATTGGCCCATCGTCGTCTTATAGGTTCTGGAATCACTGATTCTCCAATGAAAGGGTTCCATGTATTCCCTCTAGGATCAGCAAGAACCCATTTAATTTTTTCTGGTGGCTTGGGAAAATCAGATGTTGAACAATTCTTCAACTTCCCTGAAGAAATTTTCTTCTGCAAACAGAAAGTGCATATGATCAAGAAGAACTGGAGCACGATGGATTTCCACTTCCATGGATTTAGTATAACTAATCCAAGATGAGGGCCTCCAACTAAAATCCAAGTTAGCTATTAACTCACCTTAACACGGTTGGCCGATTTAAACATCAGGGAAAGGGGTGCATTCTCTCCCTCTTCTGCCAGATATCTCTGAACAGAAACCAGGGATCTGAACTTCCGTCCAGTCCCTGGTTCATAATAGTACTGCACAAGAAAATGAAAAATTGAAGGAAAGATCTGCTCCACACACAGAGTCTTCAAACTCCAGACCAGTGCCAAATGTAAACATAGTAGCAAGTCGTTAAGGAAAAGTGTAAATTGAAGCAGACTCATGAAGCCGGGCAATGGATTTATTTACCATATATGTTAAATAAAAAATTATCTAGAGAAGCCATTTATATATTCCTAAACCAAGAAGCAGTTTGTCACACTTCTTACGTCGGTGGAAGAGCACTTGAAGAAATTATCAGCATTGGTGAAGTCTCATCCAATAGGATTGGGTATGCAGTTTTTTCTTCAAGGTGATACATTGGATTTGAGAAAGAACTTCAGTTTCTTTAGGATGCTGGTCTAAAAGCACTATAATTCAAATAGATACCATGAGTTAAGAGGGTCAAGGGATTCTTCTATCTAGCAGTATTTGAACATCACAACCTTGTCTCCTTGAATGAAGTAGACTTTCCAAAAAGCCATACAAAAGAAACAAGTGAAGAAATGAACAAGTAATTATATTGCACATGCACACAAATGAAGGTAACTTCACTGAAAAACTGTCGTCTTTCTCTATTGATACATCTCAAGACATTTCACTTGGAAAAAACCTTAATTTTTACTTACGCAATATACGGAAACTCAAACTTGAGTCTCGTCTTCTGTGGGAAAGTGAACTAAGAGCCCGAAGGGGATAAGTTTACTTTATAAAGTCATCCCATGGCTACTTATCCCAGCAAACAAAATACTTCAGTTATAGATTGACAAGCAATGGAGTAGAACACATAATCAATGTTGTCTCCACATTCCACAACAATTTTCCCGAAACTCTACAAGTTTTTTCTTTGACATTTAAATTCTACAAGCTTAAAGCAAAACAGTTTCTAGTAATGGAGCAAGGCCACTAATTCTGCAAATTTTCTTACTTTTAAAAGCAAAACTGTTCATAGAAAGGGTATTGCACCTTGTCAGACGAACCATCGCACTTACGGGGTACCTCCTCCACAATCCAACCATCAGGGAGATTGAACGGGTTCGTAGCTGCAGCATAGGAGGGGGCCACAACCAATTGCCGTCGACAAGATTCCCTCTTATCCAGCGTCAACAACTGCAGTGGCATCAGCGTCAATGTGGATCAGCCCTCCTTGTATCAGTCCCTCCTTGAATCAGTTCTAGTATATGTACCCAAAACAATGATCTTATATACACCTACTCCAACTAAATATTTGATGTTTTTGTATATTCTTGCTATTTGTTTTGAATACGCTGCGCAGTTACCACGAGAAACTGTTCATTGTGTCAACCAATAAATGAAAAAGAGAAAGAAAGAACATAACAAAGACTTCGGAAATTCTGAATAATCAACATAGAGGATCAGAAATGAACACCAGGAAGTAGGATTCTTGGAAGGACAGCCATCCCAAAATCCAAACTCCCCTCCTTAGGGGCCAGCATCTTACATAGAGAAATTCTTTTGTCTCTAGATGGGTCTTAGCAAGTGCCTAGGTCGGGTCCTAATGTCAAAACAAATTGTAGAAAACAAAACAAAAACTATCTAAAAGTAAGGTCCCAATTGGGATTGTATGAATTAAGCAACAGCTAAGTTGGCCGATAACATCCGCAAATTGGAGTGGCGGGGGTTGCATACGTATAAACCAGTTAAAGAGAAAACTTCAAAGAGTAAAAGTTGGTATCATATTCAAAACCACAATTGAGCTGTCCAATATTTCAAATTCTGTGACCAAAGGTGTAAACATGTATAATAGATGTTTGTTTTGTTTGTATAGGTTGCTGAACAATAGATATACTGATGGAAACGGTAAATTAATCTCCTCTAGCTTGTAGGCGCAGCAGAGATTCCATCTGTAACCAGTCTTTTGGGAAAAAGGAAGTGTCCGAACTTACCATTCCACCCGAAACAATCATTTTCCTGGAACCTGAACTCTGTACAAGATAAGAACGAAGGATGTCATGGCTAATGACAGAAAAATAACATCTTAAAATATCCACTGGAAAGTAAGCAACTCTCAAACATACCCTCATGTGACCCAGTGTGAATGGCTTGTCTGACCGTGACCATGACCGTGATCGCGTATATTCCTCTCCTGTTAGGTATCTCTCAACTTCTTTCGTAGACCGGAACTTCTTTCCAGTCCCCGGCTCATAGTAATACTGCACAATGGGAAAAAAAACCTTTTGTGGTTTCAAACCAGCACCATACAATTTGACAAAAGAACTTCCCGAGAAAATAACTTTAAAAAATTGCACCAGGCCAAAATAAACTTTTAAATTGGTGCTCATCTAATGAAGTTTTTTCTTGGCAGTGTATCATCTCAAGTTGCATTTATTCTCCAGACCACCATAACATCTGTGTTCTTTAGTACTCCTATATAATATAGACTTGCATCAGAAAGCACCCAAAGAAGCTATATATATTACATATGAGATTCCCAAAATATGCTTAACCCTCCCTGCGGCTTCCAACCTCGTGGAGGAAGATCTAAAAAGTAAAATTGTCCTGACATGTCTCAATAGTTGGGTCAAAATTTAACAGATGAAGGGCAGGGAGTTTCCGTCATTTTTTTATATTTTGAACGTATTTTTGATACTTGATACTTAGAGAGGTTAAATTATTCAGGGAAAATACATGATCAATAACTTTATGTCCACAGTTTCAGATATCATACGCAAAAGCTCCAAAACAATTTCCAACACATGCAGTTAGGTCATAGGCGAAAGACTTTAGTAACAATGTCAGTATGGTTATTGTTATCATTACTCAAATACTCCATTTTACTTTCAAATCCTACACCCCAACAACTAATATTATCAGTATCTCAATACGACATCAAAAAAAGATTCATGGTTAAAGTAGACATGCATTTTGGAAATCCCAAAAAGAAAATGGGACTGTAAAAGTCCTGATGTTTCTAAGCATGTAACAGCACATACATATCCTAATGTTACTTAATGAGAATTGAGTATTTATCAGGGAACATGAAATTACATGCTTATTCCAGCTTTTAGGAGGTAAAATGTTTTGCATTACGGTACATGAATATTGTATCTTCAACCAACACCACAAAGTACCAAAACTATTTCATCAATGCAAATGGAGCGATCGCAGAAAGTATTTCTCACAACATTTTTTTGAAACATTACCTCTTTTCAAGGCTTTTCTACATATCTCTTGCTGAATATTTTGTGCAATTGTTGAATTCAGGTGCCAAAATGTAGGGTTGCGAACGAGCTGAGCTTAGGGCGTTTGAGCTCGGTTCGATTAAAATTCAGTGAGCTCGAGCTGGGCTGGAATCGAATCTATGTATTCAACCTCGAGTTCGATTAGTGTTTGAGAACTCGAGTTCGGTTTGAGTACCAAAGGAGCCAAAATTACCTTCGAAATTGACTCATTAATACAGAAACCGAGCCAAGTGCCAGCGAGCCTTGCCTCGATTACTCGCAAACAGATGTACGGCAAAACGTCAACATAAACAAATCTCACGAAACCTAGTTGTCGTCTTTTTATCGAAATTTGATTGAATACTTTGAATTCCTTGGAGAATAATCACGAACTTGACATATTCTAAAACGACACGGAATAAAGATTTCATGCATGTTATGAATCTCAAATGAATTCATTCTCATACCTTGCAACAGCACAGCAAATTGATATATTAAAGCCATAACAACGCAACCAAAACCCCCCGATTCAAAGTAAAATCGAAAAGAAAGAACAGATCAATCAATATAAAAGCAAGTGCGCTCGCATTTGCGCGTGTATATATCTTTACAAATTACACATACAATCAGCAATCATGCATTATAAGTATTCCTTTTGAAAGCAATAGCAAGAGAAAATTGAGAGGAGACCCTGTCAGAACGGATGCCGTCGGCGCGTAGTACACTCTTAACACGCCAGCCGTGTGGGAGTTTGAACCTTGAGGCGGTGGTGGTGGCGATAGCGGAGGTAGTGGGGAACACAACCGCCAGTTGACGGTGGACGGACGGATCGCCGCCGTTGTGTCCATGGGTCGGTTGTCGGTACGGAACCAGCATTGAGCGTGAGAGCGACACATTGTCCTCCATTGGGATGATCATACTGACTGTGTCGAGTCTGAAGTGTGAATTTAGCGTTTCTGTTCCCAAATTATTCTGTCAGAATAATAATTTCCCTATGTTAAATTAAATAACATTCTAATTTTGATAAGAGATTATTACTATTATTTTCATTCGTTGTTCCTAATCTATTACATGGGGAGAGAATGAAACTCAATTCCAGGATAGAGTGTGGGATATCCAAGAGCCCTACCACATGTGGTAACCACCACTTAGGGATGGCAATTTCACCCAAAATCAATAGATATCCGAGCCAAACCAACCCTATCGGAGCGGTTTTTTATATTTTTTCCTACCCATGGGGTGGATTTGGTTTTCAAAACATGATACGCAGCGGGTTTGGATTTAGGTTTGGTCTTAATAAGTATTCGGCCAAACCCAAGCCCAAACCGATCCATATAATATTATATATAGGATATATATAAACATATTATGTTTTTATAGACATATAATTTTTATTTTTCAATTCATAACTTTCAGTGACTTTTTATTTCATCTCCCTCCTTATTCCTCTCAAATCCCTTAAAAATCTCAAGAGTCTCTCTAGGAACCTCTTAAGAAAAGTTTTATTATTTAGTTATTTCCTTTGATTATGTTGGAATTTAGATGTTTAATGGTAAAATCATATGGTATGTTACTTTTTATTTTAATATAGAATCTTTTTCCTTCATATGTTTAGGGGTGAAAAAAACCGGCGGGACCCGAACCGAACCGAAAACCGAAATTTCGGTCTGTCCATGCTTAAAAAAAACCGAACAAACCGAACCGAAAAAACCGAAATATATTTCGGTTCGGTTTCAGTTTTGTGGAATTACAGCCAAACCGAACCGAAGTAGGACCGAACCGATGATGGACCGAACCGACCTAGCCCGAACCGAACCGAATTATAAACCTAATCCATACCGTCCATTTCCTTTGATCTACACCGTCCATCTATGACCTATAAAAACAAAACCCTAACCTAACTTCTCTCCATCACTACTCAGCAGTCAGCAATACACACGACCTCTCCTCTCTTCTTCTCCCTCTCTTCTTCTCTTCGCCCTCTCTTCTCTTCTCATCTCTGTGGAATGTCGACACAGTATATACAGTGACGTTGCATCTCCACCCATTCAACCAAACCCTAGGTCGATCGATCATAAGTTCAGCGACAACGACGTTGCATCCAAATCTGAAGTGGGTTCGATCAACCGTTCAACTCTCTCTCTCTTTTCTTGGTGAGTCCGATCGATCACAAAGTTACAACTTACAATACTTTAAGCTTTTCAAGTATAAGTTTCTCTACAGTACAAAATCTCAAAATCTCTCCCTTTTTTACCGATTTGAATCTCAAACTTATAATGGTTGTTGGTAGCAGCTGCAATTAGGAAGGATTGTCCTATTGAAACAGAATAGTGAAATAGATTTTCCTATATCTATGACCCTTTTTTCATAATCACTTAGCACTATTAGTCTACTCATTACGAAACTTGCTAAATCAATTTAGTTGATTTTACATGTTGAAAAAACCTACGGCGATATGCAATGTTTAAAAGTACTTAAAAAAAAGATTATTGATTTGCAATGTTTGATCTCCTTAATCAGATTCGTACCACTCAATCTACAACAGTACAAAATATGTGATTAATATATTATTATAAATGAAATTCTAAGAAGAAATTATTATTAATAACAGTATTGTGATGGAAACAAGGAAATGGATGAGGAAAAGCCTTAACTTGTTGTGTCTCTTATTGATGATGTAGATCACAGCCGTATAAAATCCCAACCCCAGCAAAGAGGAAGGCCCTACTCTGCTCTTTGGATTTCAGTTCGAAGAAGAAATGTTTAGCCTTGAGGTATCCATTTTATTTGTTGTATGATAATTTTTTAGATTAACATTTAACCGTATGTAATTCGAAAAAATAGTACGTAACTTGGAATTCAACTTTCCTTTTTTTTAGATTGATGATGAAAATGAGTTTGATATGGATGACCTTATGGATGAAGCTGCTGAGTTTGATTTACCTGATAATATTGATCTTGAAATGGATCAGGTTCTCTAACAAACACCAAGTGGTTGGTAACTGTTTTGTATAAAGAATAGCCTATGAACTGTAAAAAAAACAGTAGTGTATAAACTGGAAATTATATGGTGACCATTGAGTGGTACTAGCTCATGTTTACTTGCAAAAGAATGTCCAGTGGTACTAGCTATGGCAGAGAATTTCGGACATGCGACACATAATGAAGGCTCAGCTTGTTTGGAGTATATTACTCTTGCTGAATTCTGTAAATTTAGGTAGGAATGAAATCTGCATCCATTGGTTCTGTGTATGCATGTGGACGTTATCAAGCCTAATTATGTGTCCTAAATACCAAATATATACGCTCACTGGTTTGTGTATGTGTCCATATTATTGTGGACATAAGAGGACACTATTAAGGTTACTGTCTAAAGAGAACTTATGAGCTGGAAGTATAGATTGTTTTAGCATGTTACAGCCACATGTTAGAGTGTTTCCATTTTAGTCTTTTGTGGATTTTAGAAGCCCGAGTATGGTAGTAATAATGATGGTATAAAATCTCTCTTGATACCTTTATTTATCTGCTAGTAGTATTTAATTTTAAGTTGTCCTTTACATGGTTTATTTTGGAAGCGATCCACTGTCAGTGAAGCCTATTTTCCAAGTTGGTTAAACTTATACCGATGGTGGTTCGGTTACTGATCTCGGGTTTTTGCTTCATATTGATATATGATATGATAATTCGGGATGATGGTATTGGATTTAGTGGATATTGTTGAGGAGTTTATATAAATTATAATCAAGTTTATGTGACCTGATGATTTAATGCTGCTTAGATCTTACTACGTTTTGTCCAATTTTTTACAAAATGTGACTTGATGGTTTAAAAAATTGATGGTTAGATGCAAAAAATAAGTGGAGACTGCTGGAAATTGGAAAATGCTATGCAAACTGCTGGAAATTGGAAAATGCTCACTGCTCAGTGCTCACTACGTCTTGTTGGCATTTTGATCTTCTGCTGGAAATTGGAAAGATATTATCTTGTTGGCATGTAATATGTATGAGATTTGTTGTGTGAATTGTGAACTTTGAAGAGTTTTTTAGCCCATATGAGGGAATGGCTAGACCGGTTGTAATATCATTTACGTATGGGATTTGCTGTGTGATGAATTTTTAGCATATATTTTTCTATTTTTAAGTTTTTAACGGCTGAGTTCCATTTTTTTCCTATGAATGAACAAAAATGGCATTGGCCGATATGGACTAGGCCCAAAAGAAAACATTTTAATAGGCCCAAGTTGGGTTTGGCCCGAAAAATTTCTATAGAGGCTGGGTTTGGTCCAAAACAAAAAATTTTATTAGGCCCAAGTGGCCCAGACCGAAATACCCGATTACCCCGAAATCTCAGACCGAACCGAAGCGCCCCGAACCGAAGTCGGTCCCTTCTTTAAATCGGTCGGGGTCGGTTTAAAGAATTTCTACCCCGAACCGACCGAAACCGAACCGATTTCACCCCTACATATGTTCATTAATGGAATGAATATTAATGCGGGTTTGGTGCGGTTTGGATAAAATCCAAATCCATATGGTTTGGTTATGGTGCACTAAAATTCATACCCGTTGGATATCGGTTTGGATTTGGGTATAGATAAATGTTTTGGATTTGGGTATGGTAATCGCAAAACCCAGACCAAACCGATCCACTGCCATCCCTACCACCACTTGCGATGAGAGGTTATTCACTATGGACAGTACGCTAAAGTGAATCTCCATGGATCTGATTAAAAAAAATCGCAGATCAATTATTTATGAAAATCTCTTTGTAATAATGTGAACCGTTAAGGCTCCGTTTGTTTCAATGTAAAATTTTTTACAATACAAAATATTTTTCCCGTAAAATGATTTTGCTGAAAATATTATTTTCGTTTTAATTCGATGTTTGGTAGATATTCAAAAATTGTTTTCTATAAAAAAGATATTCCACAACAGCAATACCATTCAAAGTTTCGGCGCTCACAATTTCTCCAAGAAGATGTTAATCGGCCCCTTTCGCGCACACACAAAAAAAATAGGGACATTTACCATCAGGTCACCCTTGGATCCCATAATTACCATCAGGTCAAGCCCAACTCTGAAAAATTCCCATCAACTCCCCAACCCGTATAAAAATATCTAAATCATAGGGTACCCTATGAAAGTGCCTAAAATCCTCGAACACCCTATGAAAGTGCCTAAACCACTAAACCCTATAATAGGAAAGTGCACCCTAAACCTAAACTTTATGGTACCCTACGGCTAGGGTACCCTTATGACTAGGGTATCCTACGACTAGGGTACCATATGAAAATGACTAAAATCTTAGGGTACCCTACGACTAGGGTACCCTATTAAAGTGCCTAAAATCCTAGGGTATCCTACGACTAAGGTACCCCCATGAAAGTGCCTAAAATCCTAGGGTACTCTATGAAAGTGCCTAAACCACTAAAACCCTATAATAGGAAAGTGCACCCTAAACCTAAACTCTAGGGTACCCTATGAAAGTGCCTAAAATCCTAGGGTATCCTATGAAAGTACCTAAACCACTAAAACTCTATAATAGGAAAGTGCACCCTAAACCTAAACTCCAAAAAAGAGTGACTTACCTTAGTGGCGGGGACGGAGCTAGGAATTTAACTACATAGGGGCGAATCTTTTTTCTAAAATATTTTGCAGGGGCGAACCTATATAATTCATAGGAAAATTTCTTTTTTTCTATATAATGCTAGAGGTTTTTTCCTTTTCTTGGAGGGGCGACCGCCCCTACTGGCCCCCCTCTAGCTCCATCCCTGCTTAGTGGTAATTAAAAAAAATGACTTACCTTATTGGTAATTAGACATCTTTTTTCTAGACCTAGAGGTAATAATCCAAAAAAAAAAGTGTTTATATGTGTGTGTGCGCGTGCGTGTCTATGGATAGAAGAGCACAATTTTGGTTTTGATAAGAGGTGGAAGAACTGAATAGAGGATGGGTAGATGTATAGAATTTCGCTTCTAGGTGTTGTGTGTGTGTGTGAGAGAGAGAGAGAGTGAGTTGGGCATCCCTAACTTTGGAAAATGACTTACGGGAAATTCTATGAAAGTCATTTTCCTCAAATCGGTGGAAAATGCGTAAAATATTTTTTCCTATAATTTGTGTAACCAAACACCAAAATATTGTATTTTTCAAAAAAATATTTTACACTCAAACAAACAACGCGTAAGTTTATAAAATTTACAGAAAAAATCATCCTAAAATAAAAATTTACAACATTTGCTAATTTTTATTAAGGGGGCACAAAACAAGCAATTTCTGTTTGCACAATCAAACTCGTAACTTTGTGTAAATACGCTACTATCAAAAAGGGGTCAATTAAGCGGTGGATGATGACATGCATGCATGGACATATGGGAGTTGGGAATGAAATTTCGCCATTGTCAAAGACTCAAACTTCATACCTTTAATTTGAACGTTCTGGCAACGTGCTGGCCCCGTTCGGTTGGGCTTTTTGGAAACGTGTTTTGGGCTAAAAGGCCCAAAAATTGTGCCCGGTCCAATGTTAAAAAATTAAGCTGTGAGATCAAACTATGGGATAATTTCCCAGCTCAACTTGCGTGTTCTCTGTCTCTTTTACAGAGATCGATGTCCTCTTTCTCTTTGCCAATTTATTTAAGCTTGGTTGATAAAATACTTGTTTTTGGGACTTTTTGAGTTATCCGTCTTATATGCTTATTTACTTATTTGTGACAATCGCTCACAAGATTAGGAGCCAGCAATCTTATTTAAGCAAATGACTCAATAATAACCAAACAAACTTTACATATATAATCAAACAAGTTACGTAACTTGAAATACATAAATAAGTCAGATAAACAAACCAACGAGTTCTTAGTGTTTTGCTCGTTACGCAATAGGAATGCAAAGAGTTAATTCCATGCGGGTGAGAACATTATAAATTGGGAGATAGTAGTTGTTAAAGTCAATCTGAGAAAACGCGGTAGCCATAGGAGCAGGTCCATGCATTGAAGATCTAGAACTGAAAAATTCTTGTGGGGAGATAAGGTCAGATATGACATTTGACAAGGTATGAGCACACAAATAACTAACGCCGTGACCAGGTCCAAGCATTGAAGATCTAGAACTGGCCCTTCTTGGGGAGTGTGAAAACATCTAACACGTGGTTGGTACGAATTTTGGTACGGGCATCCAAATTCGATTTTTGGAACGTGGTTGGTACGATTTTGGTACGGGCATCCAAATTCGATTTTTGTAAGAAAGTAAAATAACTTGGGTTGAATCCACGTGGAGGTACAATCTTTGACTTTGAAAGTTAAAATCTCCTAGAAGCTCATTCACGTCTTTTGTCCGTTATAGTTTCTGTTTTCCTGTATCGATCTTTCATTTTGTTTGCTTTCGTGGGAATAATTAAACTTCTATAAACACATGCTAATTAATTAAAGTACTAAGTAAGTAGTAATTTTTTACTAAGTCAACTGAAATCCACACTTTAATTATAATTTACACTGATATGCCAGCTTGAGTAATCTCGATCATTTGGAGATTTTTTACTAAGCCTTTATTTTGTTTTAACAAAATAGAAAGTTCTGGATAAAACTTGAGTTTCCACTCAACTCTTCTCTTCATATTTCTACTAAAAACATACTTCCTCCGTCTCAGAGTCCCCTACAAAAAGAAGTGTAATTTTCATATTAAAAAATAAAGTGTTTTCGTATATGATATTTCAAGTTTTTCGCACCAAATTAAAGATCTCTAATAAATCAAAAAAAAAATTATAAACGGAAATACTATATTTTTTGTTCTAAAATTGCACGTCTTTTCATAAGGGACAATCATTTTGGGACGGAATAAGTACAACAATACCAGTAGACTTCCGTTAAACGACGCCACCCCTGAATGTAATTCTTGACTCTTTCACTGGGCACCATCTTAACTGTTACAATGTGTTTGTTTTTACAAGTATAGAAATCATTCAATCAAAGTGGTGATGTCATGTGAATCGTTAAACAAAATATAATACTTCTTAAATGTCGTAACTACAACACTGCTTTAATTAGTACTTAATATGAAGTACTATATGTCAATAACCAGTAAAATAGAGAATATTACGAGGTCAAATAATTTTTCAGCAATTTTTTTTTTTTGTTCTCGATCTCCCACGTTCAATCATAGTTTTCACGAATTTTTGTTTAAAATACATTCGAAAGATGCTTTTTTATACTAGCTCGTGTTTTTTCTCATGTTCACATGCAACAAACGCGTATTATGTGATTTAGGTTGAACATTTCAGATATCTTAGAGGATACTTTTGGGGGGTCTGGGGTTGTGCAAGAGGATACTTTTTTGGGGTCTGGGGCTGGTGTTGTGCAGTCTCTATGGGGCCTACCGGATCCCGTTATTTGATCCAAATCGTTCATTTTGTTCGCCTCATCGAGTAGATAGTCCATGTAAAAATTTAGGTTGATCGGACACGTGTAACCGTTTGATCGGTGACTATTTAGCTTACAATTTTGTAGGGAAAAATCACCTACAATAGTTTCTTTGAGTGTTCATGATTGAATAAGATGACATAAGGGTAGAGAGAACAAATGGATCCATGGAATAATGGATTAATTTATATGATATGAATACTGGGTTTGGTAGTATTATGTTTGGTTAGAGTGAGATAAAGATGATGAAAATTACTTTTGACGTTGGACGAGGGAGATAATATGGAGGGAGACTAGTTAATACCAAGTGCACCAAATACGGGACCAAAGAATAATGGGAAGCATGTGAGCCCTTGTATCTCCCTAATCCTTATCCCTCTTTTCTAGCCCCCTAATCAAACAAGGTCTAACACTTCATTTATCCCCTTAAGGAAATTAGTATCTCGATCAAATGATATTTTCCACGTTTGAGTTTGAAATTTTCCTTTATGAGATTGGATAATTCATTGTACCTACGTAGTTCCATCACGCATGGAGTCAGGATTTGATGTCAGAGATGACAAAATTAGAAAGGAAAAAAAAAAATCAACTATTAATAATAATATTGTCGTAGTCAATCTATAAAAAACGTACACTCTTTCTAAGCTTAATCAATTTAACAATCTATCAAAATAGAACACATCCATTCAAATCTCGAAAAAATGTGTAAACTGATTGATAAATAAAATTTCAAAAAGTAATTTGTTCTTTAAATAGATACATTATCAATCTGTTGGAAATCGTCTTCAAATATGTTGATGGCCATCCAAGGCCTTACATACGTTGGATGCTGAGTTGAGAACCAGCAAGGAAAGGGGGATAAATAAAGTGTTTTGTTCCTATGGTAAGGAAAACAGGTAATGTGCCCCATCTTTCGGATGACAAGTTCGTTCTAATTGAGTGAGTGTGAAAAAACATGTCTTTAAGGTTCGACACCCATTAGAACAATCGTTAGATTTTTATAGACACTCATTAGGAAGGGTCATGCCTCTTGGAGGCACCACATTTATCATATCCCTTCCTAATAGTCACATTCATTCTAGTATATAAACACATCTCAATTTAAATGGGTGCAATAATCATTTAGTAAAATGTTTTTAAAAGGTGTTTTTCAAGATTCTCCGCAAGATTTCAAAAACCCACAAACCAAAATTATTTATTATTTTGAAAATTCCCAACACAATCGATGCATTTTAGAAAATGAGAGAGAAGGAAAAGACACACACACACACACACAAAAAAAGAGTTAGCTTCGATTAAAGAATAAAAAGCGGTATTTTCTTATAAAATTGGGATTACCACCTGCCACGAGCACTCTTCCGACTGAAACATTTTTAACTAAAATTATCAAATCAGTTAATTTATGATATAGAAATAACTTGTGAAAGAATAATAAAATATACTCAGAAAATACCTTTAAAACACAGCCTAAGTTTATCTTCAATTCTGTTACGGACGTCAACTATGACTCCCAAGTCTCCAACACGGCAACACTTAGGCTTCGTTTTGGTTTTGAGCAGGAAAATTATTATTTAATTATTATTCTTATTTTTAAATGTTATTTTTATTTTTCTCTGTCTCTCACCAATCATTAATACTTATTTTTTAATTATTATCCCTTTTCAAAAAAAAATACGGGAAGGTGGAAAAGAAAAAGAAAAGCAGTCCTATACTACTTGCAAGAAACGTGTGGAGCATATGTCCTTTTAACTTTCTCACTGAACTTTAATTTGTTCGCCTAAACTCAAAGGGAGTTTGAGATTTTGTAAGAATCTAATGCTCAAAAGTTAGTTCTCTACAAAATCAAACAACAGTAAATACTTCTACCCAAAAAAAAAAAATATGGTAAGAACACATGCAAAACTTATTTTTCTTTTCTTCAGTTATTTATAAAAGATAATCCTAGGGTGTTCCAAAAAACTGACTTATTCACAAAAGAATTTAAATTGAATTATCAGACTTTACGATGTCATTCTCTGTACATTAACTGTTTAAGGTGTTTTTAACAAGGCCTTAACCAGCTTAATATTGTAAAATTTTTCTAATTCTTTTTCAGGGCCGGATTCTTTTTCTTTTTTTTTTGAACATTTATGTATTTTTTTGATGATTTCATGTGAAGCACTTGCATCAGTTGTTAGTGCAAAGTGCAAACTCAAAACATCCATAAAACAATCAAGTTTGGGGTCTTTAAACATCAAGGCTGACTCGGTTTTGGAACAAGGGGCTCACTACACTATCCGATCTCGATAATGGACGATCAATTGAATCTAAACAAGGATAAAATCCGGATCATTTGAAGTTTTGGATTAAATTCGTGTCGATTTAGTTGCATTCTAGGATGAAGCTCACTCATATATATATCCGCTATACAGGCCCTCCGGATTCGTCTTTCGTTTCGAACTCACTACAGACCTCTAGATTCGTCTTTAATTTGTTGCATTCTAAAAGTAAGAACCATCCAAGGCCTTACATACGTTGGATGCTGAGTTGAGAACCAGCAAGGAAAGGGGGATAAATAAAGTGTTTGTTCCTATGGTAAGGAAAACAGGTAATGTGCCCCATCTTTCGGACCAAGTTCGTTCTAATTGAGTGAGTGTGAAAGGCGAAGGTTCGTTACACCGAAACGTTAGATGTGTTTAAAAGGTGTTTTCAACTTTTCTCCACTTTTCGGACCAAATTTCGACGATCCGAACCGTTAGATGTGTTTAAAAGGTGTTTTCAAGATTCAACGTGAAGATTTGGCAAAACAAAATACCCGGAAGGGCTTGATCGGAGCAGTTTTTCAAACAAACGCTAATATAGCGTTTTTGTGAAAAACAAGCCCGATCAAGCCCTTCCATTTTTTTTTTTGAAATTTTCCGCTTGACCTTGAAAACACCTTTTAAACACATCTAACGGTTCGGATTTTCAAAAAAAAATTGGGAAGGTGGAGGTCCGTAACTTAACAGAATGCGGGAGTTTGGATTGGAAGCTTGGTGTATATATATATATCAGTGAGCTTCCTATCCAAACTCCCTTAACTTGTTAAGTTACGGACCTCATTGATCTCGATCGAATTTCGATGATCCGAACTGTCCAATGTGTTTAAAAGGTGTTTTTTAGGGTAGTTTTTGTGAAAACGGCTCGGATCAAGCCTTTCCCGGTATTTTTTTTGATGATTTCTCGCGGGGACCCTAAAAAACACCCTTTAAACACATTGGACGGTTCGGATCATCGAAATTCGATCGGGATCAATGAGGTCCATAACTTAAGAAAATCCGGGAGTTTGGAGGTGAAGCTCACTCTGTATATATATATATGCGTATACGGGTACTCTCCAGTCCGGTATCCCGGACTAGAGGTTTTTTGGTGTTTTGAAGCTTTTGAAATATGTTTTTGCATGATCCAGTTTCAAAAGGTGTTTTCCATGGTCATCGAGAGAAATCTTCAAAAAAAAATACAAGGGCTCAAGCAATTTTTCGCAAAAACCGTATATTTACATTTTTGCGAAAAATCGCAATCAAGCCCTTCCTTGGAGTTGGGCCTTGGAAAACACCTTTTGAACACATCGGGCTCACTCATAAAAATTTGATCCATCTATGAGTTCCTGGACCAAGAGTCCCGGACTAGAGAACATGTGAAGCACTTGCATCAGGACAACATCCATAGGTCCAATGTTCAAGTCCCGAGTGGGGCTTCTTGGGCAATCAAGTTTGGGGTCGGAACAATTCAAACATCAAGCTGAATGAGGGTCTTGGAACAAGGGGCTCACTACACCATCCGCCGCCGTCCATCTCGATAATGGACAGTCGGACTTGAATCTCTGAATTCGTCTTTTGAAGTTCGAATTAAATTCTCACTGGCGAGATCACTACAGCCTCCAGATTGGTCTTTTGTTGCATTCTAAAAGTAAGAACCATCCAAGGCCTTACATACAACTCACTACAGGCCTCCAGATTGGTCTTTTGTTGCATTCTAAAAGTAAGAACCATCCAAGGCCTTACATACGTTGGATGCTGAGGTGAGAACCAGCAAGGAAAGGGGGGGATAAATAAAGTGTTTGTTCCTATGGTAAGGAAAACAGGTAATGTGGCCCATCTTTCGGACCAAGTTCGTTCTAATAAATTGAGTGAGTGTGAAAGGCGAAGGTTCGTTACACTCAACTACCTTTGACAACGAACCGCGTAGATTAATCAGAAAGCTACGTGCCAACATAGTCAAATTATACTAATACTATTCTCGTACGTCATTTCAATACTTTTATTCAGATCCTTCGGGGTTTTTAAATTTCCTTACTATGCTAGTGTGCGACGACTTATTCTCCACGTAATCTCTGACGTGTTCTGACCATTCAAATCCCTTGGTTTTGTTGATCCATCTGACCTTCTTTTTAGTGTATCTTAATTCTTATTCTCCCTCGTCTTTTTTAACTTCCATTCACACTCTATTACCAGGACTAATTAAATAAGTAAATAACATGTGAGATATTTGCTATAATATTCTCGTACGTCTTTTACTGTCTTTTCACGCTCTACAAGAGGGTTATTCTCTCATAATATATCAACCAAAAAAGTCAAAAACAGACAGTAAAAGACAGTTTGCTAAAAAAGATAGGTTTCAGAAACAAGATCTAAATCTTGACAACTTACAAAGAAGGAAGTAAATCTTAGTTGTGATTCACTCAATCTTGTGTTCTTATCTTTCTCATTCAGTACGCAATTAATATCTAGATATTTAGACACGGAGAAGACTTGAGTTTTAATTTGTATAGGTTGACAAGTTAAACTCGAGAAGAGGACATTGCGTACAAACAGTTACAGAATTCTGCGTGCGTACAATAAATAAAGATATGTGCGTAACTTCACAAATCAACAAAAAAAAATAGTTTCCCCTTCTCATAAATTTTAGGAGTAATTTCGTTACAAAAACTTCTACGAGTTTTCGGATAATGTACAAAACATTTTCATGAATATCCTAATTTTAAAAAATTTACCATCTTTTCAAGAACTAATCGATATCTTTATATTGGTGCGAAAATATTTTAAAAAAAGTTATACAAAGATTTAATTTAAAAAGTTACTCATATACAAACCGTTAATTTCCAAAATAAAAAAATATAAGAAAGACCGGTGTTGCTCTTTGCTAGTACTCCTATTAAGAATCATCCAAGTGCAGTGTTGCCCAAGTCGAAACAAAGACAGCAAAACCGACTCAAAGATCTGATCCTGATTGGTTACTATCTTGTGGTCCCCCACAAAATACCAACCAAGCTGAAACAAACATTACACCTTAAAGTCTCCTTAAAAAAAAAAAAAAAAAAAACATTACACCAAAACCGACTCAAATAGTTTTCTATTGTTCATTATCTTACTCACATAATCTATCAAAATGTTCCGCGCTCCCGCTTTCAACCTTCGCACTGCGCTTGATTTTAGTAGGTTACGAAGTTTCATTAAAGACGCTTTCACGCTTAGACTCCCATTCCCGCTCACTCACACGCACACGAATTATACGACCAATCAAAACTGACCGGATTTACTGGATATGGGGTTGGTGTTGTGTACCCCTACACGGCAAGTGTTGTGCACATCCGAGCCGTCCGTTGCTAGAATGGACGACCTAGATTTTATCTCGACACATTTGCATCCGAACCATTCGTTATCGTGTTCAAGATAAAATCTGAACCGTCCATCCGAGTAACTGGTCCGAATATGCACCTGCCGTGCACCAACCCCATATCCGGATTTACTACTAACTCCTCCAGAAAGGTTCTAGAACTGTCAAAGAAATTACAACGCACATCATTCTGATTTCTGAGCTCACCCCACACGACACTTCTACTTTTCGCACGCGGTGACCTCTGCTAAAAATCTCTTATGTGAGCACTGACGGCTAATACAATTCTTTATCACCCTAGTACTAAAACTACACACAAACTCATATAAATATTTGATTTCATGGGTACACAAATCTCTAAACCTTATCTTCCACTACTCCACTTATCTTAGTGCCCAAGAAACAAAGTCGGCTCATCCAAATCCACACAGCCTCACTATATATATAACTACATATATATCTCTCTCCCCAATACTCAACAAGTCATTCATTCGCTTTCTTCTCACTCAAATCTCAAACCACAAACAAACCCAGAAACTATTTTCATTGATAGAATTCAACTATGACGGTATTGAAAAGAAGCAGAGACCAATTTGCGGGAGACGTGGAAGGTCTAGCCATGGCCAACAGCCTGATGCTCCTCTCTAGAGTCGGGGCCACGGCCGGGGGGGGCCGGGTATTCGCCTGCAAGACGTGCAACAGGGAGTTTCCGTCGTTCCAAGCCTTGGGCGGACACAGGGCCAGCCACAAGAAGCCGAGGTTGACGACGGCCGACGGGGACTTCCTTCACTTTCAGACGCCGGAGAAGCCGAAGACGCACGAGTGCTCGATTTGCGGGGTGGAGTTCGCGATTGGGCAAGCGCTCGGTGGACACATGAGAAGGCACCGCCCAGCCGCCTCCGGGAGCGGTGACGAGAAGGCGGTGCAGAAGTCGGTTGGTAGTGATCAGAAGAGAGATACGTTCTTGGATCTGAATTTGACGCTGGCCCCGATGTGGTTGGTTGCTTGAGTCATTCAATGTTCTTGAATTTTGGGGCAATTTTTGTAGTAGCAGTACATACTTCTACTTTAGATTTGGCCCTTTTGATTTACATCGATTCATTCTTTTGGTGCTGATTTCAGGGGATATGGTATATAGATATACTAGAGAGACCTGATTTTCTTTTATTTTATTTATACAGTACATCTGATGTACATTTGTTCTTGAAATTCATCTATATTAGCTTAGTTCAGAAATTTCGTTTCTCGAATTTTACTTTTGACCAAGTACAAATGGTGGTAATTTTACTCATGTGTATTCATTCATTATTTCTCTTTTATGGTGTAGATTTAGCAAGTTATTTTTTGGTGATTGATTTTAGCACTGCACTCCACTTTTTGATAAAAGACAAATATTCGCGTGTGTTTATTGGCTTCTCGGTTTTCACCGGTTTCTTTGTTGCGTGAAACCGGTTGGGCTTAACGCCAAGAAGACGTTGGTGGTTGCTACCAGTTTCTTGTTCTTCCATTTGCTGGTTTCGCACTGCCCACCGGAATGAGTCTAGCTTTGGCCCAACGTTTTTGGGTGGTGTGGCTGGCGATTGTTTGGATGGGTGTTTTTGATGGCGGTTGGGTGGTTGGCAGCTGGGTGGTGGTGGTTCTTTTGTGGGTGGTGGCTGGGTGTTGAGTTGTTTTCTAGGGTTTGCCTTTGATTTGGGCTTCATTGTTTATTTGGTGGATTCAGTTTGGACTTAGGTCATTAGGTGTGTTGGGCTTGGTGTTTTAAGCTTTAATGTACCGGGCCTAGCCTTTGGGTATTCATGGGCTTGTCCTAATAGGTGTTTTAACAGAAAATTACCAGTAGGTCTAGAAAACCAATCCTTAATTCCCACTAAGGATACACTCAATTTTTAATTACCACTAAGTACAAGTTCACTAGTAAGATTACCCTTCTACCCTTCAAATACAAATTTACTTTTTACACAACCTCCCACTCCCCACCTTCATCCACCATCCACTTCCAGCCGACAACTACTTCCGGCCGACGAACTTCAACTTTTTCCGGCCAGCCGACAAACTTCTCCGACGGGCGACTTTTTCCGGCCGCATAATTCACTGCGAATTTTTACTGCGAATTTATATACCTTCCAGCCGGCGACTTTTTCCAGCTGGTTATCCTCACAAAAGTCATCAGGACGAATTATTGAGGGAAAAAAAAACTGTGTTACCTCACCGATCTAATAATGAGATGGTAACAAATATATCGAAATTACGATTTCATATTAAAAAAAATGCGAATTTTTTTTAAAAAAATTGCGAATTTTAAAAAAATCACTGCGATTTTGTAAAAAATTACTGCGAATCTGTAAAAAATTATTGCAAATCGCTAAAAAGGAGGACAAAAACATGATTGTTTCTCCAAAATAGAACCCTCCCATCGGAGTTGCAACGCTCCCATCGGAGCTAGAATTTCTAAAGGTTGAAAAAATTCGCAATGTGAATTTTCTGAAAAACTGGAAAAATTCGCAATGCGAATTTCTGAAACTCCGCTCAGCCAAGTACCAGATCTGGTTCAAATAATGGTCTGAATTCACATGTAACGACTTCACGAGCAAGATTTGGTTTGTATCGACTGAAAACCTTTGCAAATTTTAAAAAAATTCATGGACCTTCGACCGCCGCTCTGCCTGCTGCTGGCGAAGATGAGAGAGACGAGTTGTGAGGAGAGGGAGTTGAGGTCAACTAACAAACCTCTGCAAAAGTTGAAAAAATCCATGGGCGAAAGGATGTCAGAGAGCTTTGATTTCCGTCCAACCTTAACACGACAGACCATGGGCGAAAGGACGCAGAGCTTTGATTTTCAGAGTGGATAAAGGGAAGTTAGGCTTAGATCTTTCTCTTCTGTGAGGATTTGGAGATGGCAGCTACCTAGGATAAAGTTGAGATGGCCGCCTGAAGGTGTAGAGGGAGCCGCTGCTGCCTAGGGTAATTGTGGAAGAAAATAGCATTTTTACCTTGGTGGGAAGTTTTAGAATTTGGGTTGGACCCAGAGGTAGTGGAGTCTAATGTATAGTACCGGCCCGTAAATCCCTCGTGTTTTAATTCCTCTAACTTTTGGTTGGAGTCCCCTCGCTTCTCTCCACATCTTGATGTACCCTTAATCAAGATTTCTCTAATAAATGTTTTTGCCGAACAAAAAAAAAATTTGTTGTTATTGATAAAGAGGAAATAACTAGTGCAAATTTAGA
Organism: Vaccinium myrtillus; assembly: GCA_016920895.1. Lineage (NCBI taxonomy): Eukaryota > Viridiplantae > Streptophyta > Magnoliopsida > Ericales > Ericaceae > Vaccinium > Vaccinium myrtillus. The sequence continues at coordinate 8,845,546 of CM029275.1, read as the reverse complement.
ACAAAGTTGTGAACATCGTTATCCCATACAATGGCGAACGTAAGATTTGTACATAGTGAAGGTCCAAACAAGTGTATTTCTAAATTATAATGCAAATTATGTTTTATATTTATATTCCACTTGATAGATCTACGTTTGTGTATATATACGTAGCCATTATTTTATTTTACATGTGCGTGATCAAAAAGTTATTGGATAATTTAGAATTATAGGGAATTTTTCCCTAGTGAGATATTTATTTTGAGAATTTTTTTTTATCGAAGGGATTTGACGTGGCCAATCTAATAGAATTTTTATAAATTAACCTGAAAATTAATATAAATAAAAAAAATATTTGAAGTTGTGCAGGGCCACGAGCCCGTCCCGACATGCCCTTCGGTCCGCTGGTGATCCCATAACTTATTATAGACAGTTTTGCTCACCTTAAAAGATGTTGCTAGGAGAGATCAAGTATCACTCTTTTTGTTGGAAATGACTATAATACACACTCATTAAAAAGTGTGTACCATAGCACCTATTGTATGGTCTATGTTGTGTCACCTCATTGGCAATCGTAACATTTTTTAGTCTTTCGTAAATTTTCAGCAATATGATTCGTAATATTTTCTATAATTCGTAACATTTAATTTGGCGTGTCTCGTAATTTTTATAAAAAAATCATAACTTTTATTGAAAAAATTTGTAACTTTTACAGGAATGTGTAATAAGGGGTGTGTATTGTAGCATTTTCCCTTTTCGTTTATCTATCTCAAGCCATTTTTGGGTTGTAATGAAAAAACTAGGAAGCCTGAAACTTTTACTAAATTGGAAAGCGATCCATAGTTCCAAAGTTAAATAGATGAGCACAATATGAATTTGACTTCAGAGATTTCATTTTGTGAGGATAAATGAAGAACACGTGAAAATTAACTCATTATGACTATCCGATGATTTATTACAAGTCGCAAACGTTTGACGCAAAACTAACAAAGGCGAAATTTTTATTTATTAAAGACAAATGTTTAAAATGACTTTAATTAGTATCGCGACTTATTTTGGAAAACTCAACCCAATTCTGAGAATATTTTGATGTTTATATGTCGGGTATGCAATATGTTAAGGGCACCCATACATTCAATGGTGTAGTGTGGTAAAAGGACGTAGTTTTGTTCTCCTAAAATACAATGATCGAAATCTCACCTAAGTACGTTGCACTACTACAATTGATGGATTTGACAAACCAACTTGAGTTTTGTTCTCTCTCATATAAAAACTCAAGACTTATATGAATATGGAAAATCAATCTAAGAAACTGCTCTCAAACTACATATAAAAAAAAATGATGAAAACCCCTATATATATATAGGAGTTTTCATGACTATTCTGAATAGTTGCAAACAGAAGAGACACAATTGTTCATCCGAAAAAGAGCCAACAAATAGACACAAACTATAGGCAAATAACTAATCCGTACATTAATAGAGTTCATAAAAGTGTAATATTTATTGACTTTCTTCAACCAATAAATAATTGGAGATTGATGGAATCAATTTTCATTCACTCCCAAATTAATGGTTTTGAATAAATTAACCAAATATATATTCTAAAACCACTTTCTAACGTACATGTTGATCTTCAATTATCTGTCTAATGTAGATCATCTATGTGAAATACATCTTCAGTCTGATTTTGGTTTACAGAAGGAAAGAAATCAGCAGCTTGATCATTGTGGTCTAAGAAATCATCAATCTCATCATTCTGATTGGAGGACCCATATGTAGATTGTTGTTCTTGCTTCACTTGATCATGAACCTGTGCCAAACGGCCAAAAAAATATTGTATCTGAGTTAGAGGGATCTTATTATTACTCCTGTATAATGTTTGGAGTATATAAGATTGCGTATTTTTTTGTCTCTAGTGAATTTTCTAAATATTTTAACAATTTTTTTTACTTTTTGAATAGAGTTATGTCATATAAATAAAGTGGAAGAAAAAAACCCACCTCGTGCGAGAAGAAGGAGCCAGGCTGAATTTTCACGTACTCCGTGGAACCAATATGGAAGCTGCTCTGGTTTCCCGAATTCCCGTACGGCTCGAGATTGTTGACAACAGGTTGCTGCTTCCAGTTCCAGGGTGTGAGAAAGGAGTTACGATCAACCTCCAAAAACGATAGCATCCCCTTCCACAACTGCTGCTGCTTCACCTCGTACCTTTCCTGAATGTCGTAGTACAATGGCGTATCGTAACTTGTATAATATTCAAATGGGTAATAATAATTATTGTACTGGTCCGCCACCACAATGGTTGGACCTAGTATGGCGGAATGTTGCTGCCGCCGCCACAATTGGTCCGGAGACCCAAACAACAGCGTATTGGTTGGTATTGCCAGTGGGGCATAGAAGGGTGGATTGTTGGCGTCGAAGTAGTTGTTGAAATTCATGGTTATTTGCTGCGTTGGATCATATAAAGGCAGAGTGTGGGCGTCGGCCGCGGCGTTGTTGAAATTCATGCTTATTTGAGGAGTTGAATCGCTTGAGTTGCGAGTAGAAAGAAAAGTAAGTGAAATTGTCTAGTGAGTGAATTTATTAAATTTGTAGGATGTGTGTGTAGGTGTGTTTATGAAGTAGGGTTGTAATGTGATTTTTGAAATCGTTTAGGACTAGGATTAGTGAAGTTGAAGTTTGGATAGCATTAGAATTGTGCCTGAGGATTAATTAGCTAAATTTAGCCGAATTAAGACATAGGAGTTTTGTTTCAACTAAAACACAGTTTGTGTTTATCTTTTCTTTTCTTTTTTCCTTAGAATATGCAAGAAGCGTTGCGTTGTTACTAATTGTTAGCGACCTTTTGTCTTATATTTGAGGTATACGTGCCTTTCAACCTGGCTACCTCTACTTGTTATTTATCCGTTTTGGCATAGGATTACCAGGTACCAACAATATACGTGAGGAAAAGAAGATGGATGAAGGGTTGGATCTCTATTCAAAACTCCCAAAGTAATTATTCGGTGCTCTCAGAGTGTCACGTGACATTGCCTACGTGGTACTCCCAACCATTTACATAGTAACAAAGCATTCAGTAACAACAATCATCTTTTACTTTTGTTGGGTGGTTGGGGGACAACGAGTGATCCACAAAATATTGTGGCGATCTTATATTTCTATGGTGTACTACATGACATTGCTACATAACACTTTGGAACTATACCCAATGATTAATTCACATTTTGATGGGTATTTTCTCGAGGTACATAACTAAACGTAATTCTTTCATTGTTTTTTCTTTGGTAAAAGAAATGGAAGTGCATGTACAGTAACACTCACCTCAGTTGGGTATATATTCCCATCACACCGCACCACTATTCATAGAGAACACCATTGCATCTATTTTGAAGCTGAAGCTAAAGTCTTACTGTGAGTAATGTTAAGAATATGTTTAGACGTAATAAAAGTTATAGGGACACGAACATGGCTTTTATCTAAACAAGTCCCGAGTTACCACTGAACCAACCCCTCATTGGGCCTTCTTTCATTGTTGTACAAACGGTTTGGTAATGGGGGAGATCCAAAGTAGAATATGTTCTGGACTGGGCTGGCGCATACATATGGCAAGAAAATTTGGATTTCTTAGGGTGAAAAGCAAAAAAAAAAAAATCACTAAAAACGAAAAATATCAAACAATTGGTACTTTTTGTTTACAGTAGTCGATTTTATATGAAATTTTTTCAATTTTTGTCCACATTTTCATACTTTTTCGATTCTCTTTATCGAAACGAACGGTTAATCTAAAAATTATAACAGAAATTACACACACAAAAATGCAGTTAAAAAAAGACAAAATATAACATGAATACACACTTATTCAGAATTTTGTTCCACCTGATCACCACCCATTTGATAATACTCCACTACTCTCTTCACTTCTCACCCGGTTCACCAAAACTGACGTCACCGATTGAGTCAATGGATCCAAATTCAACCGGTTCAGCAATCCTGACGTACCTGATTTGATTTCAGATGCGACACACGTGTACGGCTTAAACAGACGTAACCGTGACAAGTGACCATGCAGGTGCATTTACAATTTATTTTTCCCCTTTCGCGAGCAAAAATCGAGTGCTCCTCAGACACCATATCAATCTCCATCTCCCCCCTTCACCTCAAAACCTAACTTTCTACCTCCTCAATCGCCGGCCGTTGGACGCCGGTGCCACCGGCGATCCCGTTAATCGTTCATCGGAGGTACGGCTCATCTCCGAACCTCCAATTTTAGGGTTAGGGTATATAGCTGTTTGGATTTTTTTTTTTCCCCATCTTTGGAGCTCTTAGAATCGACTTTAATTGCGTGTTTGTCCTGAAATGTGGGTGAAATTTGCTTCAAATTATGGTTTTGAGTAATTAGCTGCGTTTGAAATCTGGGGTTCTGTTTTGCAGGAAATGAGGGTTTGAAGCCGTTGTCATTGGACTCGAAACTGCAAAATGGTATGTGGTTTCTTCTTTCATGAAGTTTAAAAAAGGGTCCTGCAGGAAAAGGGAAGGAGAAGAGGGATAAAAAGAATGATAAGAAAAAGAATTGAACTCCTCGCTTTGTGCTGTTTAGGAAGAAAATGAGATGAAGATTAAGAGCTGCTTGTTTAGAAAATTTTCGATGTTGCATAGAAGTATATACCCTTATTACTTTGGTTGGTTACCAACTAAGATAAATTTGAAAAGTAATTGCGTTTCTTCTGTGTTCTGTTCCCTTTACAAATCCAAAACCCACATAGGGTTACTGTGGTGAGGGCTCACTACAGGGGCCCATCCGGCCATCCATCTCGATAATGAACGCTCGGATTTGAATCTGAACAATGGACGGCTCAGAGCATTTGGAGTTCGGATTAAATCCGAGCCGTCAGTGCCGAGATGGACGTTCAAAACAGGCCCCCCGGATTCAAGGTATTGGGCTTTTTATGTGAATGCCCACATATATACATGATGTTACCGTACATGCATACAGTACACGCAAATATAAATGCATGCATGCATTATTGTGCGCTCACCTGTGTACAAATATGCATGCAGTACGCGCAAATATATATTCATGCATGCATTATTGTGCACTCACCCGTGTACAAATAGCTTATAAAGTATTAGGTTACTGATGAGAGCTAGAATGGCATTCGATGGACAGTAGTCTTAGCTTTGATGAATTTGAAGTTTTTCTACCTGCACGCTCTAAAAAAAATTTATCTTATTGATTACTAGTGAGACTGAATGGTTCTGGGGATTTCAGGGCCATTGTGATTATTTCTTAGGTTCTTTTACATTCTCCATTCTCAATTTCTTTCATAAACAAACAAATAACTGAATAAGCATGTGATTGTTGTAGTAGCATAAAGAAATAGAACAAAATGATTCATATACTTTTACTACATTAGGCTAGAATAATTGCAATGTACTAATATATTATATAGGAATACAAAAACTCTGTGAATTAGTAAGTTTACTGTGGGAGATCTGAACAGTGCAGTGTCGTATATGTTCTATGGTTTGTAACATCTAAATAGCGCCATGCAATGATGCGATATATGCTAAGTCGTGTGGATGCTTCTAGCAATAGGTGTATAGTTTCTGAAGTAATGAGATTATTTCCTACTTAAGTACACCTACATACACATATGATGTGTTGTGCGCTTCGACGTACTTTTTGGCTGGAAGACGCTAATTAGATGGCAATCCCTCTACTTATAGATACAACTCAACTCTTATTGAGCTTGTGTTGTCTTCATAGTAGAAAATAATAGCACACCGTGAGCAATAAGAAAGGCCTCTTAATGGGTAGGGCATGTGTGATGATTCTGTTGTGAGAGAAGATTGTATAGTCCTTCGATAACAGCCACGTTCTCAATCTCATGGAAAAGTGGGGAAAGATTTGGGCTTGTTGGGATTTTGTCTTTGCGGACAGCTGGAGGTATGTGGTTTAATTCAACCACCTATTTTCAAGAAGCGCCTATCTATTTTATTTCTGTGTTAAAAGTTCCAAAAACCATATAGTTTTGAACTACTAATTGCAATATAATGCAACTTGTTCTGTAAAAATCATTTCAGCAAACCTTTTCTGTTGTTCCTACATAAACCTCTGAGTCCCATAGATGGTGCCTCAGCCTCGAAAGGTAGTGCTCCTCCACACGACTTTCATGATTGGGATGGGGCGGGAAAACCAGTTCCTTACCCTTCCTTTACCTTACGTCAGGTTACACCTTTCTTGTGTGCCTTCGACGACTCTCCCCATGTCGTATGGGTGCTTTTGGACAAGCGGGTCAAGAATCCATCCTTAGCAAAATGGTGTGCTGGCCTGCTGGGAAGACTGACTTGGGTACCTGGTTGTTGAAATTATTTCAGAAAGGTTGCTGTGTTGCAGAGTTGGTTTGATTTGTTAGCTTTTACGCATGACCCTCCAGCTTCTTTTTTTTTTATTTTTTATTTTACTTGAGTACATTACATCATTCATTTGCGAAAAGTCCTAAAAGAGATTTCTGAAGGACACCATTGAATTACAAGATAGTTGGATAATGAATCCATAGTAGTTCTACGATGGAGTTGATCTAATTGTCGCATCCAATTCCATGATTCGATGTAGTCTAATCACTGTTATACAAAGTCCGTAGATGTTTATAAATTCTACTAAAGAACAAGATTCGAATACACACAAATTTTGAGCAACTACTCTTCACAACATAAATAGGGTGGTCACCCGGCTACCTGTTAAAGAATCTCATACAAGGTTATAATGCTGTTATGTATCTTTATTTTGTGGTTGAAAGCATAACATGAACAGGGTTTTGTAATATTCTTGAACCTTTGTGGCAAAGTTGGTCATAGCTACTGGGTCTATATTAATTGTACAGTCTCCTAGTGTTTTTGGTGGTTGTTTAGTGACGTTCTGAAATCAACCAAGTTTATGTTATTCTTTTGATTATCTTCTGGCAGTCTTTCCAGAAGGGATTTTGGATGGCAAAAGGTGGTGGACATTTATCTGATGCTGATGCAGCATACGATAACACATCAAGAATTGAACCGAAGCGTTCTCATCAGTGGTTTGATGATGCTACTGAACCAGAATTATTCCCCAATAAGAAGCAAGCTGTACAAACTCCAAATAGCAAATTGACAGGAGGATTTTTAAATGCAAATTCTCTTCCTTGGGAGAACCCTGCCAGTTTTCAATCCGTCCCAAGCCCATTCATGGACAGGCTATTTGGAGCTGAGACGAACAGGCCTTTCAATTTAACCGAGCAAAATATTTCTCCTATGGGAATGGATGACTCAAATATGCAGAGAAAAAGTGTCAATGAGCAATTTGGAAAAGATTCGTCAATGGGTTTGTCTATATCTCACAGTATTGAGGATCCAGAAATATATGTTAGCTATGGTGGTATTAGAAAAGTCAAAGTCAATCAGGTTAAGGACTCTTGCAATGGTTTGCATGCACCAAAGGAACACTATAATAACACCTCCGTTGGACAGGCCTATGCCAACAGCAATGAAACCAATTTCATATCAATAGGGCAAGGGTATGGTAATGAGGATGAAAGTGGTATGTTAATGGGCCATACATACAACAAAGGTGATGCGGACAGCAGATCCATAGCCTCTGCCTCTGAAAAGGGCAATGACAATAGCATATCAATTGCTCAATCTTATAGTAAAGGAGAGACCAATACAATATCTTTTGGCGGCTTTAATGATGAACCTCTTTTTGACCCGCTTGTTCGACCCTTGAACAGCTATCAGTTTATGTATGATAAATCTTCAGTTCAAACCTCAGAAACACCTGAAAAAGGGGAGTTGGATGCATCCGATGCAACCGCACTTATAAATGTCCCTCAGGTTGCTAAGTCCAGACCTGAATCGTCATCCAAGAATAAGTCCGAGTCAAAAGCAACTAAGAAACAGGCTGCAAATAGTTTTCCTTCAAATGTCAGAAGCTTGATTTCAACTGGTATCCTTGATGGCGTGCCGGTGAAGTATGTTTCTCTGTCACGGGAGGTAAATTTCTGTTCTTTTGTTTGTGTTTTATAAAGTTTCTTTCTAGTGACTTATCTATTTTCATGTGATAAGGAGCACCGAGGAGTTATAAAAGGTTCTGGCTATCTTTGTGGATGTCAGTCATGCAATTACTCGAAGGTAAACTAACCAAATATGGTATTTATTTTGTCTCAAAATTTTGTGGTGTAATTGATTGATTAAATGGGTTATAGGTGCTAAACGCTTACGAGTTTGAGCGCCACGCTGGTTGCAAAACAAAGCACCCAAACAACCACATATACTTTGAAAGTGGGAAGACTATTTACCAAATAGTGCAAGATTTGAAGAGCACACCGGAGAGTCAGTTGTTTGATGCAGTTCTGACTATAACTGGTTCGCCTATCAATCAAAAGTCCTTCCGCATTTGGAAAGGTAAGAGTGATCTTTCTATATCTTTTGGTTTCTGTCATTTCATCCATTGATAAAGTTCAAGTGCTTTGTCACAAATGTAGTTCTGGTAGTTTTATCGTATTCATTTATCTTCCTATTTCTTTCTGCCTCAGAATCTTTTCAAGCAGCAACTCGTGAGCTTCAACGGATATATGGAAAGGAAGAATGTAATCTATAGTAGTTTTTTAAGGTCAATGAGCTTATTGCCCACATGTGAGATATGTTCATCTCAGTACACTGTAATCTATAGTGGTTTTGTTAAACGGTATTCTCAACATTGTACTCTATGAATGCTGTTTGGTTGTGGGAAATCTGTTGGTTTTGGTAACCTTGTGGCACGGAAGGTTGATCCAGGTATCACCTTCTTGATCTCTCTTCGAGTTGTTAATTGTAATACAATGTTAATGGGAAATTTAGCTTGTATTCCTTCCACCACAAGGAAATTGGATACTGGCATGTCCTATGTCATTCTGGACTCACGTGGGAGGCCTAAATTTAGATGAAATGTTTTCTTGGTATTCCAGATTGCCACTTCACTGCTCCAGCACAAGAAGACTGATAAACTTGAGTATGTCAATTTGTAATTAGGTCTATCCCTTGTAGTGGTTTTTATTCATCAATCGGCATTATCTCTGATATTTTTAGCCCACGCTGACAATAAGGCAAGACTCTTTCTTTGTTGCTTCAATGAAACGAGCTAACAGAGAGAAGATACGATGCAGATTGCATTTCATGTTTTTGACGCATGATCACTTTTTAAGCGAAGCTAAAGGAACATTGCTTCTACTTGCTTTCTACAGAGTGACCAGCAGAATAATGTTAACATGTAGGGTTACATTCCAAGCAAAAGAAGTCGTTGCGAAAAACAAAAGAAAGTATCCGTAACCTTAAAATAAACAGAAGAAAAGAAAATTCTTCAGCAGTAATAAGATCCTATCTTTCACACACAGCAACAAGTTTAGAAAGAATTGACACTTCCGAAAAATTACAACCAGCCATCACGTTGGTCATCACAAATGGTTTCTTTTGTTTCTTCTCCAAAGAGTAGCCTCCAATTCGTGCCATGATTCCTATATCGTTTGTTTAAGAACCACAGCAAGCCGATTTTTGTGCAACTTGACCACCTCCCGCTCCAGTGTCTGGTTGATTGATTTTGATCGTTTGAGGCTGGAGAACACAATTAAAGTAGTTTTCACCATTTGGAACAGAGTAATCAATCCCAAACTCAAAAGTACGATTTCCTTGATGACAATAGGGGACATGTAATAGTAGTACCTCCGCCCTGGAGTCGGTGTCAGCAAGCCTTTGTTTTATATCCCTTGCTATTGAGAAGAAAACGTTTTCAACATTGAGATTTGTCTTCGCACTCTGCAATAAACAAAAAAACTCTAATACTTAAGGTACATGAATTATTGCCGACTTGTCGTTATCATTTGCAAAAGAAATCTCGTATTCGTACTTACAGTTTCGAAGAATTTAATGCCGTATTCATCAGCAAGTGCTTGGCCCTTAGCCGTTGGCACAGCCTGCAGAGATTTTATGAGCGGAGATTTTCAACCAACATTGCAATGGAAATCACTAGAAATCAATCAACCAGACACTGGAGCGGGAGGTGGTTTGAAATTTGAAACAAATTAAGAGAGAACAGAAAGGACTGGTTTGAGAAGCTGTAGAGAACTTCGAACAGAATAACATACCCTTTTGCTCTCGTCCATGTCAGCCTTGTTCCCTACTAGTATCTTGTTGACATTGTCCGAAGCATGCTGTTCAATGTTCCGAATCCAGTTTCGAATGTCTGCCAAAAGTGTGAAGCAGGATCTTCAAGAATCAGTAAAGAAAGCAAGACATACCGATGAGAGCAGTTTTGCAAACCAATGCAGATTTTTGACCGTCTTACCCTTTACGACTGACGCCTGACACTAAACATGTCCCTATGGAGGACTTACTGTTGAAAAATGAATACAGGAAGAGAAAAATGGTAAAGGGATCTCGCACTTACTGTTGAAAGATGATTCATCTGTGACATCATACACCAGTAAAATACCCATGGCTCCGCGATAGTAAGCTGGCACACAATACAATATTAGAATACGGGAAAAGAAAAGGGAAAAACAATTACATGCAAGTATCTTAGTAAAGCACTTCTAAGGCAAGAATCACAAACATATGAAGGATGTAGAAGCTTACGGACTTTGTATTTGCACCACACACACACTGACATCTTAAGAGTACCCACAATCTGACAGTGTGAGACCTAAAAGAATGATAAACCTGTCTATAGTTTTACAATTTACATCTTCAAAGAAATGGCATGCACTAGCGAATGGCTCTTACAATTTAATTAGCATCTTAAAAGAAATGGGACGCACTAGCTGCAATGTAATTACAGCAGTAACACACCGAATCTTTTCCAATCTTAGCTCTTCTGAGTGAATAGGTATTTGAAAGAGACGGTCAACCCACTACTTTTTCTTCCTCGTGTGACAAATGAGTGAAAGGAAGAGTTCTTCAACAGCTACACCCATCACACCAGAAAGGATATACCCAAAAAAAAAAAAAAAAACTGAGAAAGACAGAGACTATCTTCCAAGTCCAGAAACTCACCTGTGGTGATTGTTCGGAACCGTTCTTGACCAGCGGTATCCCAGATTTGAAGCTTAATCCTTTTGCCATCAAGCTCAATGGTCCTTATCTTGAAGTCAATGCTGTAAGTGGGTAATGAGCTCAAATGGGTTAAAGGGACGCCTTCCAGAGGAAAACAAAAGCATATATATGTTTGCTCAATTCAACTCAAGATGTGAGGTATTGACTACCCAATGGTGGTGATAAAACTGGTTGTAAAGGAACCATCCGAGAAACGCAAAAGAAGGCAACTCTTGCCCACACCTGCAAAGTGATTAAGAGAAAAAGATTATGAATAAAAAAAAAAACACTGGATTATAGGTACTATAAAAGCTCAGAGAATCGTGTAACAATAATCAAGTCAAACCATTTCCAACTGAGGCTACAGAAAATTTATCTACTAACTTGGTACCTTGCCCTCAACAAGAACCCGGAACAGGGTGGACGCAGAACCCTTGCACTAACAGTTTATATATCAAGTTGCTATCCTTTTCTAAGCAATCAAATTATGCCTTTATCAAATATAAATGCTGTCTTCCAGCCTAGAATATATATTCTTCTTCTACATAGGATTTCAATAACGTCAACAAGGTAGAAGAGAAATACACAAAAACAATCACAACAGAAGGATTGAATCTCAAAAGCTACTCAAATCAAGTTCACCACTCTATGGCACAAAACAAACAATCCACCTATTTATAAATAAGTTTCACAGGACCCCATCTCAACCAGGTGCAATCACCCTTTAATGATCTGCACACCGAGCAAATCCTAGTAAGATTGCTAACTAATTCCCTAATGTAAGATTCTCGAGGAATTTAAAGATTGCAGCTCAACTATGAACTACATTTCAGCACTGACGCAATAGAGGGGTAGAATGGGAAGTTCAATTGCTTCCTATTCATCTAGCTGCAAAGCAAGCGAGGATAGACAAAAGAAAAACTGCTTGGCCGAGCTCAGACCCACTGTTTAGAAGACTATTTTACTAACAGGTTGATGCAAGAAGCAGCTCTTAGTGTAAACATGCCAACTATACTAAACAGGTTGAGTCACGCTAACTAGCATTGTTTGTATTTGATAAAATCACACAACGCAACAGAAGAACATCTCGCAGTCTGGAAAATAATGTCTTCTATCAGAGACCCAGTATCATAGGAATATAGGATATTATAAGTTCCTATCATAGCACACAACTCAGCAAACAAATTGCAAGCCTGCATTGTGAGTACTTAGTTCTTAAATGAAAATTTCAACATTCCCTATCAATATCCAAGTTTTGAATGTAACATAGGACATAGTGTTTTCCTCCGTGCAAAGTCAGGCATAGACCTTGTTCCCATAGCAGTGTACGGTGTACCTATTATTTATTTATTCTTCTCTAAATGTTGAAAATGTGCACAGAATAACAAAATGGAGTATAGAATGAAGCCAAATAATCAACACCACCCATGACATCCCCAAGAGGTAAAGAAGCTTACACACAATTGAATTGGAACCTACAAATGCGACTGTGTATAAGAACTTCTACACATTAACATGTGTCGCTACTCTCTACCATAGTTGTTTTCTTTTTCTGTATGATGAGTTGTAATCTGTGTTTCCCAATTAACAGCAGCATCACTATTTGTCTTTAGTGATGACAGACGTCATTATCATATCACCATTTACACAAGTGCAACTGAGCAATAGATTCTTCTCTGACTGAGTTCAAACAACAAATACCTCGAACTTAAACGAATGTAAGAAATTACGACCAAGAATCTGATTTGAACTCCATCCTTCCAAAAAAAAAAACAGCTTTCTAATGCTTCAATTACATCAGACTCTAAACAACAATTGACCTCAACAAAACCAATCTATATTCTTATCTCGTATCTTCAAATATACGACGTTGATTCATAAAAGGAGACACATTTCACATAAGATGAGCATATGACACACTTGAAATAGGCTCAAATTTGCGTAATGCAAATTACACATACCGCTATCGCCGATGAGGAGGAGCTTAACGAGGTAATCGTAATCAGCTCTAGCCCTTGCAGGTGGAGCAGCCATTGAATAGTCGATCCGAAATACCCTACCACATACAATACCTACACCTGTTCATAAAACAGCAAAAACACAAAATCAAAACCAGATATAACAATTAAAAACAACAGAGAGAGAAGTAAACGAAGAAAATACCGGATCAGCGTATCAGGAGAGAAGAGAGAGAGAAAGAAAGAGATCGACCATGGAGGACGATGAAGATCTAGAGAGAGAGAGAGAGAGAGAGAGGGGTTTACGTTAGCGAGATTTACCGACGGGGGAGTTTGATGGAAATGGGTGGGGGGAGGCTAAGATGCGCACCTCCTTTGCCTTTGCACTGTCTGTGTGTCTTGACTTTTTTTAGGGTGCACGATGCTCCGCCTGCGCAAACTATCAACAGGAGAATAGAGACCTCTCCGGTTACGAGAGAAATTATCCGGTAGTCCCGGTTTCAGCTCAACCCCGCTTTTATAGGAATATTCATTTGTTCCAGAAGATTACAACTGGCAATGTTAAATATGTTGAAATTTACTACTAGAAATTAATTTGAATGATTCTTTGTTACATGTTCAAAAATAAAGAATTATTCTGTGCGCGTATGCCATATGTGATAGGATTCGGGGAACTGAGCTGTCATCTAACTCGTCAAGGATCAAACTCCCGTCCAGTTTTTATTATGTCCATTTTGGGTCTTATATAGCCCAAAAAAATGATCAGATTCATTTATATTGTAGAATGTGTTGATTCACAGATTCGTGTAAAAGAATAATTTGATCGTACATCGATAGCTATATGAACAAAACAAGTTTATGTGAGGAAAATAAAATTATACTTCATAAGTTTCATATTCGTATCTTTCATTTATCCTTGTACAAATCTAATCTGTTCATATAGTTACTTATATTTTGATCAAGCTAGAGTAATTTTTTGCGTTATGCTACTCAATAAGCTTTACAAAATAAACAATTTCGATCATTATTTTTGGCCAAATTGGAGCCCACAACGGTCCAAAATGGTGGATTTGAGGTTGCTGCTGTGCAGCCCCCGCACAGCACCTGTTGTGCACCATCCGAGCCGTCTATTGCTCGGATGGGCGGCCCAGATTTCATCTTGCACCACGGCAACCAACGGTTCGGATGCAAAGGTGCTAAAGTGAAATCTGGGTCGTTCATCCGTGCAACGGACGGCTCGGATGGTGCACAGCAAGTGCTGTGCGGGGCTGCAAAGCAGCAACCCCGTGTCCCAAAATGGTCTAGATTGGACACAGTTAGAAACTGAATGGGAGAATGATCCACTTGTCAATGTACAAAAGTCGAGCGGTGTGAAGTAGAAGGAAAATCCAAGCCGTTAGCACCTAATTATTACCCCACCCGAGAATTGAGTTGTCATTTCGGTCTTGCACCCAGAACCCGAAGATCAATTTCCCGTGCGGTTTGGGCTCGTTCGTGGACCACAGGCCCATCATTCGATTTTACTCCATTTTTGTTTTGTTGCAATGGAAATAAACCCGATCGATTGGTATATTTCTTGTAGTGGAGTATTGTTGTATTATGTTGACAAATAAATACTATAAATATGATAATCTTATTGGCATCATTTCTTTTCTTTTTTCTTTTTTGATTTCTGACAATTAGATTTGAAAAGCCCAATGACACTTACAAAAGAAAATTTTTACAAAACTAAACACGCTTATCCAAAGCAATAAGAGAATCTAAGTCAAGTGGAACACAACCTGAATCAAAGTAAAAATTCCTATACAAACTGTTATATGCCAACCAATGCGCCACTTTGTTTTGTTCACGACAGCACCAAGAGAAAGACCAATGTTGAGAGGAAGCTCAACTCTTGATATCATCCACGAGTGCACTGATTTACAAGGGCAAGAGGGTAAGGCTTAGTGAGGCAATCAATAAGCAATTTGTAGTCTGACTCAAAGATTACTTTTTGGATCTGTAAATCCAACGACATGCTGTACGCAATTTTTAGCGCCCAAAGCCTCTATAGCTGACGATGAGGACACCTTAGCTTTCCCAACTCTCGAAAACTGAGCAATTCCACCAATATCTCTGACAACAACACCAGAGGCAGCTAGGCTGCGGGAGGAAGAGTAAGCTCCATACTACTAACTTTGAGAACATAACTAGGAAGAGGACACCACCTTTTAGAGCGAGGCAACCTTTGAGAAGAACCCTGAAGTCTGGACTAACCCAGAATAAACCATTTCAAGATAATCCTCATTGGCCAAGTTTGCTTTCAGAATAGCAGATTCTGGATTGGGAAGACATGTCTGAAAAACAAACTCGTTTCGCGCTTTCCATATGGCTCAAAAAATCTAGAAAATAACCCCAATAGTTTCCTCTGAAGACTCTTTGGATAAATTCCCACATAACAGCTCAATCCATTTCTATCGATTCAACCATCAAAAACCCAAAACGAACAACCACTACCAAACCACACGCCACTAGTCCATGAACAACAAAATAACATATGCTCAACAGACTCAACTTCAAATTCACAACTAGGGCAAAGAGGGCTACTACCACATTTCTTACGATACAGAATACCACGACAAGCTAACCAATTCTTAACAACTGTCCGCATAAAATGGGAATGGCCTAGAGCTTGGTCCACATTGATCTCCACAGTAAAAGAAAGGTGTTCTATTTTGATAATCATACTTCCCAATTCTCATCAAATGTGATAAAATGATATACATCTTCAAATTCAAACAGTTTCTACACGATAACCAGGGCCAGCCCAGGCCCAAGGCCCACAAGGCCTGGGCCTAGGGCACTCCAAAAATGGGTACTATTTGGGGCACTCCAACATTTTATAGAAATGGGCTTGAGTAGAACACTTTTTTGACTCAAACAAAGGAAAAAATCCATTATAAGTTACAAAAGAGTCCAACCATTATGGCCCAATATTAAAAAAAGACCCAAAAACCATTGTGGCCCAAAGGCTTTATTCCACAATTTCCTCTTTTCCTCAATCCTTTGGACTTGGACCTTTGTGGCTTTGCTCGATCAGTTGATGTCGTCGGAAGAAAAAAAAAATGTTTCAATTATATTGCAAGTAGATGTTTAAATAATGGTAAAAAACAATTCCTATGTTTTTCAATTTTTAAAGACCTTTTTTTTGCGTTGTACAGACGATATTTGCACTTTTGGAGATAATTGTTGATTCTTAGTCGCTATTGCTGGCCATTGAGGTTAGAATTCGTACTCCCTTTTTAAATAATCGTTAAAGGGTGCAAGAGTGGACACCCCTGCATCATCCCCTGCAATATGAGTGAATTTTATTTGTTGTGGTGCTTACGAAGGGTGAAATTGTGATGCAGGGGCTCCCCCCTTGATTTTTTTTTTTTTGTATTGAGTGACAAGGGTGAAAGTGTGATGTACGGGCTCCCCCCCTTTATAAGGGTGCAAGAGGGACACCCCTACATCATCCCCTCGTATTGATTATTTGATTACCTGTTAGTGCATCATAAGTAATAATGTTATAATATCGTTTTTTTTTTTAATTCTTATCTAGGTGCATCATATACCTCGTATAGTGATTGTTACTCGGAAAATTATTTTAAGTGTTGTACTTGAAGGGCACAATTTTTGGACTAGGCCTAGGGCACTCCAAACCCTTGGGCCGGCCCTGACGATAACCTATGAATGACTGGTATGAGGCCCCCGGAAAATAAGTCACCTGATTCCGGTGCGGTGGGCTCTCCGGCGACACGCTCTTTTGCCGGGGTTTTTTTATTTCTCTGCTTTTCATTTTTGTTTCTTTTACCCCTTTTTAGGTAGTTTGATTAGCCCCTCTACGGGTGTTTTGCGTACCTCCCTGCGTGGAGTGTTTTTGTTCTAGATTTCATCCACGTTTTTGTGCTTAATGGTTTGAGCTGGGTTTCCTTTTTGGATTCTCTACTACTAGATCGAGGACGGATTCTGTGTCGGCACCTAGTGCGGGTCTACTTCGGCGGGTGTGTCTATGAGCTTGGAAGCCTGTGTGCTTTTTCAATAGCTTACGTTGAAAACTCCTTTCTGTCTCTCCCGCAAAATCTTTGAACAATGGCTTTTCTTTTCACACTTAAGGCCTTGTTCTCCAATAGATTTTAGGTACATAAAATCTCACATTTTATGACACTTCAATCTCAACACATAAAATGTATAAGTGATTTTATAAGATTCTCATAAAATCCTCCTAAAATCTATAGGAAAACCACTACATTTTATCAATTGGGAAAACAACTTCATTTTATCACCCTTCCATAAAATGTTCATTTTATGAGATTTTCATAAAATCTACCTAAAATCTATTGGAGATACCAAATATGAAGAGATTATTTCTTCTTCGGATATCATGACACAAATCCAGCTAGGGCAGTATTGTGAGGTTACTGCTAATTGACTTCCATGACAAGGCATAGTCTGCTTTTTCCCACCAAAATGATACATGATGGTTGACACTGGACAGGCATACATGCTTGTTAACAATGAGGTAAGCCCAAATAAGAACAATTAAGCCATCTTGATGTCATGTTATGGTGATGTAGCCTTCTATGGTCAAAAAATTTCAATGAAAGTGAGAAATACCGAAGGGACAACAAGGGAATCAAAAAATCATAGAGAAACAACAATAGAAACACAATCGGGAAAAAGTAATAATTTTGACGAAAAGAAAAATTGTGTTCGGAGTTGTGTTCTAAAATTGTGTATGTAAACCTTTTTGTCGGTTGAAACCCCAACAAGAATCTTTCTTAGAACTTCTATAAATTGACGAGCACTGTAGCATCAACAATAGCATGCTTTCCTTAACAATTGAGTTTGAAGTTAAGTATGACTAAGTAACATCTGGTTGATGGCTTAAAAATCTTACAAATATTTGTTTTGGCTTTAATCAGGTCACCTACAAGTGAATGGTGGGATTAATTTCCTGCAAATGAGGTGCATGCAAGCTGGCACAGTTACACTTTGAATTATCAAACAAACTAAATTTTCGCTCGTTTTTATACGGGATATGGAATTCCATACGATATTGCTTGTAACATGAAATGGTGGAGAAAAAGTAAATCGTTCACACACTTTCCTTTTTTGAGTCCACCTCCTCATGCAACCAAAGGCTTTATATAGACCAAATGATAAAGCAGTCAACTCGGTACAACTTTGATGTAAATTTATGTCCGGAGATGGACACCTTTCGAAAATGTAATTACATCTCAATTTGTAGAATTTCATTTTTTTTATCTTCATTACTGAGAAATTGCCTAAAAGGTGAAACAAAACCCTAATTTGGGACCCTAGGTTGGGTAGAAATACCACAACTTTCGGAGTGTCCATGTGGATCAGAAGAGAATACACTGAGTACACTAGACCAACAATACCCACAAAAGGAAAAGGATACATAATTTATGAACGCGGCACGGCCATCTCTTATCCGGAACCAAACAAACGATCCAATTGAGGACAAGAGGTCAAATCGATCACTACAAAGTCCAATTGTTCCGTTTCCCACTAATTTCGCAAAAACACTAGACAGACGTATCATTAAGAGAACTTTAATCAGCAAATGCTGCCCATAATCCATGACAATAAAGGTGTAAAAGTCGAAGGGAAAAAGGAGAAAAGGAGCACTTACCAGTTTAATGCTTGGAGCATATGCTGAGAAGATCCTTCCTCCACTCACTCAGAAACCTACTTCCCTTTCAGAAAAGCTTAAATATATACAAGTCCTCGTCATGTCTTCTTTGTCTACAAGGGTCATCCCTTCTTCCTTTCCTTCTGAGTTCGACTGCATGTTCCCAATGAAGAGGCGGAGAAAGAGGAGGATTATCGTAACGATCAAGTTTTACGGTGGCCATTTGAAGATGTGAGATTGAACTTTGGGTTGGGCAGCTTACTATCCTTTGGCAAAGAAGTGATGAGATGATCGGTGGCTCAAGCATCTTGAGTTGAGCCTTCTCTTTTTTCTGTTTGTTAGAGAAAAGACTTCTATTTTCCAATAAAATTACGGAGAGCTCAGAGTATTCTGTTGCACTCTTGCTTTGTAATGGTGATGAATTTCGGCTTTTTACCCCACAGTTCCCGTACATCTGTTATCTGGTTTTATGAATATCTGGCTAACTAAAATAACCATTTCTACAAGCATCCATATCCCAAGTTGGTGTGTGGGCAAAAACATAACTGTAATTGAATCAGACAGCTATTCATCCAAAACCTGCATCGACATCGAACCAGCCTACTGCTAAGCAAAAGAAAGGGATCTCATATTTCATTCTATAAGGCCAGCAATTCAATCTGCACCTCGTCCCGTTCCTATCTCCCACAGGCTAGGCTAGGGTAGGAGTTTCTAATATCAACACAACAAATTTATAACACCTCTTACTTTTGACACTTGGGTAGTAACATGAGGTATAACTCCGGCTATGTGAGCCCTTCATGTAGCCTATTCGATGATTGGGCCCTCGCGTGTTCTAAACTTATGCGAGTAGAACATTTTTCAAAAAGAAAAGTAATATTCGAACTGATAATCTTAGCCGCAAAATTTCAGCATATTCTCGCCACACCGTCTATGGCTACAAAGACTAACTCTCATAAACTCTCAAGTTTTCATTTCTGAAAAGTAAAGGGTGATGTATGAGATGATAAGCAACTTCTAGGAACGCAAGCATTGCACACTGCATGAACAGGATTAGATACAAAGAGTTAAGAAAGAGTCCTAGGCAGAAAATTTTCTGAATGAGCAGCACAAGCACGGTAAGTCAAAACCGAAGGCATGAAAAACTTCAGCATAAAACAATAATCTCTTATAACTTGCAAGCAAGAATACAGTCACGTCCCACAATTTTGAAAACAATCTGAAACTCTTTTCAATAAAAGAAGCCAAGTACTTTGCCTCCAACATTCTTTCTCCTAGCTTCTTCATGATCCATAATGCCAGCAGATGTTGTCAGCACAATATACCCAAACTGCAAACATTATGCATCCGTTATCACAAACCCAAAATCATTTTAACTCAGCGATGGGTCAAATGATCATACAACGTCCAGTCGATTAGAAAGCTAGAAGTAGTGTTTGTTTACTTCAATGTGTAAATCCCACAAATTATTAGACACGCAATTTTTGAGTAAAGTATAACTAGCACTTGTCATAACAAGCAAATATAATTCTCCTTCCTTTCATAGTATCCCATCATTTAAAGACATTTCTCCGTCAATTTCAACCCTAACTATTCAAGGAATTGTACTTTCGAGTATTCATATTCCATGGAAAATAACAACATATTCAAAGACTTCCTTAGGCTAACCTGTCTTGAGGGTAGCAATCTTGCTGTCCAAGGTTCAATCTCCTTGACCCCAACATCAAAACGGGGACTAATAACCCCACATTTGTTCAGCCTTCCATTCAACTCAACAACAATTTTTCCAGAACGGTGATCATCAACAAACTCGAACTCACCAATGTAACCTTCAAAACCAATTGAAAGGGAATAATTGAATAAACACATATTCACATATCCCAAAGGATCCAAACAGACTTGGTTAAAATTGCAAGCGAAATACAAACTGATGTTTTAAAACTGGCAGGATGAACAATGCAAGAGGACGAACCATGCTTCTGCATGACGAGAAGAAACTTGACTATCACTTTTGAGGATGGCCTGATCATGACCTGTCGTTTTCCTCTCTTCTCTGCGTTGTACATGCTTTTGAGAGCATCATTTAGGACACTAACTCTCACCATCCTCAAGATTGCTAACAACTAGAACAAAAAAAATTACAGCACAGTTACATTCGTAAAACAACATGTGATTCAAACTAGTGTAAAGAAGAAACATATGCACCAGGAGCAACATAAATGGAGCTCATCGTGACCGTCTAAGATCGTTTAACATTAATTTTCCCCACCTTAAATATAGCTGGAAACTGAAGAATAATTGCTATAGATGCCCATGAAACAACATCGAGATTGCTAGTCAAGCATTTTGTTCTGTATCCACAGCCTCCCATATCACAAGGTGGGGCCCATCCATGTCCCATTGTGGCTTGTGAAGATTTAGCATTCTCCACAGCAAAATTACCATATTTGGCAATGGACATGGATTCAATATGATTAGTCCAAATACCTTAAATCTATCTTGCACTTCAACTTGTTGAGTACCTTACTAAGACAGTATGTTGGTTGCTTCCAATCAATGTCACGAGCATAAAACATGTTTCTAAAAGGACTTTATAGAAGACTCAAGCATAGTTCTAGAGACAAATATCTTTTTCTTTTATCTAGATTTGCAACTTTCTACCATTCAAAATGTATAGAGGGCACAATGCTCCCACACACGTGCATTGCATTGACCAGGAAAGAAGTGTCTCTTTAAATTTTGAGATCCGAATCGAAAATTGCTTCCTTTGAAGAAGAAGTGGGCCAATAATGTTCGAGCGATGTGCCAACAAACGATATATATCGCAAATCCAGGTAAGAGCATGGCAACTAACATCGAACCAATATCCCCACTAAGAGCAAGACAAACAACCATCACAATCGAAGTCGAACAAGCAAATTCAATCAAACAATGCGCTAGATATTAAACCGCAATTCAACGAAATCCTCAGCATGTTCCGATGTGATTGCGCGCGCACACACAAAGATACGTAAACAAGTATAAATTTCGTACGAAACACAGATATAAACAATCCATCAAAAGAATCAAACGAGATCAAATCGAGCTTCAGCAAGTGTAGATTTACCTCGAGTAGAAGAATGGTGGAAGACTGGAAGCGCAAAGCTTGATTGAGGAGCGCCAAAAGATACTAGGGCTTCGGCGGCGAAGAAATGAATTGGGTGTTTTTCCCGGTTAAAATTCGTTAATGCCCTCTTGACTACACAGACCAAAAAGTGGGCCTCGTCTTTTTCAAGTACAAGGGAAGAGTGGGCTGCGCTGGGCTGGGCTATACATATGAAAAGTATCTTGAAAATGCATTTTAAAAACGGGCTAATAAATTTGCACATTAACCACAGCTCAATGGGCTATGATTAGCATTTTCTATAAAAAAAAGAGGGATTTACGGGCCGGTCAAAGACGCGGCCCATATTTACGTCTAGGTCCAGCAAAAAACAGATTTGCACCGGTAAGGTAAAAAAATATTCATATTCCGAAAATACCCCATGCACGCGTCTCTCCCCGTTGAACTTTTCCTCTTCCACTTGCACATGCCAGCTTTAATGTGTGACGTGTCATCCTTCCATTTGTCCAACTACATTCGTTGGGATTAGAACAACAATCAATAATGAAGTACAACAGAGAAAAAATAAAAGCTGTGTTGTGTTTCTCCTCACCACTCACTCTCACACACTCTCTCTCTCTCTCTCTCTCTCTCTCTCTTCAAAGAAAGTTGTGTTTCCCCCCCACCATTCTCTCTCTGCGAGATGTGCCTTCTCAGATCTCCCTCCCAAGTGTCTTCTCCCTCCCAAATTCCAAACTACCAAGTAAAGAAAGAAGAAACATGTCACTGCGAATTTCAAGTTCAGCAGTCGCCGCCGCCGCCGACGAAGAAGAAGAAGAAGAATGTCCCACGAATACAAATTCGCAGTGTTCAAATCCGTAGGGGCATCGGTCGGTTTCAATTTCAAATTGATCACCTATTATTTTTTTCTTTATTCTCTGTGAATTTTTGGGTGCGAATTTCTCCGAACAAGGCATACATTAAGCTTAATATGAGTTGGAATCTGTAAATAGCTTATGATGGAATGAATATTTCAATTGTCCTCAACGATTACGTATGTAAATAGCTTAATATGAGTTGGAATCTGTAAATAGCTTATGATGGAATTTTTGGGTGCGAATTTCCCAGAATTTTGCGAATTTCTGGGATATTTGCCTCTTTTTTTTTTTTCTTTCTTTCTTTCTTAATATGAGTTGTCATTGCTTGTGAATGCTTTATATTACACGCATCAGGGCAGAACAAAAGGGTGATAATGTATTTGGGAAAAATTCGCAGGGTGCGAATTTTGCAAAAATTTTCAATCTTCTGAAATTTTGCGTTAGGTTACGCAGAGCGTTAGTATTTGTGGGGTGAAATTTATACAAATCCATGGGAATTTATCCTATTTTATACAAATTCGCAGTTTTTTTTTAACAAATTCGCATTATTTTTTTACGCACAGTTTTTTTTTTTTTTTTTTTTTTTACAGATTAGTAGTCTCCGGAAAAATTTGTTGTCGCCGGAAAAATTCGTCTGCCGGAAAAGTTTGCCGACCGGAAAAGTTCGTCGACCGGAAGTGGATGGTGGGTGGAGTTGGGCCGTTGGGGAGCAGGAGGTGGAGTAAAGTGTAAATATGTGTTTTAAGGGTAGAACGGTAATCTTAATAATGAGATTGTACTTAGAGGTAATTAAAAATTGAGTGTATCCTTAGTGGGAATTAAGGATTGATTTTCTAGACCTATTGGTAATTTTCTGATAAAAAAACCACTCTGGTTTTTGCAAGATCGATATAGTCACTAGCTATATTATTGAGTACTATACTTTAGTCCAATTGGATTCTCAACAAAATTTAGAGAATAAAGGTGCAGCTTAAATATTTGGACTAGAGACAAAGCCTATTTTGAAAGCCCAAGTTGCTCGTAACTTGGTTTCATGTCAAATTCACATTAGGCTTACATTCACTTGCACGACAACACGAAGTAGCATGGTATGCACCCTTCCTGAGTGGAAACCACCCAATAGTTGTATTGGGCTTTTCGATTTTTTTTATGCTCGATGTAGTGGCCCAAATTACACTTTCCTCAAAGGGTTTAACAAACCAATGTGCATACTATCCTCGGCCGCTACGAGGACTCTTCCACTAGGCAGACTCACTCACTAGGCGGGCTCATCCGTCAGGTGACCGCTAGGCGGACTCATCCATTAGGCAGATTCATCCGTCAGGCGAACTCACCCGCTAGGCGGATTCGTCTGCCAGGCAAAACTGGTCACTTGGCCGAACTGATGGGTTCACCCCTACTCTTCATATCATCTGAACCGATGGGATCCGAGGCACTTGGCCGAAATCGAGCGCCTAACCGGTCACACTTCGCTAAACCGAGCACCCTTTGCCCAACTGGGCACTCTTCGCCGAGCCAGTGGATTCTAGGACACTTGCAATGGGTCGAACCAGTAGGATTGACCTGGCCGAGTTGACTTTGTCGAACCGATGGGTTTTGCGGGTCACTGTCACACGTGCCTAACGTGTCAGATATTGTAATACCCCGGGTCCTTAACTGTTTTATAATTTGTGGAAGTGTTGAGATCTAGCCGATGGTGTGAGTTTTAAACTTGATTATATTTGCTAATTAGCTTAGGAGTGCATGACCACACATGGACGCACCACATACAATAATTTTTCCTTGTCCTAATAAAACAAAAGGGAATTCTACGAGTGATTCTTTCCGTTATTTCTACACCTAACGCTAGAGAGAGAGATAGTTCTACTCTCTTCCTACCTCATCCCTATCTCCACCGCTTGAGAGAGAGAGAGAGAGAGAAGGACTAACAAGAAGAAGAACATGAAAATGGGATAATAGGAGAAGACCTTGCTCGACTTTTAATTGAAGCTCTTCTTGGTAAGTATAGCAATCTTTCATCTTAGATTTCATATTTGACAAGTCCAACTCTTTGATTTAGTGGGTTAATTTCAAGGTTTAGATCTTAGAGTTACGAAAATATGAAATCCTTGTTTATGTGGGTTTTAATTGACTTCTTGCTTAACTCTTTTGGAATTCTTGAAAACCTAGGCTTGATTCCCTTTGAATGTTTCAATATCACGTTGAATCTTTAATCTTTATTCTATTCTTGCCTTTGGAGATTGGTAGGTGAAGTTGAGATGTATACGAAGAGTTTTGCATGAGTTTAAGCTCTGAATTGTAGCAAAATCGCTAAACAAGACAAATTAGCAGTCTGAACTTCGGAGGGGCATATCTTTGTCGTCCGAACTCCAATTCAGGCAAAGCTTATATCGAAATTGATGCCCTGAAGTTCTACTTTCCAATGGTGGTCGTTTCAGTATCTACTTCCAATCCTATAAAATACTATAGCCCAAATACTATAGGTTGTAAGACTCCATACCGATTTGGAGTTTTGTTAAGTTCTGACTTTACTATGTGACTAAACCTTTTATCTTGGACCTTTAATTAAGCTAATAGGGAGATCTAATGAGAGAATTTAGAAGCTTAGATGTGCTTCATTGAATCTTAATTATAATTATCTTACATGTTTATGTAGGAAACGTGGTTTGAAAGCTTGTAGTTGAGGTTAGTGATTTTAATACATAATCACATGATTTTACACTGGTTTTATATCAAGTGCAAATGTTATGTTTTATCGAAATGTCTACGGCATTATATGAACTCCATGGATATTATATGAAAGGTGGATACGTTTTTATATCTATTAATGCCAATGGCATCCCATCCCTTACGTCTCAGCTTGCTAGGGGACAGTGCTAAAAAGCTAGCAAGATGTGTGTGTGTGTTATTGTGGGATAATGCGACAGATGTCTAGCTTATCCATACCAAGGACGCCCGGTGATGTGTGAAACAATTTGCAATTTGCAGTGGGATGCGCATTACAAATCTGTTTTTGGGGAAGCTATGAAATCCTTAGGCATTATAAATTGGCTTGTGAATTATGGAATCTCTTTGGAATGTGTGAGCCTGAATTGGATCCTTTTGAAAGTTATTTTCAGAATATCCATGGGAAGCATGTGAACTATGTATTAATCACTCATACGAGCTCTGGCTTATGAATTTTTTTATTTTTTTCACCTTTCAGGCGATGAAGAGTAGTGAGATGACTATGGAACTTTTTGTGGTCGAGCTATGTGCATATTGCTTGTAAATAGGATGTTTGTACTTTGGCTAGTCTTTTGACTTATGGTACATTTGTATAAAGTTTGGAAGGTGGTACTAAGCACAGCTCTGAGTGGTGGAACCTTGGAGCTCCTGATGTAAGATGTGTTAACGTTTAATGTCAATATGGTTTAAGTTTTCGCTATTTAACTCTTTTGTCCCTATTAGTCATCGGCTTATATGATAGGAACGGTGTGATATGGCCTTGGTGTGAGTTCACTGGCACTTTATTGTGCATAATACCTACATGGACGGGTTCAGGGCGTGACAGATATGGCATCAGGCGGCGTGGGCAGGGATCACGTAATAGACAGAGGAGTTTTTTTAAGACTAGTTGACTTATCAAATGTGTTAGATGTGACGTCAGCCGAAGCGACTAGCCTGCAGGCGTTCTGACCAGACCACGTGATAAGCCTAGGGAACCGACGACGTGTGACGCGGTAGAAAGCTTGGAGCCTAAGCAACTCTTCGCCTACAAAAGGCAGACTCCCCCAACCTGAATAGGTATGGGTTTTCAGAATGCATAAACCCCTCTCTCTCTCTCTCTCTCTCTCTCTCTCTCTCTCACACACACACACACACACACACACACTTTCTCTCTCTAAAAACTCTAAAACTATTGTTTTTTTTCATATTTTTCCTCCTCTGACTTGAATGTCGGAGTGCCTTCCTAGCTGGAACCCCCAGTCAGTTAGGCACTAACATGTTGTTACATGCGCAGACTAGGTGGAGCCCTCAGGCGAACCAGATGCTAGGAGAAGGCCTCAAGAGGAATAACCAGATGGAGCCCCTATGTGCTTAGACAAAGACCCCAGGTGAGATCTGTCCTAGCCAATCAACTAGGCAAGAGCGCTTAGGCGAAAGGGCTCAGGCAGCTCAAAAGGTTCACGAGAGGTTCACTCCGGAATCGACACCCCCACACTCGAGTTGTACCATATGAAATTCTTATGGAGTACAATTCTCGAAGGGGGAGATCTTACATATTTGAATAAAATTAATAATGGTATAATAAGAAATTCAAAATTCAATGGATTGAATGTTATTTTCCAAATGATGCATACCAAAGAAAATCTAACTTGTGATAAAGCATCTAAGTCAAAGAGGATTTTAACTAGGTTGAAGTGGCCGACAAAAGTAGCCAAGCACCTGCCGACCATTAACAAGGCGACAAGACACTTTCTCTGCCCAAAAACAAGCTAAGGACAATTGAGAAGAAGCAACTGTGTAGGACATTTCTCCATTTCCCTTACAAAAGCTTTAATATTTACAAGCAAGAAGGAGAACAATACGAGAACAATCGGGGGACCAACACATCGCGTCATGAGGTTGTTACATCCTAAAGGACTTGACCACCCCAGACATATGCGGGGATATGTTTAACAACGTTCTTAGATGAATAGGACTACGACACCTAAGAGCATCTGCATTTGATCAATTTTGATCACTTTAAAATTTGTTTGTTTATTGACTTTTTCAGATAACAAATTCCCCCCTCTTTTACCTCATTTGAACACTTTAGGAACCTCTTTAGGTAGCTAACCCTCCCTCGATTTTGGCACCTTTTCCACCTGCGGAGCACTCCAACGCACATGAGAAAAAAAGCGAGCGAGCAAGGAAGTCAAACACCGCAATGGAGAGAGAAGAAAGAGAGAGGAAATAAGAGAAAAAAAGAGTGGGAAGAGAGGCCATGGGTCTCACTTTAATTATTTTTTTAACTTTAACAAGATCCCTAACAATGTCAAATGGACCTCTTTTTACCTTCTCTACCTAACAACCCTCTCATGCACAATTTTTGGCCCCACTTTAATACTTTGTGTCATATAACAAATATTTTTAACAAACTCAAATGCGGATGCTCTAAAAGGCGTAGAAAGTCTAAAGCTATTGGCCTATACCGAGTGTTAGCCTTATAAAACTCCTAAATCTAAGACCCCGATTGGATGGAAGATTATTTTCAGAGGGATAAGATAAGATGGGGTATTATTTTTGGAGAGTTTGCCCACATTGATGTGATGTTTATGGAGGGGAAATAAAAAAGTAGATGGTTTGGATAAGGAATTAAACAAGGGGGATAAAATTTGACTTGGTTTGGATGTTTTATGATTTTTTTTTTGTCGAATGATTATTTTGCCCTTGTACAGTGTTAAAGTTGATTATGTATTAAATTAAGTATATAAATGAAAAATCCAATATATTTAATTAATTTTGTGCAATTTTAAGCTATAATAAAATAACTAATTAAGAGATCCAATTCTTAAAGCACCGGTTTTTTCACTGTCACGGTACGTACCGATACCGATGAGATACCGAGTACTGTTTCAAATTTTATTGCTACAAATGTTTCAATTAAAAATAATGTATAAATTTTTTTTTTTTTTTTGTAAGAGAATCAATATATACATCATACTATTTTTTGTATATACAGACCCATGCAAAAAAAAAAGGGACAAATTAAAGGCACAAAATACAACTTTAAAGCGTGCAGATTGCACCTACAAAAGTAAACCTTAATTTTTTCTCTCTCTCTCTCTCTCTCTCTCTCTCTCTCTCTCTCTCTCTTGTTTTTTTATTTCTTCTCCGGCGTTGACGAGCTACAACCCTGCAACTATTTCGTTCTTCTCTTCTTTGCATGGCCGGAAGAACCGATTGACAACCTTACGATAAAACTGATCTCAAATGCAAGATTCCGGCCACTGTGAGAATTCCGACCACTTTTTCGACGAGTATCAGGTAAACAATCTCACCATTTTTCTGTTGAAATCAGTTGGAGGAGGGGGATAAATAGGAGTGTAATGGTAAAAAAAAACCAACCCACTCCCAAATAATTTTTGTGGAGGACAAGGGGTGCCAAAAAATTATCAGGAGAAGACCTCATTGCCGTGAAAGCTTTAAAGGGGTGGAAAATAAGAGGGGGCGACTAGATGGTTGCCAAACTCAGCCTAAAGGTGGGACCCATCCCCTTATCAGGGGTGATAAGTTTTGGAGGGGAGCTTTTCCCTCATCTAATCAGCCCTTAAGGCTTCGTTCATTTGTTAAAAAAGTTACGCGAAAAAGTTAATCCTGAGTAAAGTGAAATGAAGTGAAGTAAATGAAAAAAAATTTACTTTCCTGTGAGTGTTCACTTGTACATGATTTTTCTAGGAAAGTGTAATTGGCAAGAGCAAACTTTCCCACAACACATAATTCCTTCCTTTTTGCAGGATGCATTTTGAGGGAAAGTGAGTCCTAGTGGGAAAAATATTTTTTTGGGTTCCATTATTTTCCTGGTAACTGAACACCCCAAAGGTTACGGAACAGTTGACTTTCCCATCTTTTCTCATACTTTCTTGACAACTGAACGAGGCCTAAGAGTCAAAATTCTTATTAGATCCCATGCGATATGAACACATCTCCATTCACCAACTAAAGGTGTGAGACTTTCTTTCCTCTAGAAAAAATCATAGAGGTGTTCTTTATGGATAATACTATGGGTACACAAAATAAAAAATTGGATTAACTGACAGAAGACTTAACGATATTTGATTGAACTGATTTTTTACAGATACAAAGTATACATTATTTTGAAAGACATGAACGGTTTCAATCATTAGTGTGGACCCCAGAGTCATGACCGGCCATGAGTTAAGGCGCACAAGGTGTTCAATTTAAGCCCCTAATTTCGCCCCTAATTTATGACCCTAGAGAGGTATGAGCCTAAAAAAACCGTAACCATCTTTTTTCTTATTTATTATCCTGCGTCTGTAATAATAATATTGTTTGTTATTTAGAAAACTAACAAATGAAAGAGGTTTTAAAGCCAATGTTCTCAAAGGATAAAATTTTGATGAGAAATGCTAACGGGTGCTATAGTGCATCCGTTAAGAGTACAACTTGATTGATAAGGATGCTTATGGATGAAAGTTCGTAATTTCAAATTTAGAATTTTTTTATTCAAAACGTATCTTGAATTTTGATACCAAAACCCAATGTCCAAGCGCCCAAAGAAAGGCGGCAATCCGAATTCGCGAAATTCCAAGCGTTCCCTCCGTTTTAAAAGCCCAACACCGAATTCCAAAACGCATCTCAACCGCTAATCCCATTCTTTTCTCTAAAATCTTAATCCAACGACGCTTATCGTATCCAAGTCATCGATCCACATCAAACCTCCTCGCCCAAT
The DNA here is from genome assembly GCA_016920895.1 of Vaccinium myrtillus. NCBI lineage: Eukaryota > Viridiplantae > Streptophyta > Magnoliopsida > Ericales > Ericaceae > Vaccinium > Vaccinium myrtillus. The sequence continues at coordinate 8,815,432 of CM029275.1, read as the reverse complement.
AAAACACCGTCAACCTTCTATATAAAACTCCCATCGCAACCCTCTATTCCTCACCGTTCCAATTCGAAGCAATCCGAATCTACCAATTCTCTTCCACCTTCTCTTCCAAACCCAAATTTCTCTCTCTAGATCCGATGGCACCCAAGGCCGAGAAGAAGCCCGCCGAGAAAAAGCCAGCGGAGGAGAAGAAGACCGTCGCTGAGAAAGCGCCGGCCGAGAAGAAGCCCAAGGCCGGCAAGAAATTGCCCAAGGACGCCTCTGCGGCCGCCGGCGATAAGAAGAAGAAGAGGTCGAAGAAGAGCGTTGAGACGTACAAGATCTACATCTTCAAGGTGCTGAAGCAGGTCCATCCCGACATCGGGATCTCCAGCAAGGCCATGGGAATCATGAACAGCTTCATCAACGATATCTTCGAGAAGCTTGCTCAGGAGGCGTCTAGGCTTGCCAGGTACAACAAGAAGCCCACGATCACTTCTCGGGAGATTCAGACGGCGGTGAGGCTTGTGTTGCCTGGTGAATTGGCCAAGCACGCCGTGTCTGAGGGGACCAAGGCCGTGACTAAATTCACCAGCTCTTGATTCGGTTCTTCGATAGGTAGATCTGATGGTTGAATTGAAAATTGTTCTTCTTAATTGTCTACTGTTGCGTATTTAGGGTTAGGGCTTTTGTCTTAGGGGGTGTAGTGGTGTATAATTCTTCGTGCCTTCTTTTGTCGGTTGTGGACTGGAACGATTGTTAATTTCTTATTGAAATTTCTGTTATAGTTTCTACGTTTGGACTCACATTATTTTTGGTATTATCTACACAATTTCTTTTTTCGAAATACTGCTTGATTTTATTGAGTTTTCATCTTAGAGCTAAATTCGGATAAAAAAGACTATCAATGTCGGAACTAGATGCTTCACTTGAAATTAGTATTGGGAATGCTATAGCACAACATTTGCCATCATATTAGATCCTCGGTACAAGCTACAATTTGTTGAATTTTGTTTTTTTAAAGCTTGATTTAGTGAACTGTTTTGATCAAAATCATCGAAGGGGAGGAAGAGCTGGCGGAGTACTTTGGAGAGAGAGTTGCTAAACTCGGCATCAATACAAACATTGATGTTTAGAGTAAATTTGTTTATGTGAAATTGGTGCTTTATTGCTTCATTTGGTTGTGATTTGCTTAATTTTTTTTGAATAATCTTTTTTTTTTGGTAAGATTTGAATAATCTTTTGTCTTAACGAGTTTGAATAAAAAAAGTATAAACCATACATACTGGAAAAAAAAAAAAATGCAAATGACTCGATAACATAGGTGTTCAGAATTTTTTTTCCTCTTTAATAAACTCTCTTTTAAATTCATTTCATGGAGATTGGAGACAAAATTAAACCAAAAAACTTAATGCAAATCCAATAGAAATTCAAAAAATCACATCCATAATACGTTGGAAGATCTCATTTGCCATAAGTGATCATTGCCCGTTGGTTATGCAATTGTTTGCTCTGTTTAGGTCATTGCCCGTTGGGTGCAGCTTAATTATGCAACATGCGCACATATACAAGTCTCTAATCCAGGGCGCTAGCACCATTAAGTCTTATGATTAAATTTTGTCTTAAGTTATTTTTACTAATATGGCTACAATACACACCCCTTATTTGGGTGTACCGTATGCACCTATTGTATGGTCCAGATTGTGTCACCTCAACGGCAATCGTAACATTTTTTAGTTTTTCGTAACTTTTCAGCAATATGATTCGTAACATTTTTTATGATTCGTAACATTTTGGTGTGTCTCGTAACTTTTATAAAAAAAAGGTTTTTCTAGAATCAGCCCAATGGGCAGATGGTTGTGGGAATTGAGAACACACGTGTCAGCCTAACATGCCAAGCCCTGCAATTATGTACTCTTCTCTGCAGAAAAGATAAATGGGACCAACAAATTACATAGTTAGCCCCTACTCTACTTTTCCCAACTTCATTTTCCAAGAGCAAAAGGGGTATTCTGACTATTCTCTCTCTCTCTCTCTCTCCTCCAGGATGACATCGATTTTGAATCTAAACGAAAAATAACAGCCCCTTTCGAAAATGGAAAATTCTAAAATATGTCCATTGGTTTATGTTAAGATTTAAAAAATGTGTTCAAACTATGTAAAAAATATATAAATGTTTTTTATAACCAAGTTTTTTTTTTTTTTTTGTGTTCTTGTTGTGAACCAACTGGGCACACAATAGCAAGACCTTTTGACATTTATCTTCAAATTTTTGGTAAATATTTGTCTTCAAATTTTTGGTAAATATTTATCTTCAATCATCAATGTTGACCAAACTCAACTTTCATGTCAAGGATTTTTTTTTTTTTTTTGGGTCATTTTTCAAACTTTTCTTGCGTTTGTAAGTTTCGTGTCAAATTTTTGTGGGTTATTAATTCTTTTCAAAGAGAGAAATAAAAAAAATTATGTTCCAAACGAAACTTACAAACGCAAGAAAACCTTGAAAAATGACCAAAAAAAAAACCTTGACATGAAAGTTGAGTTTGGTCAACATTGATGATTGAAGATAAAAAAAAACCCTTTTATTAATACCTTCATGTGATTTGATTACATATTTATTGGTATAGAACAACTTTAATATTTTGATCAAATAGTTGTATGACCCTTGCAAAAATGACTAATTCAGATTTAAAAAAATACTATCATTTCATTGAATTTTATTTAAATAACCACATGAGAATTGGACCCAATTTTTTTTTTCCCCGCAAAAACTAAATTACCCAACAAAGCCTAGTTATTTAACTTTACACCTATTTTTCATTTTTATAATTTTCCACAACATTAACAAACTCACACATGACGTTCATTTTAATAAGTATCATGTGCTTGATTTTCACTTCTATATAACAAGTTCTATGTGATTAATGACTCTAATTAGTAATTACCCAGGTGATTAAGTGGGAATCGGAGGCCTGTAGTGAGCCAAACTCCCTATAGGATATAGAATTCGGTAATCAATTGTCCAAATTTAAAATAAATAAAAAAAACTCTTGCATGTAAGAATAGCCTCTTAGGGGGTGTTCCGCCAAGAGTGTTATTAGAATAAATTGGCTTTTCACAGCTTTTTATGTAATGTATTAGTATGAGAGAATGATATGTCTTGGTTAACTGTTTTTTGTTAGTGGAACACCCCCTTACATGGAAGAGTTTATTTTAAATCTGAATCATTGATTGTTGAATCCAATAGTCACTGTTGTTCGCTATACCCTGTAGTGAGTGCCCTCACTACATAGCCCCGGTTCCGATTAGGTGAACGTGGGTGGGCAGCATAGACCAAATGAGCAACCCAATTCGTTCAAGGCAAAACCAAGCAACAGGGGTCTGCACATTAACAAACTCCAAGTAATTACCTACAAATCTACAATGATAAGCAGTTATGGCCGTTAGGGCAGTGAACTTAACCGAAGCATCTCCCTGTATGTGTATAAGTGTAGGCACATTAAACCCAGTTCACGATTGATTCTCTTCTTTCACTATCAAGAATCTCTCTCTCTCCCCCCAATGTTCAGACCTTCTTGAACAGCCATATTTCCGCCATCAAGAATTTTGAGTTGATCACCCATTTTCTCCCTTTCTTCATCCTCTGTTTCCCGAATGCACCACGTTTGATCGTCACATTTTCTTGACAGTACTGCTCGCTTAGAAATTCTTGGCAGCTTCAAAGCTCTTCTACTGTTCGAAGCTACAACAATGGGGAGGCCCTTTCTTCTCAAATTTGATCAAACTCCAGTTAATGAGTTCTACATGTGCCGTAAATGCCAAACCCACATTGCCCTCGAACAAGAGCACAAGTTTAACGATGCGAATGTGAACTACCCCTCTCTCTCTCTCTTTCTCTCTGCAATTCTACATTGGTTTGTACAAATTTTTTCCCGTAGAACTGTCACAAGTCACAACTGCACCGTGTCACCATCTCTGTAACCAAGGGTACTTCCTGATTGCTTTATATTTTCACACACACATACACACAGATACTTCACCGGTGAATTGCTTTAGCGTGCCGTGCCGGATTTCTTGGTATTCTCCCCCGTGTATACTATTAAGTTCTTGACGTTAATTAGTGCTCTGTTTACACTAAACTACCATTTGGCATATGCTTACAGAAGAGTGATAATGGATTGTGTGATTTGTACAGTTGAAAAGGCCAAAATATTGTTTGCCTTGTGTGATGTTTATTTGACTTTAATGTCAATTTAATTAATTTACCCGAATGATCATGATTTGATGAAGGAATATCTAGGAAAACCCAGGTGTATTCTTGAAAATTATGTTTGTTTTCTCAACTTTCTTGATTTGCCGTCATGAAGTGCATGACATATTTGTATGATTTAATTTTAGTGAATTTTTAGTGAATAGATTTCTTACTATCTCTTTTTTACTTACAAAAAAGTCGACTCTAGTTTCGTGTTCTCACGGGTCTTTTTTTTTTTGAAAAAATAAATTGCAGGATAATGAGCTGAAAGGACCAATCTTTCGAAATGTGTAAGAACTCATCACTCTCGTAAAATCTTTGGATGCACGGTTTTTTTTTTTTTTTGAGCACCAATTTTTTGAACCTATTATTGTTTTTCCAATTCTAATAAGCTCTAAAGTAGTTTCTATAAAATTCTAAACTTGATGCCCTTATTTTGTGATATTGGAAGAGAACATAGTCAATGACTACTGTCCCATAGTGTCCGGTGTCCCGTTCTCGACCCGTACATTCCAATTTCCATACCCCATGGAAAATATTTTCTACCGTGTCAAACATTTTTTTCGATGTGTAACATATATGAAGTATCAATTGGTACTCGCTTGAGGAAGAACCAACTCGAACGATTGGAGACTTCGTGGTAGCAGAGATTTACTGCAACAATTGCGGCTATCCTTTGGGTCTCCAATTTGTAAGACAATCCAACTTTCTGACTCCTTTTTCATTTCCTATATTTTTGGTTTTCAAATAAATTTTTCTAACCAAACAATAAATCCTGCAGACTGAAATTCTAGACGATCTCGAAAACTTAGTCAAGGAGAATTATTTCTTACTGCATTTGTAAGTATTTTTGGGCAAGCATTCCATGTAACTCTAACCAATGTACTGCTGCTGTAGTCAACTTTTTTCTTTTTTTGATCTCTGCACAAAAATTGTCCAGGTCTAAGCTCCTGAAGTGGGATGGATATCAGATCGTTGATCCTTTTCAAGTTGAGGTTGGTCCAAATCCTGTTGAAGTTGAGGATGATGAGCCAAATCCTGTTGAAGTTGAGGATGATGAGGCTGGTCCAAATCCTGTTGAAGTTGAGGATGATGGAGACGACGACGATGACAACTGATCGAAGGGCACTTTCGATTTCACAAAAAGTGAAAGTCTCATGTACTGAATTTGCAATTCTCTGTTTTGCTTTTTACCCCGATTAATTTCTGTTTCGCGAACTTCTTGGAGCATGAATCAAGTAGAGAGTAGTAGCCCGATAAATGAAAATGCAAGGAGATTTTGTTGTTCGATCGAGAACATGTACACACATACAGCTGGTTTTTGTTTGCTTTCCACAGGCATTTTTGTTTTGCATAGACTTCAAGGAAATTTTATTTCTCAATTGAGAACATTTACATGTACAACGTTTCTATTCGCTTTCGAAGGATTCGTCAGAAGAATATTCGGGCACTTCATTTTCCCGGCGAAATAAGAAGTTCGTCAAGAAAAGTGTAAACATTATACTGTAAGAGGTTTCATCAAATGTAGCAGTCACTTTTGAGAATCAAACATTTGATCCTGGTATCTGACTAACCTATAATACTTCATAAAACCTCAGAAAAATAAAGAAAAGAGAGGTACTAAAGGAAACTCTGGGTCATCTTTTTGGGAGGCAAGCTCTGCAGCTTGCTTCTGTTCTACTTCTAGATTGAATTTTTTTCCTGATATTGTCAGTGCCTTGCCAATAGTCCAGTGCTTCGGTAAGCGAATTATGAACAATTTGCAATCGGGGTTAAAAATTGTTGGTTCAAATGGAATAGGATCCTCTCCGGTCTAAAACTTGCTAACAACTGATGGTCATGTTCTCCCTATATTTTATAGTAATGAATTGAACAAGCAAATGATATGTTGAGGATAAGAGAAAACAAATCAAAATAATCTACCGAACAATACATGTATCAATATTTTTGTTTTTTTATATAATAAACGCAATTCTCCTTTCACTTTTTCGTTAAAATAGAGTGAAATCTGAAAACGTGGCCAAACGCACCTAAGCAATACGGTTTGGACAATTCCCACAGGAGAAGCAGTTATGACCGTTAGGGCAGTTAACTTCACTGAAGGCTGAAGCTTCTCTCTATATGTGTATTAGTGTTAGCATATTAAAACCCAGTTTAGCGCTTTGATTCTTCCTCTTCCAGTATCAAGAATCTGTCTCTCCCCCTTCCTTTGTTCACAATCTTCTTGGACACCGGCCATAACTCAACCGTCAAGAACTTTGTGTTAATCAGTCACTTTCTCCCTTTCTTCATCCCATTTACCCTCTGTTTCCCGAAACACGCCACGTTTGATATCGTTCCGAGTACGTACCCCCGACAATTTTCTTGACACTGTTGGCTTTCCAGGAAAAAAAGAGAGAGAAATCTTGGCAGCTTCAAAGCTTTTGTACTGATACAATGGGGAGGGTCTTTCTTATCAAATTTGATCAAATTCCAGAGAATGAGTTATACGTCTGTAGTAAATGCAGAACCCACATTGCCATTGAACAAGAGCGCAGGGGTCTCCATCACGATGATGTAAATTACCTCTCTCTCTCTCTCTCTCTCTCTCTCTCTCTCTCTCTCTCTCTCTCTCTCTCTCTCTCTCTCTCTCCAATTCTCGACTGATCTCTACATACTCACATTTTTCTGCGTATACTTCGCTGCTGAATTGCTTTAGTTTTTTCGAATTCTTGGTTTTGTCCCGTGTATACTAATACATTCTTAACCGAAGTAATCGATAGCGTGTTTTAAATTTTCCGGAATGATGATTCGATGAAGAAACTGCTCGGAAAACCTAGGAGTGCTATTCTTGAACATTAAGTTGAATTTTCAACTTTCTTGATTTGCCGTATTGAAGTGCATGAAAATTTTGTTTCATTGAATAAAGATTTCTTATAATAACTTGTTTACTGAACAAGCACGGTTCTTTCGCACAAAAATGTCAAGAATAGTTTCGTATTCTCGTCATTGTAATTTTTTTTTTTTTTAAATGCAGGGTGATGAGCTGAATGGAGCCATCTTTCGAAATGCGTAAGAACTCATCTCCCTTGATAATTCTTTGGATGCATGATTTTCATTTTTTGAAAACGTCGATTTTAGGCCTAAACTAACAGAGTCTTATTTTTATTTTTCTATGCATAACATATATGCAGTATCAATTGGCACACACTTGGGGCAGAACAGAATCGAAGCGTTGGAGACTACGTGGTAGCAGAAGTTTACTGTAACAATTGCGGAAATCGTTTGGGTTTTCAATTCGTAAGATTATCCACCTTACCGACTCCTATGTTTTCGGTTTACATACAAGTCTTTCTAAGCAAATACGAAATCCTGCAGATTGAAGTTCCAAAAAATGCTGTCTTGGTCATAGAGAAGAATCTCTTACTGCATGGGTAAGTATTTTTTGGGCAACCATTTTTCATGTAACTCTTACCAAAGTTCTTCTGCTGTAGTTATTTTCATTGTTTTATCCTTTTTTTGTATCTACAAAAAAAAAATTCCAGATCTAAGGTCATGTTAGGGAATGCCAACAACGTCGTTCCTGCTGAAGATCAGGTTGATGAAGATGAGGTTGACGGAGATGAGTTCGATGAAGATGAGGTCGACGAAGATGAGGTTGATGCAAACGACGACTGAAGGGCATTTCTGTCTTTTTGATCGATTTCTGTTTAGTAAATTTCTTTTAGCATGAAAGAACTAGAGAATAGCAGCCAAATACATGGCTGCAAGGAAATGCTAGTGTTCAATTGAGAACATTTACACATGAGGTTTTTGTTTGGTTTCGTGGAAGAATATTTAGGCCCTTTTTTTTCCCCCAAATAACAAATTTGTTCCCTCGTATAAGGTCGATCTGGTCCATGCCATAATTAGAATGACATATCGGTGAAGGCTTAATTTGTTTCAATCACATTTCTCTTCAGAAGAAAATGTATGATCAACTAAAGTTTTTGCATAGACAGCAAATTAACAAAGTGAAGGACCGGAATCGTCAACTACAATCACGATAGGCCTTATTTTGCGCCACGACAGAAACTCATAAAAGGTCAACAGAATAACTACTCCGTCGTCTCATTTTGATAATCCCATTCGAGAATTCCAACTTATTAAAGAAGCATAATGCTTACATCAGAAAATATTTGACTTTCCAATTATGGCCTTCACTTTCAAATTTGATTGATGTAGATATTTTCCCTCTAATTTAAACGCAAGGGTAAAAATGAAATTTTTCCTAGATTCTATGGTCGATTTTGTAAAGTGGATATTTGTTTTGGAACCCAAAAATGAAATACGGGACCATAAAAATGGGACGGAGAGAGTACAAATTTTTTCCCGTCGGTATCGAGATGGATGGCCGGATTCGCCTCACTGTAGGGCCCCCAAATCCCAGTTGAATAACCATATCATTGTGGTTGCATTTATGTTACAGAAATGGTCACTGGGTGCACCTTAATTATGCAACAGGTGCGCATATACAAGTGTCGTCTCTAACTTAGGGCGCTAATACAACTCATACGTCCGGACTAGTCTGCGTAGTTGCGGAGCCACAATTCCACCCCACTTTTGGAACACAATTTATTAATATCTTGACGTGATTTGATTATATATTTATTGGTGTAGAACAACTTAATATTTTGATCAAATAGTTGTATGAACCTTGCAGAAATGACTAGTTACAGATTTTAAAAAATAGCATTTCATTGAATTTTATTTAAATAACCACATGAAAATTGGACCAAGTTTTTATTTTTTTTCCACAAAAACTTAAATTACCCAACAAAACCTAGTTATACAACTTTACCCTTATTTTGCTCTTCTTTTTTTTTTTCATAATCTAAATTACCTACAATGATAAGCAGTTATGGCAGTTAACTCAACAGAAGCTTCTCCCTGTATGCACATTAAAGCCAGTTCACGATTGATTCTCTTCTTTCACTATCAAGACGTTCTTGAACAGCCATATTTCCGCCATCAAGAATTTTGAGTTGATCACCCAATTTCTCCCTTTCTTTCTCCCCTGTTTCCCGAATGCACCACGTTTGATCGTCACATTTTCTTGACAGTACTGCTCGCTTAGAAATTCTTGACGGCTTCAAAGCTCTTCAACTGTTCGAAGCTACAACAATGGGAAGGCCCTTTATTCTCAAATTTGATCAAACTCCAGTTACTGAGTTCTATGTGTGCCGTAAATGCCAAACCCACATCGCCCTTGAAGAAGAGCACACGTTTGACGTTGCGAATGTAAACTACCTCTCTCTCTCTCTGCAATTCTACATTGGTTTGTACAAAAATTTTCCCGTAGAACTGTCATAAGTCACAACTGCACCGTGTCACCATCTCTGTAACCAAGGGTACCTCCTATCACAAGTCACACAATCCATTATGATTACAGAAGAGTTATAATGGATTGTGTGCTTTGTGCTTTCTTGTGTGGTGTTTATTTGACTTTAATGCCAAGTTAAACCCAGTTGTATTCTTGAAAATTATGTTTGTTTTCTCAACTTTCTTGACATATTTGTATGATTTAATTTTGGTGAATAGATTTCTTATTATCTCTTGTTTATCGAACAAGCGCAATTCTTACTCACAAAAAAGTAGAGTATAGTTTCTTGTTCTCATCCAGTCTATTTTTTTGAAAAAATAAATTGCAGGATAATGAGCTGAAAGGACCTATCTTTGGAGATGCGTAAGAACTCATCTCTCTCCTAAAATCTTTGGATGCATTTTTTTTTCTTTTTTTTAAGCACCATTTTTTCGAACCTATTATTGTTTCTCCGATACTAATAAGCTCTAGACTCTAGAGTAGTTTCTATAAAATTCTAAACTTGGTGCCCTTATTTTGTGCTATTGGAGGAGAAAATAGTCAATGACTACTTTGAATCAAAGACAAGCTTAGACTCTTTTGTTTCGTTTTTTATTATTATTTGTTGTTGGAATAAAAAACTAAAATATTTTAAAATACTAGAATCTTTTCCATTTTAAGAACAAAATGGTGTTTCCCTGTCCCATAGTGTCCCGTTCGACCCATATATTCCAATTTCCGTACCCATCGATTTTTTTTTCTACCGTGTAAAACATTTTTTTCGATGCATAACATATATGCAGTATCAATTGGTACTCGCTTGAGGAAGCACCAACTCGAAGGATTGGAGACTCCACGGTAGCAGAGATTTACTGCAACAATTGCAGCTATCCTTTGGGTTTCCAATTCGTAAGACAATCCAACTTTCTGACTCCTTTTTCATTTCCTATTTGAAAAGAAGTCTTTCTAACCAAACAATAAATCCTGCAGATTGAAATTCTAGAGGATCTCGCAAACTTAGTCGAGGAGAATTATTTCTTACTGCATTGGTAAGTATTTTTGGGCAAGCATTCCATGTAACTCTAACCAATGTTCTGCTGCTGTAGTCAACTTTTTCTTTTTTTGATCTCTGCACAAAAATTGTCCAGGTCTAAGCTCCTGAAGTGGGATGGATATCAGATCGTTGATCCTTTTCAAGTTGAGGTTGGTCCAAATCCTGTTGAAGTTGAGGATGATGAGGTTGGTCCAAATCCTATTGAAGTTGAGGATGATGGAGACGACGACAACTACTGATCGAAGGGCACTTTCGATTTCACAAAAAGTGAAAGTTTCATGCACCGAATTTGCAATCATCTGTTCTGCTTTTTTCCCTGATTAATTTCTGTTTAGCGAATTTCTTAGAGCATGAATCAAGTAGAGAGTAGTAGCCCGCTAAATGAAAATGCAAGGAGATATTGTTGTTCGATTGAGAACATGTGAACTCATACAGGTTTTTGTATGCTTTCATTGGAAAGCCAGGCATTTTTTTTTACAGAGATTTCAACTGACGTAGCTGGAGCTTTTGAGAATCGAATTCTTGCAGGTTACCGTAGTCTATAAAGAAATGAGTAATCCGTTTTCTTATCAATTTTCAATCATGTGTTCTGTTTTCTTTCACAATGATTGGTTTTAAGCCTTCCAATCCAGTAAGTGCTTGTGTAAATTACAAGAGATGTCTCGTTAGTTGGGTTCTATGCGTAACATGTAGCAGACATTTCTTTATGAAAGAGAAGTATGTCTTACTGCATTCGTAAGTATTTTTTGGGCCACCATTCATTTACATGTAACTCAATACTAATCTTCTACTATAGTTGTGTTCATTGTTTTTTGTTTTTCTGATTTTCAAAAAAATTCCAGGTCTAAGCTCCTGTTTCGGAATGGCAACGACGTCATTCTTCCTGAATAGGAGGTTGATTGAAACAACAATTCAAGGGCAGTTTTGATTCCCAAAAAAATTTGGAAGTTTCCTGCACTGAACTCGTAGTCGTCTGTTCTGCTTTTTTGATCAATTTCTGTTAAGGAAATTTCTTGTAGCATGAAAGAACTAGAGAATAGCAGCCGAATAAATGACTGCAAGGAAATTTCATTGCTCAATTGAGAACATTTACACGTACAAGGCTTCTATTCGCTTTTGAAGGATTCGTCGGGCACTTTTTTTTGTGGCGACATAAGAAATTCGTTGAAGAAAGCGTAACATTATACTGTAAGAGGTTTCATCAAATGTAGCAGTCATTTTTGAGAATCAAACATTTGATCCTGGTATCTGACTAACCCATAATACTTTATAAAACCTCAGAAAAACAAAGAAAAGAGAGGTACTAAAGGAAACTCTGGGTCATCTTTTTGGGAGGCAAGCTGCATCTTGCTTCTGTTCTACTAAACTGGTTTCTAGATGGCATTTTTTCCTGATATTGTCAGTGCCTTGCAAATAGTCCAGTGCTTCGGTAAGCGAATTATGAACAATATGCAATCGGGGTTAAAAATTGCTGGTTCAAATGAAATAGGATCCTCTCCGGTCTAAGACTTGCTAACCATTGACGGGTGACATTCTCCGTATATTTTACATTAATGAATTGAACAAGCAAATGATAAGTTGTTTCTACAGCAGATTGACAGAGAGGGCACTGTGTTGCATTTTTTGTGCATAGTACAGATTTTCTACTAGTTCCATTTAAATTGAAGGATGACAAACCACAAATAAAAAATGATATACCGAACAATACATGTATCAATATATTTATTTATTTATTGGTTAAATAAAAATGAAATCTAAAAACATGACCAAACACCCTAAGCAATACGTTTTGGACAATTCCCACAAGACAAGCAGTTATGACCGTTAGGGCAGTTAACTTAACTGAAGCTTCTCTCTGTATTTGTCTCTCCCCCTTCCTATGTTCAAAATCTTCTTGGACACTGGCCGTACTTCAACCATCAAGAATTTTGAGTTAATCACTCACTTTCTCCCTTTCTTCATCCCATTTACCCTCTGTTTCCCGAAACACCCCACGTTGTTCGACATCGTTCCAAGTACATACCCCCAAACAATTTTCTTGACACTGATTGCTTTCCAAGAATAAAAGAGAGAAATTCTTGCAGCTTCGAAGCTTTTCTACTTATCGAACTACGGCAATTAATGGGGAGGGTCTTTCTTATCAAATTTGATCAAATTCCAGAGAATGAGTTGTACGTCTGTAGTAAATGCAGAACCCACATTGCCGTTGAACGAGAGCGCAGCGGTCTCCATCACGAGCATGTAAAAACCTCTCTCTCTCTCTCTCTCTCTCTCTCTCTCTCTCTCTCTCTCTCTCTCTCTCTCTCTCCAATTCTGGACTGATCTCTACATTTTTTTGCTTAGAACTGTCACAACTCACAACTGCACCATCTCTGTTACCAAGGGTACTTCCTGCTTTAGTTTTTTCGGATTCTTGGTATTGTCCCTTGTATACCACTACATTCTTAATGTAGGATATTGGCAATTGCTAACCAAAGTAATCGATAGCTTGCTTTAATTTTTATATAGCTGAAAAGGCTAAAAAATTCTTTACCGCCTCTGGTTTGCCTTGTGTGGTGGTTTATATGACTTTAATTACAAGTTATTAAATTTTCCGGAATGATGATTCGATGAAGAAACCGCTCGGAAAACCGAGGAGTACTGTTCTTGAACATTAAGTTGTTTTCTCAACTTTCTTGAATTGCCGTATTGAAAGTGCATGAAAATTTTGTGTGATTGAGTAAAGATTTCTTATAATCACTTGTCTTCTGAACAAGCGCGGTTCTTTTGTACAAAAATGTCAAGAATAGTTTCGTATTCTCATCATTTTTTTTTTAAATGCAGGGTAATGAGCTGAATGGAGCCATCTTTCGAAATGCGTAAGAACTCATCTTCCTTGATAAATCTTTGGATGCATGATTTTTCATTTTTAATTTGGAAATGAAAACGCCAGAAGTTGTTTTCCCCTTTCAAATGCCGTAAGTTGTTTTCCCTATTCGTATCCAGTTCTCGATCCAATTTCCATATAAAATGTATATGCAGTATCAATTGGCACACACTTGGGGCAGAACAGAATCGAAGGGTTGGAGACTACGTGATAGCAGAAGTTTACTGTAACAATTGCGGCAATCGTTTGGGTTTCCAATTCGTAAGACTATCCACCTTACCGACTTCTTTCACAATCCCTATGTTTTCGGTTAACATTTGGTCGGCATAAACTCATAAACGGTCATGATCTTGATTCATAAAGTCTGAAAACACATAAGAGGTCATCATCAACTGAGAGCGTGATAGGAGTCTAGTTCAAATGATTTGGTAGTAATGATTTGATACGTCTTCGCCTCCTTTACTACTCCGTCGTCTAAAAGAAAGTGGAGCTGAAGATATCTAAGCCAATTTGATTAACTTTTTTTCAAAGTACTTAGAATGCCAACAGAATAACTACTCCGTCGTCTCATTTTGATAGTCTCATTCGACAATTCCAACTTATTAAAGGAGCATAATGCTTACATCAAAAAATATTTGACTTTCCAATTATCCCTTCACTTTCAAATTTGATTGATACATATATTTTTACTTTAATTTAAAAGTAAGGGTAAAAATGGAATCTTACCTACGTTCTATGGTCGATTTTGAAAAGTGGATATGCATTTTGGAACCCAAAAATGTAATATGGGACCATAAAAATGCGAAGGAGGGAGTACAATTTTTTTCCCGCCCTGGCAGTTATGGCAGTTAACTTGAGGGAACTACATTTTATTGCCCCTGTTCGCGCTGTGGTTTAAAGCTAGTATAGAACTCTCTCTCTCTCTCTCTCTCTCTCTCTCTCTCTCTCTCTCTCTCTCTCTCTCTCTCTCTCTCTCTCTCTCTCTGCTTCAAGCTCTCTTCTTGAAAACCTTCTTTCACCATCAAGAACTCGAGGCCATCTTTTTCTGTCGCCGGCAGTTCATCTCATTTCGCTCCGTTACACGTATACAATCCGTATCTTTACAAGTGCACTTGGCATTTTCACCCTGTTACATGCAAACATTTTCGTGAAATTTCTTGATCAAAGTAACAACAATGGCGCCTGGCTTTCTTACTGTATTTGATCAGACCGATGGGAGTCGTTTCTACGTGTGTCGTGAGTGCCAGGACAACATTGCCTTGTTCCTGGAGCATCAATACAGAGTCCTCGTAAACTCTCTCTCTCTGTCTCTCTCTCTCCCACGCACACACACACACACACACAAGTTTCCATTTGCCACCGTTGATTTTGTACTATCCTAGCTTGCAGCTGAATTGTGTCAATTCTTTGGATTTCTTGGCATGATCCCCTCCCCTGTATATGTAATCAAGTTTTGAGAAGATAAAATTGCTTGAATTTTTTGTTTTTAATTTATCAAAATGCTGAGATATTTATTAATCCTCTATTTGACTGTTCTTGAAGTTAAATTTTGGCTGCTGCCTTTTTAAATCTTGGAACTTTTTCTTTTCTTTTTTGCAACTCTGGAAAATAATATGTTGGAACCTACTTATCGGTTTGGTGGTAAGGCAGATTTACGAACAAAAGATTAGATGGAAAACCATAAAAATTCAAGAATGCCTCAGTTTCTTGAAAATTTTCACCAATCTTCAAAGGAAATATCTGTTTTTTTTTTGGTGGGGGGGAGCATACAAATTGGATTTGATGTTTTGAAAACTGGGTTTCGCATCCGGATTCGTTTCATAGCTCTAAAATCCAATTCTCACAACTCTATTGAATTTTTTCAGGGGGATCCTGAGCTGTACGGAAGCCACTTTGAAAAAGTGTAAGAAATCATCACTCTTGAGAACTCTCTTGATGGAAGGTTATGATTTCGATATGCAATTATAAAACGATATTTTTCTCTGTATTTGATGAGAAATTATATGCATCTAACAAATGCAGCGTGAACGTGCACACGCGTGGTTCAGAACATAATCGAAAGGTTGCAGATTTCGTAGTAGCTGATGTTTATTGTAACAGATGCGACAATCTTTTGGGAACAAAACTCGTATGTCTAATCCACCTTTCTGACTATATTATTATTCACTTTTTCTAAGCAAATCTTCTAAGCAAACTCTTATGTTGTTGATCAGATTGATGTTGCAAATCGCGTTGGAGTACTGAAAAACGGACACTTCCTACTGCATATGTAAGTTCTTTTCTTTCTTCTTTTTTACTACTGCATTGATCCGACGTTTCTCTCTAATTTTTAACACAATTTTGTGACAGGCCTAAACTCCTGTTGTGGAATGGAACCGAAAAGGTCGATGCACAACAAGCGTAATTTGACTACAGCATCCATTAGGTTGTTATGAGGACTAGTACTACTGAAGGGCCATCCTGAATTCACTGAAAAAAGAAGTTTCATACATTGGATTACTAGCAATGTCTCGGTTTTTTGTTTTGTTTTATGTTAGGGTTTTCGCAACCCCACGACACCCTTGCAGATCTTGGAAACAATGAATCACAGAACAGAAAAACAAGTAATCGTGCGTAATGAAAAATGGAAAAGATAGCGAGACACAGATATACGTGTGGAAAACCTCAACGCGAGGAAAAACCACGGGAGCCACACCAGTCCACTATGAAATCGAAATCAAGAGTACAAGTCTTCTCGCAATCTCTTTGAAATCTGCGTTTTCTTTCGCCTCTCTCACTCAGTTTTCTCTGAAAACGTATTGCCCCAATTACACACTAACAGCGAAATAATTAGGTCAGGCCTATAGCCGAAATTACACACCGAGGTCCCTCAAATATCGTTTTCGTTGGGGGCGACCCCCGGTATTGTTGAAGGTTGTCTGCACCCAAACATTTTAGACAATTTTTGTGATTGGTTTAGGCCACAATGCAACTGAGACGTGACCGTACACTAGTTGTTTTCAAGAAAGATGTTTTCTTGATACTTAATTGTTGCAAGATCTGAAAACTGCAGGAAAGCGGTATTGAGATTTTTCAGGTTATTTGTTTTCCCGACATGGGCCCCACATGTGGGCCCCACACCCCATGTGAGTGGGGTTGTGGTTGGTTGTGGCACAAAGTTTGTGTATGTATCATTATTCTTTACCATTTTTTTTACAGGAAATGTAATGACAGAAATTGAAGACCTATGGTCTCTTGTGCTTTTGCTGGCAAATCCCTTGTATTTCTAAGAGAATTGATTTCCTTGTAATAGTTTAGCCTTTTTGGTTATTCTTAAGTGATTAGAAAAGAAGGAAAACCACTGGTTATTAGTCTCCGAGATAAGTTTTGATTAAAAGAAGTTTTTGAGACACAGGAAACTTTTGGTTAAAAAGATGAGGAAGAAAACAAAGGCAAGGAAAAAAATTTGCAAACTCCAGTCCCTAATGCTATGTTTCAATCTTGGTGGACACACACAAAAAGACAAAGGAAAAAGAGAGAGAAAAGGTGAAAAGCACTAATAATGAGTTCGCGGATTCAGAAATTTACGTTTTTTTTTATCGGAAGAAAAAAACGTAAGCTTCATAGTTTAAATTGATGTATCGTAAGCTTCATAAACTAAAATGGGAAAAAGAGAACTACGTAACCAAAATTTCTAGCTATTGGGGTATATTCTTATTTTTAGCTCGAATTTTTTTAAAAAAATTGGTCCGTAGTTTTTTTTTTTTTTTTTTTCAATTGCTCTTGCCAAGACAAATAAAAAACTTGACCAAAAGATTTAAAAGAGAGGGAACAGAGTATCAAAACACACTTACTTTTTAACACATCTCAAATAGGGCCTACTCTTAAAATGAAACCTGCTATGCTATGACCGTTATGACAGTTAACTCAAACGAAGAGCTCGCCCTCTCTCTCTCTCTCTATCTCTCTCTCTCTCTGTGTTCAAACATTCTTGACACCCATATTTTCAGCATCAAGAACTTCAAGTTCATCGATCACTTTCTCCCTCTCCCCTAATTGTTCATGCCATCTATGCTCTGTTTTTAGTTCAATCCCATATTCGGTATAATTGTTCCAACGAAATAGGGAACAATGGGGAGAGTCTTTCTTCTCGAATTCGATAAAGCTTCTGAGAATTGTTTCCACCTGTACCGTATATGCCAAGCCCACATTGCCCTCTGGCCTCTACACAGACTTCGATTATTTCATTGTACTCTCTCTCTCTCTCTCTCTCTCTCTCTCTCTCTCTCTCTCTCTCTCTCTCTCTCTCTCTCTCTCTCTCACAGTTTTTTTTCTTGGAGCCGTTATCGCTGCTGTATTGTTTTCAGATGTTTACTGCTAACAATAGTTGGGGAATCAAATTCGTAAGACTATATAGTATTTGGAGTCCCATAATTTTTCTTTTTCTTTTTCTTTTTCTATACTTTTTCGATATTCATAACCAAACACAAGATTCTGCAAATTGAAGTTTGAAACGATGATACGCGAGTGAAGGAGATGGATTTCCTACTTTGCGTGTAAGTCCTGTTTTAAAGATAAAAGAAAACCATTTGTATGACTTTAACCAATGTTTTGAGGCCATGAATATTTTCATAGCTTTTTCTATTCTTGTTTTACACAGATTTGTTTACAGGTCTAAGCTCGCGATGTGGAATGGAACCCAAGTTGGTGACATAGAAATCAACTACTGAAGGCTCTCTTCATTCATCGGCAGAAAATCGCGATGTGGAATGGAACCCAAGTTGGTGACATAGAAAAATCAACTACTGAAGGGGCTATGAGTATGAGCAAAACTACTGAAGGGCCCTCTTCATTCTTTGGCAGAAAATGAAAAATTCCATGCACTGACTTAGTATTCATCTACAATGAAACAATAGAATAGCTGCCGTGGAAGGGACTCCAAGGAAATTTTATTGTTTAGCTGAGAACATATAATATATACAAGGTTTTTCTTCACTTCCATCGAAAGAAGAATCCCGGAGTTCTTTGGATTCAAACATTTGATCCTGATCATCTGATGAGCCTATAATACTTCATAGCACCATAAAAAAGGATACAAAGAGAGATACAAAAGAAGCACCACAAACAGCGGGGGCAAGATCTTTGTTCATGTATTGCGGGGACAATCTGGTCTGGCTCAATGTTATTCCTGCACAAAATCATCTTTTGAGTTGAAGCATTCAGTAAACATATAGATACATTTTTTGTGTTTAGAGTTAGCAAACATGCCTTTTTTCTAGGGACTGAATTTGCGTTTGTCCCACTGCTGCTTCTGGTTTCACTGGTTTAGGTACGTCTGGTTTTGCTGGTTTAGGTTCTTCTGGTTTGGCTGGTTTAGGTACTTCTGGTTTGGCTGGTTTAGGTACTTCTGGTTTCGATGGTTCTTGGGGTTTGGGTTCAGCACTTGGGATGGTTATGTTCTTTGCCTGCAACATTTTGTGTGTAGTTTAGTATACCTTTTTGTCGACATATATATGGAAAAAAAGAAAAAGAAGAAGAAGAAGCCTAGTAAGTATCCCACCAGATTCCTGAACTGGAGATTGTAAAACAATTGAATGTATCTTTGCTTAGCTTTCTTCTGTTCTTTATTTATTTGCCTCCAAAACCCGTACAAAGATCCCATGTTCAAGACTTTGTTTGCATAGATCTTCCATGTGTAGCTGCAGGTGAAACAAGAATTAAATAAGCTACAAAAAAAAAACAGATGATGTACTTCAAAAAAATATATATATATTTAGGTTCAGATTTTACCATTCGTTTATGCGCTTTAGACCTTCTTGAGATATCTTATCCCAATATTGTGCATCAGCCTTACACTTCTCAAAGAAATCTGCAATCTTGTCACTAGATTCATCGCCAGTGTAAGGATTAATGTGAAAACCAGAGACCCCGTCAACGATGATCTCCGCAGGTCCCCCTTGATTGGTGGCAAAAGTGGGTAACCCACAGTTCATTGCTTCAATAACCGTCAGACCAAAAGCTTCGTACATTGCAGGCTGCACAAAAGCCCCCTTGGAATCTGCAATGCAACGGTACAACTCCCCATTGCGGTACCTGTCAGTTTGAGCTGCAATCCATCTTATCTGACCCTTTAGTTGGTATTTCTCTATCAAAGCATGCATCTTGTTGATTTCTGAGATTTCTTCCCTATCTTTCGATTTGGACGGATCAAAAAATCCGGCCACAATCACCAGATTCACCAAATTCCTTAGCCTTTTGTTCTTCCCATACCATTCGGTCAACCCACTGATATTTTTCACTGTATCAAGCCTTGCCATTGAGAATATGATTGGTTTCCTCTTATCTGCCAAATATCCTCTGTTCCAAGAAACGGTTCAGATTCAATTCCAAAATGTTGTTGGAATATTTTTAGCACCATTAAGATATTGAGTCTTTGACAGATAGACTTACATGTGCTCGCTGTTGTCCACCTTATTATAGAGTAGTTCTTCAATGGCAGGATGAAACGAAGTGAATCGTTTCTTCTTCTCTGTGAAGGGAAAGTAGACCGCTTGTTCAGCCCCAGGAGCAGCAATGTTAAACTTTGGATCAAAGACATTGATGCCCGAAACTACTCTGCAAAGGCCTGGCATTGTAAATGCCATGTGGCTTTCGTACTGTCCGGGCCTTTTCTTGCTGAAAGAGAATAGGAAACTAGTTAGAACTCAATACCTATTCTTGATAGAACTGACAGGTCATAGAACAAACTAACCTTCCTGCAATTTCTTGGAATGTGCTGGCAATGATAAAATCGGCTGAATTCATGGCAATTATGTCAGCTGTGAATTGGCATGAGAAGTGGTACTTTTGATCCAACTCCTTCCATTTGACATCAGAATCTTCATACTTAGTCTTCTCCAAAGCATGAGCAATTGTTCCCTAGGTTTGGAGGGAATGGAACTTAAGATCCTTAACCACTCCAGAAAATGAAAAGTAAAAGTTTTCTCTATGGATTGTTGAGCAATTAACCAGGGTTCTAACCAGAGTGACTCCAAGTTCGTTGGCCATTAGAGATGCCACCAAGTTTCCATCCGTATAGTTCCCAAGTATAAGGTCTGGTTTACATTCGAAGTGTTCAAGGACCTTGGCAGTGGCATCCTACGCATGGGTAAGCAATTAAACAACATATGTACTTAAATGGGGGGAAAAAACCTGCAACACTAACATTGAAAATGGGAAAGTACTTGCCTGGGTAAACTTCTCCAAGTAAGGATAGATATCAAACCGGGAAACCCATTGGCGCAGAACCCCTCTGTCGGTGCTAAATGGGACTCTAAGGATGTGGGAGTGCGTCGTGTTAAGGACTGGCTCAATTTCCTGGTTGCACTTTGTTCCTTGGGCATCTGGTATGAGTCGAGTTACCTGTGGACACAAAAGCAAACCAAGAAAGAGAAGTAAACTTCTAAACTCATGAAGCTTACCCTAAAGGGTTGATAAGTCGGTTCTAGTTGACTTATATGCATAGCTCACCACAAGAATCTGAGGCTTCACACTCAGCCCTTGCTGCTTAATTCTGAGGAGCAATTCTTCCTCTAAAGCTTTCACTTGGTCCAAAATGTAAACAACCTGGCCTCCAGTATCAGGCAAACCAAGGACATCAGACTGGCCAAAGTAGCCATGGACTGAGAATATTACAATCTTGAATAGATTCGGAAGCCTCTTAAAGAACAACTCCGTTTTAATGTGGTCCGGTGCTTGGAGTATCTCTGAAAGGATCCCCATTGTCTCTTTAACTCTTTCAGCATTATCCCCCCACCCTTTCTCAAATCCCCACTCTTTAAGCCTGTCATTGACATAGGTTTTCCCAATGTATGAAACATAATAACTAACAGGTAACAACCAATAAGACTCCATAGTTTATGCATTTTGATAAAGAAATTTGAAGATAACGTTACTTCTGCTCAAAGTTTTGGTATGGGGTGTCCTTTGGGAGAGCAGAAATGTAAACATCAGCTACAATCAAAGCTGTTTGAAGCTTCGCAACGGTGTTGAGAGTCTCATTGATCATAAGATTCTGAAGAGATTGGAAACAAACAGATTACCCATTAGTATCTATTAAATTCTGCCTTGGATTATCTGACTTTGGTTGAATTTTTTCCCAGTAATTAATAAGTATGGATTTTGCATACCTCCCCGTGATGATCAAGGGCTAGTAAGTAATCAAGCAAAGACTTTGCATGCTCAAGATCCCCACCAGTCTTTGAAGCCACGAACTTTGATATCAAATCCAACCCATTTCCAATGCAAGAAGAAAGGGTTAGCCGTGGAGTAGAGAAATCAAATGCTTCAAAATCTACTTCCAATGCATTTTCATCATTGGCCCTGCATATCAAACCATTTAGTATGCTACAATCGATAAATCACAAGAAGTATCATTCACAGAGATGAGATTCACACCAATTCTCATTGTAGATCATTTCTTTGATCTTCAAGTAGTCCTTAGCAGTAATAGCATCCACTTCTAAATCATCGGCATTCACCTTAAAGAACTCCCATAAACCAGGGTTCCGCCTTACTGCCAAAGCAACATAAGGTGGAGTGACAGCCGCCTCCTGCAAATTTTCAGATGAAATCAAATTAGTCTACACAAACACCTACATGCAGGTCATGTGTATTTTCGTGCACACACAAGCACACATATATACATAGAAGACGAGAGTAACTTCAAAGACCTGAGTAGAACCCATGATTGAACCAAGTAAACCCTCGAATACTTTAGCTCTTTCGGCCTTGTCCTCGATTGCTTTCTCCATTTCTTCCATTATTTGATGAGGTTTCATCAACCTTTTCCCCATTTCAATAAACCTTCATTTTCCAAACATAGGGGAAAACAAAATCCTATTTTGTAAGCCAATCTATATAAGCCAGGACTTTACATGAGTGAACAACTTGGGAAAATTCATGAGTAAATATGAAATGCATACCTAGCAAAGCATCTCTTCATGTGGTACCGGCTCTGCCTCAGAGCATCAGACAACCCATCTGCTGTTGCATTATTTGATTTCTGAAGCAGAATTCCAGAAGCCATTTTGATAGAATGTTGCTGATGGCTTAGAAAGTTGAATGATTTTGAACTTCACGAAAAATGATTCCTGTGTCTTGTTGCCATTGAGATAAGAGCATATATACAGAGGGAATTGATAGGACTAGTGGAAGAAGAAAAAGAATATTTCTTGTTGTGGAGTCTAGGAAAGTAAGACTGGAAGAAAGAAAGGAATTTAACATCATGGAAAGCAAATCTGGGATTTGCCTTTTTGCGATATTTCTTAAATGGAAGTAGAGGAAAAGTATGTTTGCTTGTTTATATTTCCTTTAAGATGGGTGAACTTTTTGTTCTTTTCTTCCAAACCAAGCTTCAATAACTTGTAGCCACATGATGGCCCATCCCAAAAACAAACCAGCAGAAACTAAAAAATAAAAATGAGATCAGACAAGACTCATTGAGGTAAACATAATTGTATAATGACTCCTTTTAACATGGAAAAGCTACTTTAAACTGTTATCCAGTTACGAAAATCAGCTACTCTAATGAAAGAATCACAGAAAGGTTCCCTACTGAATAACAAGAGCTTTATTCATACAACCAAAATACGAGACAAAATAATTCAAACCTCTGTGTGTAGGTTTGGATGCTAACAATTGCATCAATATATGTATGAAAACAGGGCCGGCCCAAGGTATTTGGGTGTCCTAGGCCCCATCGTCAAAATAGTGCCCCATATATTTTTACAATTAAACAACGATAATAGAATAATTTATTTATAGAATTAATATAATTATTTTAGTTTATATTGAAGAATAAACATGCTTTGGTTCCACGAGTATAGAAGTCTCCTTTGATTGTATTTGACACATGTTTAATAAATAGTACCTTCAAATTCCTATAGTTGAATATTTTTTAACAAATAAATACTTAAAACACTTTAAAACAAAGTGTTAGGACAATACTCGAACTCAGATAAAAAAGGTATAATACATTTGACTTTGCAAATGGACAAAGTATAGCATATTTATATATATGTTGCTCGAAAAGATACATTTTTTTTTCCTATTAGACCAAAAAAAAAAAACCCTACTGAAGCCTAATATCAATAAATTATGAGGGTGCCCCTTAAATTTTAGGTTTTCGGAATGCCCTAGGCCTACAGCTTGGGCTGGCCATGTATGAAAAGTGTATAGACATATGCAAAAGTGTCTTGGAATATGTGAGATATGATTTGCAATACTTAAATATCTCTGACTTTATCTCTAACTTAACCAAGAACCAATATGCGGCAGTTAGTTGGACCCATCAAAAAAACAACAAATTACACTCTGACCCTTTAGATTCCTATCAATTACAAGGACTACCTTTGAGTTCCTGAATTATATGCATATCCTAACTCCAAAGGGATACGACTTAATGAGATTTGAGTAGGAGAAGAATCTAACCGGGTTTTGATTTATCGGGCGGAAATTCAATTGAAGCTGTAAGTCACTCAACCTCACTGATGGCAAGACAACTTCCTGCCCACCTATTGTAGGTATAATTTCTTAAGGACACCTGCTTTGGTCGAAGAATACCACTTCAATTAAAGTATTACGATGCTTTGCAAATTTCCACGCTCATAGCTAGTATCAGAGATTCAGAGTTACTAGCCCAACAGTCTTTTCAGTTATATGCAGCACGAACCTGCCCCCGTTTTATCATGGACACAGATCCTCCAACGGTCTTGTTGGACAATTGCCGGATTCATTTGATATCAAAGAAGTTCACTTTTAGAGCCCGTTGAGATTATCAACCGTACCACAATTGTAATCTCTGCCTCTTAGGTGGTTTGTTGGCTACTTGCCCCCATACATTGTATATACTCTCAACAGATAGTATAATCATTGTGGAGGCAAATCAAGGGAATGAAGGCTGGCCTTTGTGCAGATTGCAGACCCTAGTATGATCTGCTGTCAATGCCATCTCTGACTCTGACATGCATTACCTTTTCTTTTTCAATTTTTTTGCTATTGTCATTTTCTTATTCCCGAGGAGTGATGATTTTGAAATCTCACGTCACGGAACGAAGATATCTGATGTAATGCTTTTAGTCTACAAGATCATTTGCTCCACAATGTACAGGTGGGATGTTTTATAGCATTGACTCCGTGCAACTTGAATAAATTCCCATGGTTCAATTGCATAGAACAAGGAAGCTTCATATCATCACGAGTTTTACACATCCCCTCCCATCCAATCAGAGGAAAACAATCCCGAATGAAATACAACTGTTGATAAGAAAATTCGTATAAATCTTATGGTTAAAGTTACTAACGAAAATACATCCCAAATATTATGAGCAGAGGCAAACCACGAGGTAAAATTGTAGGTGGAACATGTCAGTTGGTTTGATCAAGCAAGTGAATCCAATATTTCTTCAGTTCCTCTCTCATTTTGTATATCCTTGCTTTCAACCCTTGTGTGCATGTTGTATGCGTATACTTCTCCCGTCGAGCAACTGGAATGCAGAATAAGAGAGCTCAGAGAAATAATATCGTTGTTGAAGTTGTAGTGTACTTAAGAACCTCAAGATACAGCAAACATTGTCAAGTTACTCAAAAATATACCTGACCATCCATTTGCATCAAGGCTTTGGCAGCCGCAGTCTCAGAACTGAACTGCACAAATCCATATCCTTTTGATTTTCCAGTCACATGATCGCATATAACTTTCACTGAAAAGCATGAATATGCAAATTGCCTTAAAAGAACTTCTCAGGTACATAGAATCCTTCAAGGGTATTGTGGTTGGGTTATATCACCTTGGATTATTTCACCATGCTTTCCAAAAGCATCTTTGAGAACATTTTCATTGGTATCATAAGAAAGCCCTGCAAGCAATACAAAAGTTGAGCACATTACAAGGAGTAAAGAAAAATAACTTGTCACATTATGAATTGAACTGAACTTTCTTTCAAGAAGACTAACAACTAAGGGAGAAAATGCTAAGAAATGCAGCAGTAGAATAATGAGACTCCGTCGCAAACAAGCAAGGGAAGCAACCTTCTCGAAATACAAAAACACACGGAGAAAATGTCAGGAACATGCTTCTCAAGATTTCACCACTTCAATTTTCAGTTTTCAAAATGACAAGAAGTACATTATCTACCTTGTGTACAGTCCATCTCTCAAGCCCACGCGGCCATGCCTTGTGGATTCAACTACCTTCTTCTTCTTTTTTATTGGCATGTATTCAATTACTTGCCAAATCATATAAGCCAATATAAACTCCAACTCTACTCATTTTCTTTATTGCCACATATTTAAACTGTATGGTTGACTATGATCACTCTTTGGAATCAATTAGCCTTTAGTTGTCACTACTTTGCTCTCACATAACCACTTCACTGTGGCCGGCAGCCTATGTAGACCTAAGACGATTCAAGGTTTCAAACATCACCCAGAAACCAAGTCCAACTCAACAGAATATAGTGCTACTTGTTTCGGATGTTCAATCAAAGCTACACGAAATGCAACAGACAAGCTACACGAATCTATGATTGCGCAGGTAAGAAATTTTGATCTTGTGAATTTGACAAGCTATGAGATAGAGAGGGGGGAGACCTCCGACGAACAATTTGGTGCAGGAATGGCAGGATGCAACCCATCTGGCGAAGGGGGACGAAGGGGAAAGACGAAGACAACCACTCCACTGCATTCCGGCGTAATTAACGTGCGCTCCGCTCGAACTCCGTTTGGCGCATGATAGCCAACGGCGAAACTATCCTCTTCCCAGATATGGAGTCCGGATAGTGCGTCTGGCAGATCGAGTGATAAGCCCATTTATGAAAGGCCCAATTTTGTCAAACCCATTAAAGCCCAACATGCGGACATCAAATGACTGTCTTACCAAGCCCACCCCCGTTTAGAAATTGCAGAAAATAAGAGAATAATAAAGAGAACAGTGAAGGAGTAATTGAGCTAGCAAGTGGTAGCTACTAGCTAGCTTGGTAGAGCTCTTAGATGCTCCACAAATTCACATTGCATTTCGAAATCAAGTCTAATCCCCCCTTCCCTCATGTGGATTACTCCCTCCGTCACATTTTAAATGCTCTCTACGTATATCTGTGTCATTTTCAAACGTTTATATCTTTTTATTGATAAGATTTTTAAAATTTTGTCTAATAAAACTAATTGAGGTCTATCAAATAAGATTCATATTGTATATAAAATATATTATAGAATGAAAACTATAAGAAATTTTTAAAAAACACGCATTACCGTAGAAAGCATTTAAATTTGGACGAATAAAGTAATAAATTAGGAATGACCAATGATCATTTTTTAAAAAAAAGAGTAATTAAGCCTTGTTTTCCCATTTGATAAAATAAGAATCTCATAAAATTAATAGGTTAATTTTGGCAAATGAATAGGTTAATTTTAGCAAATGTAAATTTTGTGAGATTCCAATTTTATCAGATGAGAAACAAGACCTTAAAATGAAAAAAAAAACATCAATAAAACCAATGATCTCAATTTTCTTTTTTTTCACAACACAATATTAACATCCCTTTTTTGTTATTCTCTCATCTCTTCATTATTAAGATGGAAAATTAAACCGAGGATCTCAGTTTTTAATGGAAAAAAACATCAATAAAAGAAAAGCAAAATTTGAACTCTCTTTCCTTCACTGTTTTTTTAACAAATCCAAGCTCTCAAATGCAAATCAGGGATTCAGAGCTAGATAAGTCCAATTGCTTGGCAGTGGTATGCAAATTTATTTAGACAACCCAGGGCTCGTTTGCACTTGTGTTTTGTTGACCATTTGCAAACATATTACCAAGTAAAGTAGATTAAACTGAGTTGTTCATCCATTGATCCAAAAGAAAATCCTGATAGCAGAGTAATTACACTAGCTTTTCCTACCAATTTCACCACATAACAACAAAATAAGTCATAACCCAAAAATTACATCTGAAAATCATATAGAACTGGGTTCATTACTAGCCTTGTCTATTCTAGCCTAATGACTAAGCTGATTTCTTGGGAGATTTGGTGGCCTTGGAAGGAGATTTGGGTTCCTTGGTAGCCTTGTCGGTCTTCTTTGGCAACAGAATTGGGTTGATGTTTGGAAGAACACCACCGTGGGCAATGGTCACACCAGCAAGCAATTTTCCCAACTCTTCATCGTTCCGAACCGCGAGGAGCAAGTGCCTTGGGATGATTCTGTTCTTCTTGTTGTCACGGGCTGCGTTTCCAGCCAACTCCAGCACCTACAAACAAACAAACAATACAAATTAGAAGGAGAACATTCAGATTTACTTTTTCAATGGAAGCTGAGAAAGTTCAGATTCAAATGTATCGAGAGAGAGAGAGAGATGTACTTCAGCGGCGAGGTACTCGAGGACGGCGGCCAGATATACCGGAGCGCCAGTTCCGACGCGCTGAGCATAGCGACCCTTCTTCAAGTACCGGCCAATCCTGCCGACGGGGAACTGCAAACCGGCCTTGATGGACCGGGTGACCGGCTTAGCCCTCGGACCGCCTCCCTTCCTTCCTGCTGCACCCTTCTTAACTTTTCCGGCACCTTCCATCTCTCGGATCTCTCTTGCACGTCGGAAAAACAGTGAGTGATTTGGAGAAGTTTGAAAGAGCGTTTTTGGAATGAGTGAAGAATCAGCGGGGACGATTGAGTTATATATAGAGTTTTCAAAGAAGCGGATGGTAATTTTGATCTCGACTGTCGATTCGCTTAAATCGACGGTTGTGGGTAATTTGTTGTCGATCCGTGTGACGCGAAATGGACCAATGGGGAGCCAGCGTTTATTTGAAAATTTCACATACTCCTAAATACTATTTCCCGCCCCAAACCACACGCCTTTTTCCCTCCGTGGTGGGTGGGTGGGTGGGTGGTGCTTGAGGTAAATTAAAAATAACATGGGAATAATTTCCCCTGCACATTGTTTTACATTTATATCCTGGATCCGGGGTGCATGTTGTCCATTTGGGAACAGCATGCATGTTGTCCGATCTGGGCCGTCCGTGCTCGGCGATGGACGGCTCGGATCACATCTTGTCCAAACACATCCGAACCGTCAGCTACCAAACAAATCCGACCCGTCCATTGCCGAGCACGGACAGGACAGCCCAGATTGGGGACAACATGGATGATGTCCCTAAAAGGGACAGCACCATCCCCCAATTCTTATATCCTTATTTGTTTTTTTACATATAGGTAATAGGTATTTACTACAGTAAATATTTGGTACTAATGAAAGAATTTGGAAAATACACATGATTAATGAATATTCTTAAGATGAAGAAGGAACTCTTGTCGCCGCCAAGTAAATGATAGTTAAACAAGTTTATACATAAATAAGTTATTAAGCTAACAAATCAGAATATTAACGGCGATATATGAATCGAATAAGCTGAGGCATATATTCTTCAAGCTTGATCTTAAAACATACAAAAACATGTTCGGTCTTAACTTACTCATTAGAACAACAATTCTAAATGAACATTTAATCGAGCCAATTTTGAGTGGCGGGATTTTTTTAGATATTATAAATAAAACGATTCAAATATATCAGTTCGTTGAGACTTGGTTTGTGAATTTGATGCTATGATTGCTATACAACCAATCAATCTTGAACCTTGAATGATATTTTGTAGAGCCAACACAAAGAGGTTAGGTCTTTTACCAATCCTAACATAGAGTCTCGACAACTTTCGTAAAACGACAACTTAAAATATATTTTTAAAACTTTTTTGCAAATTAATACAAGATACGAGTTCTCTCAGTTTATATAGAAAAGATAGAATTTGTTTTGATAAAAGTACATGATTTTTAAGTACTCATTTTATGAATCGGACAATCATTTTGGAATGGGTGAAGTAGTGTTTTTTTCATCCACCTACTATTGTCTATTCATTTCAACTACAAAAACAAACTTATTTCTGATTCATAACATATATGCATCTCTTGTCTACCAATCTTTTACCAAAAAATCTTATCCGCCCTCCAAATGAGCGGGGTGAGTTTTTATGGGATGATTTTACCTTTTCATGATCAAAGATTATCCTTCATCAGCTTCTACCAGTAACTCATATCTCATAAACCAGTTACTGCAATATTTGAATGACTTACTCTCCCAACATAACACAATAATAGCGGATTTTGATCTTCCAAATTTCACTCATCCCAAAGATAAAACAAGACGAATTTTTTGTTGCCATTCCGCAGCAAGATTTGGATTACATTACTGCATTAAATAGAGACCAATCATTTACATTTAATGCAATAATTGGACCTATTGAACAAAATGAATGTGGCACCTATTCCGTTGATGGCCCTGGAGGTATCAGAAAAACATATTTGTATCATGCTCTATTGCCATCGTTGAGAAGCCAAGCTCGTGTTTCTCTTACAACAACATTGTCTGGTATAGCAGCTACCTTAGTGCCTGGTGGAAGAATTGCTCATTCAATATTTAAGATCACCTTAAATCAATATCTATCTTATGTCTGTTCAGTCAGCAAACAATCCCATTTGGCTGAGCTAATTCGACGTTCATCAATAATATTGTGGGATGAATCAGCAATAACAAACTGTTTGGCCATAGAAGCACTAGATGGAGATTTTAAAGGCATTATTGGTGTGGATACGACTTTCGGAGAAAAAAGTTATGATTTTGGGTGGTGATTTTAGACAAGTGCTCCCTGTTGTACCTAAAGTAACGAAGGCAGCAATAAAATAATTGAATGCGAGCGTGCCAGAGAGAGTTTCAATCTCCTCCCTCAGATTAACTTTGGAAAAACCAAATATAATCAGGCAATTGTGTTTTAATGGTTCAAATACCTCACTTACGAGGATTTTTCTTTCAAAAGTGAAGAAATACAAACCAATATACTTAGGAAATTAAAGAACAAACAAAGAAACAAGATACTTCGATTAACAAATCAAAGATAAACTTACTTCGAAATTGTCTTCAACTTCAAATACAAGATATTGAAAACCTCGAACAGATGATTGTTATAAGAACAACCGAAATTAATCCTAACTACTTCCTAATCCACTTCCTACACTACTTCGAACTGGGTTCGAAATCCTAAAACTACTTGCCAATGAACAAACCAAACATCATTTGTTTGATAGCTGTTTGTTGAAGATTTGTCCGGGGCTTTTCTCTCTTCATTCTCTTCTATTTATAAATGCTACTTGTTAGTTGGATTTCCCGCCCAATGAATTTGAACTTGGCTTGCTTCGAACTCCATATTTTGAATTGGCAGTTTTCTTCTCTCCCCCACGTCGGAATTTGAACTATTGTTAATCTTCTTCTAAAAGCTTCTCATTGAATCTGCACCGTTGCTTGAACTAACCCAAATGATCACCACTTAAGGAGATAACTGCCTTTCAAGATATAATCCACGTGTTCTAACTGCTAATTGCTTTGTATCATGGGTTTACACGTGGATTTTATGCATCTGGCGGTTTAAAACCATGACTTCGATGTTTATTTTCCGTATTGACAATTCTTTATAACTGCCAATAACTGCTTTTCATTTTGAGAAATAATACGACATCGTATTTACTCATTTTTCTTTCCGTAATCTAGTGTATTTTCATTGACAGATATTTGCCAACGTTTGGCATCCTTAATTACATGTCAATTAATTATTGGATTTGTTAATTTTATATGTAAATAGTTACTTTGTCCACGAAATTGACTTATTACCAAAACTAACTTGAGTTTAAGTTATTTCCACCGCCAGTGCCCAGTGGAAACAAAAGTTTCCTCCAAATCGATTGCATTGCGCCATGTGTCCAAACAATGGTCCCAAATAGCAGAGCATACACATGTGGCGGAATGCAATCGATTTTGAGAAAACTTTTGTTTCACAGGGGGTGGAAATAATTTAAACTCAACTAACTTATTACTTTTACGTGACAAATCATTCTCTAACAACACACCAACTCAAACTTATCCAATAAGCCAATTGGAATAATGAGTCAGAACTGGAACAACCTATTTTAACAAGAAAAAATAAAAATTATACTCAAGAAAGATAAGTAAACTATTGTCTCCCTCCGTCCTATATTGTTTGTCCACTTTCACTATTTGGGACCTTTTACAAAACTGGCTATATGTTTCAATTTGTAATATTCTTTTATGTAATATACACCTTGTTTGATATATTCTCAATTTGCTCTATTAAAAAAAATTACAAAATTATATAAAACATCATAGATTATGAGATCTAGGTAATTTTTTGAAGGGCAAATATGTCAAAATTAGACAAATAAATTAGGACAGAAGAAGTATTAGTTTTACACCCTGACTACTTGTCTGTCGGATATGCCACACAAGAGCCTCCCCTCCCACCCCCAGGATAAGCTTATCCAGGTGGGCGAAATTATCGACGTGCCTCTTAGACCTCTTCAAATTCTTTTTGTGTTCTTATTACAAGGGGAATCTAAGTAAACCCTCGCAGTACCTTTGTTCCAAAATGATTGTCTGACCCGTAAAACGAGGACTTACATGTATTTTTGTTGAGAGTAATTTTCAAATTTTTTCTAAAATTACTAGATGTCAACAAGTTCTCTTAGTTTATACAAAAATGTTAGAATTCATTTTGATAAAAACAGATTTTTTCTAAGTACTCTTTTTACGGATTGGACAATCACTTTGGAACAGTGGAGTAGTATATTTTCATACATCCATTTCAACTACAAAAAAATATTTTTTTCCTCACTTCTAACGTACACCTCTTGCCTACTAATTTTTTTCCCAAAGATCTTATCCGCCCGCCAAATGAGCCTTATGAGTTTTTATCCAATTAACAAAACACTAAACTATTCCTCTACATAGAGGTGCACATACCTCGGGCCGTGCCGGGCTTATACTGATACTAACGAGACTTGTGCATGCCCAAGCCCGACCTATTAAGAATCGGACTTCATTTTATATTCCCAAACCCAGTCCAATTAAAGATTTATTTCCCATACCCGCCCAACAAGCCCATTTATTTTTTATAAAGCGTGATATCACAAGCATAAAAAAATCAACTACAACGATCACAAATTATAATTCATAATTCGGAATACTTAAAGTTTTATTTTCTCGCAATACTATTACAAATAAACCCATAAAATATTATGCTTCAATAATTAAATTGTCTCTCAAAAGGCAATAAAAGTGTTCAAAAAGTGAAACTCTCCAACATTCATAAAGCTTGACATGCAAAAAAATTACTATATTCAGGCCGGGCCGGGGTCGGGCTGGACCTTGAGGATTTTCTCAAACCCTCTCGTTAACTAATCGGGCTTAAAATATGAACGCGGCCCAACCCTATAGACCTAAATATATATCACAAAGACACAAACCCTAAAAAAATCAGGTTGGGTTGGGCAGGCCACCAGGCCGGTGTGCACCCCTACCTCTACATAAACACTCTGTTTGGCAAAGAGATATACGAGGGCGACATGGGGAGAGGCCGGATATACTTATATGGGTTGTATATTTGGCATTTGTTCAGGTTTTATTGCCTGAATATAATTTGGTTTGGATTTCTATAACCCCTTGGTGGGGGGTTTAATTTGGACACCCCCAATCCAATATTACATGCACCCTTATTTTTACCATTTAATCCATTGGCCCCAATCCAATATTACATGCACCCTTATTTTTACCATTTAATCCATTGGCCCCCAACCGCCACCACCACCACCACCACTTTTAATTTTTTTCCCACCACCACTTTTTATTTTTTTTGATTTGTTTATTCGGGACAAAATAGTAATTTCATACAATTATACATTATCCAACCCCTCACATCTCCTTAAAAAAAAAAAAAAAAAACCAAACCAAGTAACTTCTAATCTCTCTGTCTAAAATAATACCCTTCAATCATATCCAACTTTTTTTTTTGTCTTTTTATCGAAATTATATCCACATCTTTATCACATTCTTATTATATATCCCCTCCCCCATTAAAAAAACATAGGCCGAAAGTGTAAACAGCCACCAGCCTACCTGTCAAGGATTGGGCTTGATCTTTCTAACCCAAGTACCATAGCCCTCCCCTACCAGAGTACCAGGTCCTGGCTAAAAAGAGGCCTGGAGCGGCCTTTCACGGGCTGGGCCGAGATGGCGATAACTGTTCCAGGTCAACGCCCACGCACTGATCTAAATATATATTATTATACGCACCAGAGACTCGAAGAAGACTACCCAATAGAATTGTTCCTATTTTTACCCATTCCGTTCTCATCGATCTTATCCATCCCAGATATTTTCCCAACTTCTCATCATCTTGTGCTGCAAATTCACAGATCCGAAACACAGTCACTGAATGTACGCATCGATTAGGGTTTCGTAACAGCTCGGCCGGACGGGCATCGGCCAAATGTGTTCGTTGTTGCAGAGGTCCAAGTCGACGATGTCTCCATTCGCACCTCCTTTCATCGGCCGTTCGTGCTCGCATCGTCTTAAGCATCTCCATAAGCGGTTCGGTCGTGGTATATTGAGTTAACATTGGGCCTTTTATTTACCAACTTGTACGAATTTGCTCGCGTGATTATATATCCGATAGGGATTGATCTTGAAAAGGTTTAGTGGATTTTCCTGTTGTTTTCTCGAGTTATTTTGTGTCAGTTACGATTTCGTAAGCTTGATTGGACTGGATTCGATTCGATTAGGCTTCTGTTTGGGGGATCTGGACGCTGTTGAATCGTGTGCTAAGCATATTTCTTCACTGCGAGAGGTAATTTTTTTGTTTCATAATAGACTGCAAGAGGTTCTTGACTATATTAATTTGGTATTTGTTAGTGATTTACTTGAATATTGAAAGAGTAGTGCCCGTTTAATCGACCGGATTGGAAATGAGACTGTATTGAAATCCCGCGGGTGTTTATTCTGTTCACCAACTTTGTAACAATACCCACCTTGTATGGTCCTCAAGCTGGACCCTTCCTTGATGTTTAGATCCGTCATTTTATAGTTGATTATATTTTAACTTCTCTTGCAAAAATCAGTATAGATATCTCTGAGTGGCTGATTGAATAGTATTTCTTGGTCTGAATTTGGTAATAATTCAGTCAAATGATTTGATCAAGCATCCAATGTCTAATTGAGATTTTTATTTTTATTTTCTGAGGAACGTTAAAAATTTAAGGTTTACAAAATGATCATCATCAAGGTTGGACCCGTTGTAGATTTCTCACAATGTGAGACATGTTTAGGTGGGTGAACAAAATGGCACTCGAGTTACATGTCTGTTGGATAAACTATCCTACAAAACATGGGATATAAAATATCCTAGTATGTAGCATTACTATTTCCCTCACTATTATTTCCATTTGACGACTTATTCTCGGAGATTATGTCTGATTAACTAGTCACAGCATAGGTTGATAATCACCTGACCCCTTCTTTATGCAGGATTAGAAGTTTCAGTTTTCAATTCATGGATGTTGTTGGCCCAGTGAAGGAAGATTTTGTTGGCCATAATGACTGGGGGCCGTTGTGGAGAAACTGTAAGCGTGGTAGCGGCAACTTGAGTAGTTTGGTGGCGGAGCTTGGGATTGCTCTTGAAGATGCTCTAGTTTTGTTATCTACTTCTGCTTCACCCTTGGAAAAGGAGGAAGATAGGGAGGGGTTTATTGTTGATCAGGATGAATCTTTGATAGGAACACCACAAAATTGTGTGGGAGAGCATGAGGGGCTGCTGTGCTCCATAAATCTAGATTTATGTGGTGTTCCTGCGAGCGGGGAAGACAATATTTCAAATACAGCATCTGATGGACTAAGTTCTTTGAAACCTGGCAATCCAACCAGTACCAGCATTACATCTCTTCCGGTAAGCTTCTGACTCATCATCACGCTGTAAGGTGGAAGTACTTCGATTTTCTAGTGGGAATTTTACAGTTTATCACTGTTTATATCATATCTACATGCATATAGAGTGCCTGCATTATATTAAAGAGATTCTTCATGATCCTTTTATTAATTTCTCAATCTCTGTTTGGACTTGAGATCAGACAGATGATTGTAGCTGCAACCATTTTTAGAAGGTGCATCGTGTTATCTAAATTTAACACATTGGCACGCTGTTGTACTAGAAATGATGCCTCTGGAGAACGGCAAAAACAAAAAAACATTTTATTCATATTTATGGGTTTTTTGCTGGTATTCAGGTTTATGATCTTTTATGTGGCCTTGCCATATATTCGTTTCATTTTATTTGGTATGCACATTCAGAGATGGATCCCACCGATTAAGCAAAGTAGCTTACACATGGAGCTAATATACGGGCAATTTTGTTTATCTGATACATTAAGCTTCTCCTCCTGCTAGTTCATCTCGCTTATGCAAAGACACATTTCTTTATGTTGTGATTATTTGATATTTGTCTTCAAAATGTTGAGCATTCTATTTTCGTGCCAGGGTGCTCCACCCTGTCTTATTTTCTCTGCCTCTATTTCGATCATGATATATGACGTAATTGCAGTTCTGAATTCTGATGAGAACTTTTCATTCGTTCTTTTGGATTTAGTCCGTGAATGTACGACATTTTGAAAGTTTTGCAGTGTACATTTATCTTATGCATGTTATTTTCATATAAAGCTATCCTGGATATCCTGTTGAACAAGAACTATGCTTCTCATTTTGCAGAACATTTTCCTTGAAAAACCTATGATTGCCCTTGTTCTTTTACCTTTTCCTGATGGTTTGATTTGTGATCCACAGTTTGTGTTTGAGCATTCAATGCAATGATAAACATAGGGCCCATTATTCATTCGGATAAATTCCCCTTCGCTTCTCAAGATATTAGCCAAATTTTGATTTCTGTTGTTGCTTGTTTTGAAACTTCAGTTGCCTAAAGTCTAAGGTGTCTCCTGTTGTCTCATAATGTTCGTTTTCCATCAATTTTCTGCTCATCCAATTTGTTGCAAAATGATTTTGATATTTCTCCTCACCATTTATTCTCCGATTTCTTTGAAGGTTGTCTCTTCTATGAAAGGGAGTCGTGAGAAACGAGGACTGCATGTTGAGAACCTAAGTGTCCGTTGGGCTCCTGATGTTTACGACCCAACGCCTACATCCCAATGTCACACAGTGAAAAGCTACAACCAGCATTGCCCCAAAATGTCCAAGAAGAGTAGCCGGCACAAGCACAAGGGAAAATCTGCACGAAGCAATAGCGTTGACAAGAAACACCGGCGTAAAAGCTCATCAAGAGTTGCCAGCTAGTACTAGTTATATAATCACGATGGGGTTTTGTAGATTTTGCTGTTTCCTGAAACGATTTCTAGTGCACTTTTTTCCTGGATTATTGCATCTTGCTTATGGTTGGCACATCAGACATCCACCACAACCAACATGTTACACTGCCTTTCTACTCTGCGCAATAAATAACGAGAGGTATAATGATGTGATAATCTGTTGTTTTGTTGTACGGACTAAGAACTCTCGACGACCTAGTATGTATCGCTTGTAAATAAATTGTCTCTTTTGTGTATTTCCTTGTAAAAAGATTGATATTTTGACAATTATGTGTCTTAATTTTGGGCAATATTGTTGGCGGACCTTTTTGTAAGTGTTTTGTGGAATTTTACACACGGTTTGACTAGACTTTTAACCATTTGTTTCTATTGTTTGAATGATTCCTTGACATTTCATTTGTTACTTTCAACTAATGAACAGTCAAGATGGGATCTGTGCTGTTCAAGAAAGAGAAAAATCAAATATGATTTCAAATTGGAAGAATCAAAGTAAATTTTTGTTCTATATGTATGGGTTTATTGCTTTGATGATTGCAGAGTAATGGGTGTTGCAAAAGTTTTAACCTAATTACTATGTAATTTTTTTTTCTGCATGTAAGTTTCGCTTGGATTTGATTACTACATAATGCATATGGTGGGAAGCTGGGGTTCTGTTTTTTTGTTTTTTTGGCCATTCGACATACACCAGTGGGGGGGTTAGCGGAAGAGGGAGTTAGTGAGTTTAGAGGGGGTCTAGAAGCCATCTATAGCCCTAAGCCCCAAACGCCTCTGCCGAAGCTCGAACCTTGGCCTCCCTTGGGGGAGAACTAGGGGATGACCGCTAGGCTACAAATCCTTGGTTAGCTGGGGTTCTGTTCATTGCTTGGTTTTGCTCAAGTATAGGTCATTTAGAAGAAATATAAGGTCCTTGCAACAGTTGATAATGGCAATTTCATTTCCGACTCGAACGCTAATGTGAATAAATAGTACTTGTCACGAGGCCATGTCAAAATAAGGGGCTGTTGGCTTTTCAATTTTTTGGTTGTCTTTATTTTTTTTCTTCCCGCGTTTGTTACGTTTGCATTAAAATTTTGTGAATTATTGGTGAGTCTCGATGAGAATAATCGGAAAAGTAAAAAAATTATGAGAATTATCCAAATATTTTGGGAAATATTTGTGGAACAACCCCTAAAAGTTGCATATTACACTAATCCTTTGGACGTGTTCATATTTGTCTCAAATGGAAAAGAAGTGGGAGTCAAAATTAAGAGTATGCCATGCTAGCCAATTTTGCAAGTTACAGCGAACAGTATTAGTTGTATCTAAGCCAAATACTAGCTTATACATATAAGCGATAAAAACAATATTAGTAGGGGCCGGTTCCCCTCAAACTTTAAAAAACACCTTACTCTTCCAGACCCCAATGTGATGTTCTGAACCGTTGATCTTGTTTAAATGAGTAAAATAAAAGGTCCTGCAAAATTTTAGCTCAATCGGATATCGGTAAGTTCTTCATTTAAACAATTTTAAAAACACTACTTCCTATCACAGTTTTTGCAAAACTGTTTGGATCAAGCACTTACCGATATAAAATTGAGCTGAATTTTTGCAGGACCTCCTATTTTACTAATTTAAACAAGATCAACAGTTCGGAACATCACAGTGGGGATCCAAACAAAATCGAGTGTTTTTTTATGTATTTTTTTAAGTGTGAGGGGAACCGGCCCCATACTAGTATTAGTAAAAGTTGTATGTATATATTAGTAATTTTTTATCATTTACTTATACTAGTATTAGTATAAGTTGTATGTATATACCACTTATTTTTATCACTCGTGTTTTGGTCCACATGTGGAACGTAAGTAAATACAAATATACACACGTATTAATTTTTCAAAAGAACGCAAAGAAATCAAGTAAAAGATGTAAAAACGTTCAATCAGACCAAAAAAACTGAATTATTCTTCAAAAAAATGAGTCCTCTAAAATGGAACTCTTTAAAACAAGTAAATGAATATGGTTGAAGGGTGGAGATGCATCTACCCATACTCCATGTAAGATCCCACATGAGTTAAATGTTGATAGTGAATTCGATATATAAAGATATGCAATCAGCTATATAGCTTGAGATTAACCTTTTGAGCTACATAATTAGGCTAAGAGCATCTCCATTTGAATTTTATAAAAATGTTTGTTAGAGTATATGACAAAAAGTATTGCAAGTGGGGCCCAAAATATACGTGTCAGAGGATTGTTAGGTACAGAATGAAAAAAATGGTCCATTTGACATTGTTATGAGTTTTGTTATTATTTGTTAAAAGTTAATAATATAATTAGAGTGAGACTCATGCTCTATATTCTCTCCCCTTTTCTCTCTCTCTCTCTCTCTCTCTCTCTTTTCTCTCGTATGCGCTGGGGAGCTCTCCACAGGTGGAATTGGTCCTCAAATCAAGGAAGAGTTTGTTAACTGGTGGGATTTCTAATGTGATCAATGGGGTGAAAAAAAAAGTCAAATTTTGTTAGTTGACAAAGTCAATTAAAAAAACGACCCTAATGTGATCAATTGCGGATGCTCTAAGGGTTAACAAGTCAATTGGGGCAAGTCGTTACAGGTGGTGTCAGAGCTTGCACTAACAGGAAGTGTAAGACGGGTCCGACGAGAAGACATACTTAGGTGGGCCCAACAAGGGAGGAGTTTGAGATGCTTGGCGTGCTTGGGCAAGTCCTACGTGATATGAGGTTGAAGAGTTTGACGTGCTTAATTCAGTACTTGACTCACATTGCTTGGTGGGTGAAAGTGATCGACCATGGTGCGCAACAAAGGACTTTACAATCTTAAGTAGGAGAGATTGTAACATCCCAGTTAAATATCAAAAGTGACTTCAATATATAAGAAAACACAACGAACTGCTGTATGACTCGAAGTTAACCTTTCGAGTCACACGGTTATACTAAGGGTAAACAGATTAACTGAGTCGGATCAATGCACTTCATACTTAAAAGTTGCGGCAAAAGAGAGGTCATTTTTGTCATTTAATAGCCAAATTAACGGTTCAAAGTTAACTGAAGGAGAATTTTGTTTCAATAGAAAGGGAGGTCAGTGATATTTTAAAAAAATCAAGGAAGTCCTTGCATTTGTCAAAAAATATCAGGAGAAGTCAGTGAAATTTATCCCTTTTTTTTATTTTTTTTATTTTAAGGAACCTCAAATCAAACAAACAAGCAATCGAATCACGGTTCCAGGGGGTATAAGAGACATTTAACTCATTCCACGTGTCTACTTCCCATTGGTTAGGCCTGCTTTCTCTGTTGCTGTGATGTACTACCACTCCACCACCATGATATTTGAGCCACCGAATACCGAAGAGGTGGTACATTGCAGGGAGTCCGTCGTTATCTCTAAACCCACGTCTCCGATAATCTCCTCTCTCTCTCTCTCTCTCTCTCTCTCTCTCTCTAGACGCACGTCTCGACGGCGGGAAATTCTCTCTCTCTAGGTTTCCAGCCGCCGTCGATCTTCTCTGATCATACCGCTCCACCATGGTGAGTCCATTTGAACTTTTTCAAGTCCACTTTACTTGGTTAGGTTTCCTTTATCTGCGTATCTATATACGCGAAATTAGGTACAGTAC
Source organism: Vaccinium myrtillus (assembly GCA_016920895.1). Lineage (NCBI taxonomy): Eukaryota > Viridiplantae > Streptophyta > Magnoliopsida > Ericales > Ericaceae > Vaccinium > Vaccinium myrtillus. The sequence goes on along the minus strand of CM029275.1, from coordinate 8,775,081 downwards.
AATATTTCTTTGCTAGAGTGTTCGTGTCGTTTGAGTTGGTGTGTGTTTTGGTTGTTGATTTGTGATTCGAAACCCCACATGCTTGTGCAGATTATAATTTTTCAACTTGTAGGTCTGATTTCGATTAATTTTGATTTCTCATAGCTGTATATCTTGTTGATTTAGGTTTGGACAATTTTAACTGATCGTCTCGCATGTTATTTTTGTTGTTGTTGTTTATTCTCTTCCAAAGTTATTATTGCGAGAGTATGGTTTTGTAATTCCCATAGAAGCTTTATGGTTTGGTGTGTTTGTTCTACCCGTGGTATCGTGGCTGTGAAGATTTTAGTTTGCTTGTTACACATGTAAGGCATATTCTTATGATAAAAAAGATGGTTTCTTTTGATACTTGTCCTAAAGCTTTGGTTGTAAGTGAACTGCAGCTTGTGTGGTTCCATTGCGGATTTTTTAGGTCTGATTTGTCATTGGTAGTCAAAGGGAGTCACTACAGGTTTATATCTCAGCAAATGATTTCTTAGATTTTCTGAGTTTTTCTTGTAATTTTAACTGCAGATGAGAAGAAAAAGACTAAGACTCTGACCGTAAAGTGTATAATGTTTAAGCCCGTCTTTCAGTTACATGTTAGTAATTAATTGATTTACTGGTTTAAGACGAGTTTATATGAAGAAAAATTGAAAATCCCTGCGAGATAGGGATTTGCTTCAGAATTTAGTGGTGTTTCTAGGCCGTGAACTTCCCTCCATTTTCATGTACTGTTTCCATTTCGTGATTTGGGCAAATGATTACAATAATGGGATGTTTTTGCCACCATTTAGTTAGTTATTGTGTCCTGTTCTTTACTTTATCCCCTCGTAATATTTGCTTTCTCCCTGTCCTCTATACAGGCTAATGCAACATCGGGGATGGCTGTGCATGATGATTGCAAACTCAAGTTTTTGGAGTTGAAGGCAAAAAGAACTTACCGCTTTATTGTATTCAAGATTGAGGAGAAACAAAAGCAGGTGGTTGTGGAAAAGGTTGGTGAGCCCACTGAGAGCTATGATGACTTCACTGCGAGCCTTCCTGCTGATGAGTGTCGATATGCTGTCTACGATTATGACTTTGTGACAAACGAGAATTGCCAAAAGAGCAGGATTTTCTTCATTGCATGGTAATATTGTGTTACTTATCAAAATCTTATTTCTGATGGAGCTTTAGAATGTTTGATCATTGCTGTTCATATTATATTTACATTTGTGTTTCCACAAAGGTCCCCTGATACATCACGGGTGAGGAGCAAAATGATTTATGCGAGCTCCAAGGACAGATTCAAGAGGGAGCTAGATGGCATCCAGGTAGAACTACAAGCAACAGATCCAACTGAGATAGGCCTTGATGTTATCAAATGCCGCGCTGAAAAATAATTGATTCTCTGCTCGTGCTGCTCGTGCATTGGAGTACTTTGCTCGTAGCTTCACTGAAGAGAAATGTTAATAGTTTTGGGACAGTGGAACCTGTTTAAGATATGATATTGGTTTGCTGTTCAGAGCTCGGCATTATAATATTTGTCCTCATCTTGAACGAGTTCAGTAATTTGGAGCTTATTTGATGACTTCATCTTGTGTGGAACTTAAGATACTTGTGTCTAATTCGCAAGACCAGTGTATGTCAATATCTGTTATCATCTTTTGGTTTGTTTTCCCGACCTTGCATGAGACTTGTCTCTGATTTGCAAGACCAGCGTCTGCTATCACCTTTTGGTTTGGTTTGAAGTGGGTAGTGCTTGAAAATAACTTTATATCACGGGGCCAAAGTAAGAAAAAATTTCCCCCGGTATGTTTGAATTTGTTAACCATCTGGTATTCTGGTGAGGAAGTACGCTCGTAGAGCTGGGAATAGTGTCCTTTGTTTTGAATATTATGATCGATTAGCTGATACTTGGGTTTAAGCTAGTGCATGTCACTTCATTTTCCAGAAATCTCACTTCAAGCAATGTATACTTCACAATAAACTAAACAAATCCAAGAAAGTTGATTGACTCAAGTACGCAAGCATTGGATAGTAGAATTGTCAAATAGCTGCTTTTGGTTGCAATGAATGTTATCTGCTCTGTATCGTTCCAATTTTATCGAAATCAGAACAGAACCGGATGTTCTTGAAGGGATGCTGTGAATGTAACTTATAAAGGGGCCTAAGATAACAGCAAGAAGTATACAATTGCAGATTACATTTTTAAAACTTCACGACGGGAAAATATGAAACAGCGCTGTAATGAGGAACTAAAGTGGTAGATGGTTGGAGAGGAATATGGGAATGATTTGAATGGGGGCGGCATTACAAGCATCAATGAGGGACTTTGGAGTGCAGAGTACTTCGTTCGCACATTCTCTTTCCTAACACACGAAAATATGCAAATTAAAGACACAAAGTGTTCGATTCTAATGAAATTCCAATGAAATCACAAACATTTTAGACCAAAAGGTTTGTCCATTGTGTCCTAATCATGTGTCTATTGGACCAGTTCGATTCCTTTTCTCCTCCTCTGTCCAGTATATTTTCCTGCAGTAGTTATTGTAAGTTACTGGGCAGATGAAGACATCACGAAGACATTGCAAAAAACAAAAATAGAAGCAAGCGAGGAAGATGGTACCATCACATTTTTAGTGGATTGTAAAAACATTGATTAACAATGTCCATCTTGCAGGAAATTATCCTGCAACATTTACCTACTCCACAAATCTGATCTCTGCTAAATTTGAACAAGTGAGTTTTAGTAGTAAATTGTCATTATACTTGAAATGTAATTTCCCATTTGCATAAGGAAGCAAAATGTCAATGGTAACGTTATAAGCAACGTTATAATGTAAGAGAATACTTACTACAACGAAGAATTACAAGTTGCATGGGGGTCGAGCAGGCAAGCAGTTTTCAGTAGCCTTTCATGAGCCTGCAGAATTTTCCTCCTCTTCACTTCAATATCCTACTTCTCAGCCTTCCCCCTCCTCTCCCAACCTTCTTGTTGAGAGCGAAGGAACCTAAAGCTAGCCTTCCGTTGGTAGGAAGTAAAACCAATGTGTCAAGAAAAGACAATGTAGGGGTAAACAAGAAAAGCAATGGAAACACCAATCACATGGTATAAATATGTTACAAGCTTATGAACTTCAGCAGGCGCATGCTATTCTGAAAAATTTAACTTTGTGGCACCATACTTCAACAGTTCAAACTCCATTGATCATATTATTCACATAAATATCTGGCTTCAGGTGTATCCTTCATCATTTTGTTGGCCAAATTCGTTGAAAACTTTTCCAGGGATCGACTTGCAGCAAAGCGAGTTCATATCTGTTATCCAACATGGAGTCGTTTCAAAGGCCAAGAAGATGTTGGTACTCCTGTGATGAAGCATTTAAATTAGCAGAAAAGGTTGAAGTTAGAATATTCAAGCATCCACCGAATTCCTCATACCAGGTGCTCTACTTCATACTCACGAGCGTTTCTCCTGCATATCTTTGGTATATTTACACCTGTAATAGTTATATAGAACTTAGAAGGCCCCTGCAATGTCAAAAGAGACATTCTTCGCTTAAAAGCTGAAACATTTCTCCAAAGGGCTTGAATCCTGATACCAACACTGATCTAAACATTTGAACAAGAGAATTGGGTTTTCAACTGCAATGTAACTGTGCACCAGAAGATAATTGAAGTTTCCAAGTTAAGACCACAATTATCCGTTTAGGACAGCTTGCCAGCCTTGTGAAGTATATCGTCAGTTGTTCCAAAAACTGACTTAAGTCAGAAATTGGCTTAAGTCATTTTTTTGGGTTGATGTATTGTGTGAGAGTGACAAGTCTCGTAAACGCAATAAGTCAGTTTTGAGTTTAAGTCAGTCTTGCGGAACAAAGAAAATGGAGTTTGATGATTTATGTTTCTACATGTTATTCCTAAGTGCATAGAATGTATATAAGTATATTGACGTAGCTCCTACGTTTGGAGCCGATCATTAGTACGCATATGATCGTCTTTGTATCTATAAATACTGCCAAAGCACTTCGATAAAAGGAATAAAAGGGCTAGAGAAATCAAAGCACACACATGACTCGACCACCAAAAGAAGAAAAACTCGAGAATCCTCAGTATCCACAGAATTTATATGGAAACCAGATGGAAGGACTAAAACAGTAAAACAACTTAAATGCCTGATAAAATCCTTGATGGGTGTATCCCCTAGGGCAAATAAAGATGTAATAGAACAAAAACAATCCAGGATAAAGAAGAGAAAGGAATTTTATTAAACCTCCAAAACCTTGTAAATCTTTTCAATGAGATACATACATGCTACCCAACCAAAGGAATCAACTTCTGTTATTTACATGTTACAACAATGTCAAAATTGAAAATAAATAAATAAATTTGCTTGCAGCCTCTGTACCTTCTCAATAGTTGGCAACAAGTGTCAGAAGTTATCTAATATTCCTCAACAAATTGTCAAATGTTCCTCTCACAACAAAGTCGACCAACTTTCCGTGATGTTCTACATACTGTTATCACAAAGTAAATTTAATGTGCAAAAAAAATGTGCCATTCCGGTCGTTCCTCATGTTTCATGATACCCAACGATACTGAGACTAGGTTTCCTCTACAACATTTCTTCCATAAATAATCGCAGAAATCAGAACGATTACTACCCATCAACAAATGTTGATTTAACTTCTTAAGCAAGTTCCCTCAATCAGAGTATTATATGTACCCCGATTCAGCTTCAGACCCCTTCTCATCATTTCATCACGTAATTCAAAAGCCTTGGTAAGTTCTCCAGCAACACAGCAACCATATATCAAAAAATTATATGCTACTGTGTCAGGATTTACACCCTTGCTCAGCATGCAGTCCCACAGCTTCATGGCTTCCAATAAATTCCCTCTTCTACAGTACTCATAAATAATTGTCGAATAGCTTATACAATCAGGGAAAATATTATTAGCCACCATTCCAAGTAGGAGCTCCACAGCTTCCTCAATTCTGCCCAATTTGCAGAAACCTCGAATAAGTATATTGTACGTCACTGTGTTTGCTAAAGACCCTTTAAGCATCGCATTGTGAAGCCGTACAGCTTTATCCATATGTCCTTCTGTCGCAAGTTGGTCGAGAAAACAACCATAAGTGATTTGGTTAGGAAAGGAGCCGCTAACAAGCATTTCCTTACAAAGAAGCTCAGCTTTGTCCACAGACCCTGCCTTGCATAATCCATTTATCAATGCAGTATATGTTGCAACATTCGGAATACATCCTTCACTAACCATTATGTCCCAAACTCCAAATGCCTTACAAAGGTTTCCTGCTTTTCCATATGCATCAATCATGCTGGTGTATATTACATTATCAGGCCTCAACCCCTGATCATGCATTTCCTTTAACAAACTTAATAAACTCTTTGCACCATGATGTCTCAGAAATCCATTAATAAGTACTGCATAACATACGATATCCACGTCAATTCCTCTTTCCACCATCTCACTGCATGCACTCATTGCATCCTTCAATCTTCCTTCCTTGCAATAACCCTGTAGTAGTGCACTAAAACACATCTCATTTAACTTGTGATTCTCCAAGTGCAGGTCATCCATAAATTCTTTAGCTTCAGACACCCTTCCAATGGAGCAAAGCCCACTTATTAGGGGCCTATAGGTATATGTATCCGGTACAAGTCCCTTCTCCACCATCTCATCGAGCAGTTCAAAAGCTCTTAAAGTGTTTCCTCCCCTACAGTGCCCTTCAATCATAACATTGTATGTAATTTCATTTGGGACAACATTCCATTCCTGCATTTCGTCAAACAATTTACTTGCTTCTGCCATCTTATTTGCATGACAAAGGCCATAAATAAGAGCAGTAAAGGTGTAAATATTGGGAGAAATACCTTTTCCTGTCATCTCATGATAGAGCCTAAAGGCCTTGTGCACTTGACCTTCATTACAAAATCCACTTATTAACGAGGAATATGTTATGACACTTGGAGATAATCCTTTATCAATCATCTCCGTAAGGAGATCTTTTGCGGCATGCAACTTTCCCAACTTACAATGTCCACTAATCAGAGAATTGTAGTGATACACAGTTGGTTTTATTCCTAGGTGGGTCATTTTACCCCAGAAACAAAGAGCAACGTCCAACTGCCCCATTTTGCAGAAAGAATTGATCAAAATAGAATAGGTAATATCACTTGGGAATAAACCTTTTTCGCCCATGTTATTATAAAGCACTTCCACTTCTTCCAACTTTCCATCTTTGCACATAGAATTCATCAATGCATTGTAAACAAATGGACTAGGCACTAATCCAAATTTCCCCACCTTATTAACCAAGTCAAAAGCATCCCCAACACACCCCTTCCTCCTCAATCCATCAACCAGGCACGAAAGAGCCTCTTGAGTTGGAAGGAACCCCAACTCAACCATTTCATCCATCACTTGTTTAGCAAATTCAAATTCTTGAATGGAGCATAAGCCCAAAACTAAAGAGCAGAACGTCACCACGTCAGCTTTCAATCCTTTCTGACTCAACGAATTCTTGACTTCAACAGCATCCCAAGCTCTCTGGCTCTTGCAAAGACCATGAATCAAAACATTGAATGTCACAACGCTCAATTCACACCCATTCGACTCCATCGACCGTATCATTTCCTTAGCTCTATCGAAATCCTTCAGTTGACACAAACTCTGAACCACAGCCGTGTGTGAATACACATCGGGCCTCAAACCCATACCCACAATCTCTTCAAACAAACCCAAAACCACACCAAATTGCTTAATTCTGATCAACCCATTCAAAACAGCACTAAAGGTCCTAACTTCGGGCAGAATTCCACTCTCACCCATAAGCCTCACAATCACAACAGAGTCCAACACCCTCTTATAATGCACGTAATTCTGAACCAACAAATCGAACCCATAACTCGAAACAAAATTAAACCTTTGGTACGAATTCATAAGCGCTTCGAAAACAAGGGTTGGGTTATTCGACCCACGAAGAATTAGAGTTTGTAAAACTGAAGACGCTGGCCAAATGAGATTGGACTGGACCAAGGCATGGATCAATATGCAAAACGACGCCGTGGAGTGGGTGAAGTTGTTGTGGAGGCCTAAGAAGTTGAAGAAGCGTAAGGCTAACCTGGAGTCGTCTAGGGTTTGGGCCAAGACTTGCTCCACGTGGTGTGGCTTTATCATGTTGCAAACGAAAGGGCTGGTGAGCGCGATTCTCCAGCTCTGCTTGCCTCGAACGATGTTTGTGAGATAGGTTACGAATTTTCCGTCATCATCGGTGGAAGCAGGGATAGATATGGGTTTGATTGAGAAATTGGGAATTGGGAAGGGGCGGTGGGGACGAAAGAGCTTCATCTGTGGGGTTGAAGTCTTTTGGGGAAGTATAGAGTTTTGTTTGGGGTTTGAAGCTATTTGGCAATGGTGAAGAGACGAGAGAGATTGGAACTCTGAAGCTGAGTGTCAGTGAGGGAGTGATCTGAGGACTGATGAGGGTAGGGATGAAGATGAAAAGCCGGCAGGGGTTTTGTTTGGCAATTTGGGTGATGTTAACAGGGGCAAGAGTGAGTAATCACCAAGATTAAGGGGCTATTTGTAAATGGAAATAAAGTTTGTGTGGTTCCTGCCAAAAAAACCTTAAAAAATACTCCGTACTATACTCTAATACCCCATAAAACTAAAATTCTCGATATAGAACACAAGAAAATGCATATTGTTATAAAATGTTATCAGAGAGATGGATGACCATCTTGGTGTGTCTGCTTGTATTAAATAGGTTGGTTGTGGTTGGAGCTTTTTTGGCTATATATGTATCTTCCATCAGAGAAGAAAGTGACGAGCAAAAGAGAGAAAGAAAGACAGAAAGAAAAACACCACTCTGAATAATATTTGAGTAGTCCAGAAGACTAACTTTTCTACATATTTGTGTCCAGCACTTTGTTTACTTTTCAGCTCTTGTTATCTGCTTGGTTTCATAACACGTTATCAGCACGAAGCCCTAGCCAACTAAGAGAGGTAAATGATGTATACTCCATTCATACAATTTGTTGGTTTTAGATACACTACTCCATATTCATCAAAATGAGATTTTTAAAACAGATACACTGCTTCTATCAATTTTGATTTCAGATAATCAAAACCGAACAATGGTATCAATTTTTCAGAAGTTTTTTAAAAAACTATCAGTAGCTAAATTCATGTGATGACTTCTATGCTTTAAATGGATTTTTTTTTCGTCATACTGTATGCCAACAACAGTATAAGGAAAGAAGAAGAATTATTGTACCAGAAGTACATATCAACTATGAATCCTGAAGTATTCTAATTATGAAAACAAAAATGGGAGATTGTACCTGAAGTACATATCAATTATAAATTCTGAAGTATTATGCTTTAAGAAAAAAAAAAGGAAAATACCAGAAGAATTTTACCCAACAAATTCTTATATTAAAAAAAAAAAAAGGAGGCAAAATACCTGAAGTATTTTTAGCAACAAGGTGGATGGGTTTTTCAAAATTTTGAATCCACCACACCGCCTCGAACCCGTGACCTTCCGTAAGGGAAAGCACGAGTTTGGCCACTGAGCTAACCCCAGTGGTTATGTATATACTAACATTTTTATTTATTTATTATTTTTTATGTTTTAACATCTCAGTAGATGTATTAACCAGCCTTTTATAATTCTGTGTAAAATGAACACACATATTACACCCATATACGTGCAAGTAAATTTTTAGATTGAGATTTCTCCTTCTGCAAATGTTAGTTACCAACTGTTCTCTTTAATTGAATTAAAAATGAGCTATTAATTGGCCTCACATTCACTTCTTTCTATATCTCCTGTGCATAAAAATTAGTATTGGAAATTGACACTCATAAAGAGGAATTTTTATGCTATATATGCCACCACATGCTTACTTCATATATCTCTTGGGCAATAGCCCAAATACTAAATGTTACTGATCATCACAGTGACCCCAGGACAGATACTGTTAAAAAGAAATTTTATACTTCTGATCATTTCATTATATCATTGTAGAATTATTTGTCTAATCAGAGATATCTTGTTTTTTATAGACAATGTCAAACTACACAAAATTGGAATTTGCTGCCCTTGACATTTCGGGAAGAAATTATCTGTCATGGATCCTTGATATCGAGATTCATCTCGATGCAATGGAAATCGGAAAAACGATCACAAATGGTAATAGTGCGTCCCTGAAGGATCGCGCAAGGGCCATGATCTTCATCCGACATCACCTCCACGAGGACCTGAAGTCCGAGTATCTCACTGTCAAAGACCCACTAGTTTTGTGGAACAATCTGAAAGAAAGATATGGGCACCAAAAGACAGTCATGTTGCCTAGAGCTCGTTATCATTGGATGCACCTAAGATTTGAAGATTACAAATCGGTTAGCGAGTATAATTCTGCCCTATTCAGAATTGTTTCACTTATGAGACTGTGTGGGGAGAAAATTACTGAAATGGATATGTTGGAAAAAACATATTCCACGATTCACCCCAGAGACATGAATCTATCACAAACATATAGACAGAGGGGCTATGAGAAATACTCGGATCTGATATCCTGTCTTTTGGTAGCTGAACAAAACAATGAATTATTAATGAGAAATCACGAGTCTCGCCCAACCGGGTCTATGCCGTTTCCAGAAGCAAACGGAGTCTCATTCCACAGTCAGGGAGGTGGCCGCGGCCGTGGCCGAGGTCATGAGCGCGGACGCGGACGGGGGCGTGGTGGCCACAACTACCAAGTCCGTGGAGGACACATCAAAAAGCCCAGCAAGAAAACTTATTTTCCCCGGAAGTGGAATAAGTGGGATATGTCGGATGTATCCCAAGGAAAGGGAAAGGATTTGCAAGCTAAACCTTTTAAGAATACAGAAGATTCATGTTACAGATGTGGAGTAAAAGGTCATTGGTCGCGTACCTGTCGTACGCCAAAACATTTGGTTGATCTTTACCAAGCATCCATCAAGGGGAAAGGAAAAGAAGTTGAAACCAATTTCCTTGATCATGTTAATCAAACTGACCCTTTTGAACCTTTTGATTTTTCATCTTTTGATATGTCTGATTTACCTGCTGGACCTAGTGGGACAAAAGATGATTTCTTTGATGATGGAGATGACTACCCTGATTGGTCCATGCATTTGGACTAATAAGTATCTTTGCTTATGTTTGAAATAATAGTCTAAGGACTAATCTATCTTTTAATAATAGATATGTCATGTTGTATTTGATTTTGGAATAAAAGTTTCAAGATGTGTTTCAGTTACTTATTTGTGAAATCTTTAAATTTGTATTTTTTGCATTTAGGAGCATGGATACTATTGGGACATTATCAAATGCAAAAATAAATGGTGAAGATATCTGTCTGGTAGACAGTGGTACAACACATACTATTCTTCGAGATAACAGATATTTCAAACATTTGTCAAAGATAAAAGCTTATGTCAATACAATATCAGGTTCTGCAGACCTAATTGAAGGCTCTGGAAGAGCAAATATTGTTCTAGCAAATGGAACAATTTTAAATATTGACAATGCTTTGTATTCTACCAGATCCAAAAGAAATCTGTTAAGTTTTATGGATATACGTCGTAATGGTTATCATATTGAAACCACAAACGAAGGCAGAAAAGAATATTTGTATATCACTTCTAATGTGTCTAGCCGGAAGCTAGTATTGGAAAAATTTTCTGCATTATCTTCTGGGTTATATTATACGACGATTAGAACAATTGAATCATATACTGTGATGCACCAGAAGTGCTCCAACCCAAAACTTTTTATGCTATGGCATGATCGCCTTGGGCATCCAGGTTCAATAATGATGCGTCGTATTGTTGAAAATTCACAAGGGCATCCGTTAAAGAACCAGAAGATTCTATTACCCAAGAATTATCCATGTAATGCATGTTCACAAGGGAAACTGATAATTAGACCATCCATCTCCAAAGTGATTGTTGAATCACCATCATTTTTACAAAGAATACAAGGAGATATTTGTGGGCCGATTCACCCACCGTGTGGACCATTTCGATATTTCATGATTCTAGTTGATGCCTCAACTAGATGGTCACATACTTGTTTACTGTCTACACGAAATGTTGCATTTGCTAGATTCCTTGCTCAGATCATTAGATTAAGAGCACAGTTCTCAGATCATCAAATCAAAACAATTCGTCTTGACAATGCTGGAGAGTTCACATCTCAGACATTTAATGATTACTGCATGTCAATTGGTGTTGATGTTGAGCATCCTGTTGCACACACTCATACCCAGAATGGTTTGGCTGAATCTTTTATTAAAAGACTTCAGTTAATTGCTCGACCATTACTTATGAAAACAAAATTGCCAGTTTCGGCTTGGGGACATGCTATTTTACATGCTGCATCTCTGATTCATGTTAGACCAACTGCATATCATAAATATTCACCCACACAGCTTGCTCTTGGTCAACAACCGAATATCTCTCACTTTAGAGTTTTTGGTTGTGCGTGTATGTGCCTATTGCACCACCCCAACGTACTAAAATGGGTCCACAACGTAGGCTTGGGATTTATGTTGGTTTTGATTCTCCATCTATCATTAGATTCCTCGAACCCCTAACAGGCGATGTGTTTAAGGCACGTTTTGAGGATTGTCATTTTGATGAATCAATTTTCCCACCATTAGGGGGAGATAGGTCGAAGCCAGAAGCTCGACGTGAAATGACTTGGAATGCTTCGGCATTATCTCATCTTGATCCTCGTACTAATCAATGTGAACTGGAAGTTCAAAGGATCATTCATTTGCAAAGTATTGCAAATCAGTTACCGGATGCATTTACAGATGCAAATAAAGTAACCAAGTCTCATATACTAGCTGCCAATATCCCAGCACGGATCGAAATTCCCACAGGACAAATTACTAGTACAACAGCTGATGAATCTAGAGCACGCCAGAAGCGTGGGAGACCTGTTGGTGCCAAAGATAAACTTCCCCGGAAGAGGAAAATCCAAGGCAAACAAATTGAAGTCCCATAAATAGCTGATACTCTTGAGGGGATCAGGCTAATAAATGTAAAAGCTCATGAAGAGGCTAAACCCGCAAATGAAAGAATGAATTTATCAATATTTCCTCCTACTTCTGAATCTCCCGAAGAGAAATCTCCCGAAGAGTTATTTCCTGAAATGGAACAGGTACCTGAGAATAATGAGATCTCAATACATTATATGAGTACGGGAGAAATGTTGGACAGAAATAAAACCGTTGTCAACAACGCGTTTTCATTTAAAGTTGCTCTTGACATTACTAGAAGTGATGATGAAAGTGAACCACAAACTGTCGAAGACTGTCGACGCAGAAATGATTGGCCAATGTGGAAAGGAGCAATTCAAGCAGAATTGAACTCTCTCGCAAAGAGAGAAGTATTTGGACCTGTAGTCCAAACCCCTGGAGGAATACAACCTGTGGGATACAAATGGGTGTTTGTGCGAAAGCGCAATGAGAAAAATGAAGTTGTGCGATATAAAGCACGACTTGTTGCACAAGGTTTCTCGCAGAGACCTGGAATTGATTATGAGGAGACATACTCTCCCGTAATGGATGCTATCACATTCAGATTTTTTATTAGCTTGGTAGTTACAGAATGTCTGGACATGCGTCTGATGGACGTTGTGACAGCATACTTGTATGGATCACTAGATGCTGACATATACATGAAGGTCCCCGAAGGATATACTATGCCTGAAGCATGCAGTTCAAAACCCCGAAGTGTTTATTCGCTTAAGCTACAAAAATCTTTATATGGGTTAAAACAATCTGGTCGTATGTGGTACAAACGCCTTAGCGACTACTTGTTAAAGGAAGGATATGAAAATGATCCTATTTGTCCATGTATTTTTACTAAAAGATCAAACTCTGGTTTTGCAATTATTGCGGTTTATGTCGATGATTTAAATCTCGTGGGAACTCCGGAAGAGCTCATAAAAACCGCCGAATATTTAAAGAAAGAGTTTGAGATGAAAGATCTTGGCAAAACAAAGTTTTGTCTCGGCCTGCAAATTGAGCATTTGCCAACTGGAGTTCTAGTACACCAGTCGACATATACGGAAAAGGTTCTTAAGCAATTCTACATGGATAAAGCACATCCATTGAGTACTCCTATGGTTGTTCGATCACTTGATGTGAACAAAGATCCATTTCGTCCCCAAGAAGAGGGAGAGGAAATTCTTGGTCCGGAAGTACCATATATGAGTGCCATTGGTGCACTTATGTACCTAGCAAATTGTACACGACCAGATATCGCATTTTCAGTCAACTTATTGTCTCGATATAGTTCAGCTCCAACTCAACGACATTGGAAAGGAATTAAACACATATTTCGTTATCTCCGAGGAACGGTTGATTTGGGTTTATTCTATTCAAATGGATCGAAATCACGATTAATAGGATATGCAGATGCTGGTTATTTATCTGATCCACACAAAGCTCGATCACAAACAGGATATGTGTTCACTTGTGGAGGCACTGCTATTTCATGGCGTTCTGTGAAGCAGACGTTGACTGCCACTTCTTCTAATCATTCTGAAATTATTGCGATTCATGAAACAAGCCGTGAATGTGTTTGGTTGAGGTCTATGATACAAAGACATTCGGGAAAAGTGTGGATTATCCTCGATCAAAGATAGCCCGACCATATTACATGAAGACAATGCCGCATGTATCACATGATTAAAGTCAAGTTATATCAAAGGAGACAGAACTAAGCATATTTCACCAAAATTCTTCTACACCCATGATCTCCAGAAAAGCGGTGATATTGATGTTCAACAGATACGTTCTAGTGACAATTTGGCAGATTTATTCACCAAGGCATTACCAACCGCAACATTCAAGAAGCTGGTTAACGGTATTGGGATGCGCCGACTCAAAGACATACCATGCAAAGTTGAGGGGGAGTAATTGATGCTAAAAGATAAACGATTGTACTCTTTTTCCTTCGTCTAAGGTTTTGTCCCACTGGGTTTACCTTAGCAAGGTTTTAATGAGGCAATCTATAGATAGTTTTTCACTATGTACTCTTTTTCCTTCACCTAAGGTTTTTCCCATTGGGTTTTCCTTGGTAAGGTTTTAACGAGGCATATTTTTAGTTTTTGGTCATCCAAGGGGGAGTGTTATAAAATGTTATCAGAGAGATGGATGACCATCTTGGTGTGTGTGCTTGTATTAAATAGGTTGGTTGTGGTTGGAGCTTTTTTGGCTATATATGTATCTTCCATCAAAGAAGAAAGTGACGAGCAAAAGAGAGAAAGAAAGACAGAAAGAAAAACACCACTCTGAATAATATTTGAGTAGTCCAGAAGACTAACTTTTCTACATATTTGTGTCCAGCACTTTGTTTACTTTTCAGCTCTTGTTATCTGCTTGGTTTCATAACACATATTTGCATTTTGGAAATTTTGCAAGTAATAGAATAGAATTTTTATATCCTTGATATTGGATGGGAGCATAACTCGTGGGTCTTTTTCGTTCATGTCTCTCTTTGAATAGGCTAGAATGGATACTTCAATTCAAAACCTCAAAATGCATAGTAAATTTGAATGCAACGCATGAACGAATTAAGTTCCTTTGATAATCTTAATTCATATGTTAAGGGTCTCACAAAAATATTTGTCTTAATGTTTGCCTTATATTGTACTAAATTAACAAATTTGCCACTCTATTTAGGTCAATATCGAGTGTGAACTCGGGGGCCTGTAGTGAGTTGCTCATTAGAGGCGCGTAGTGAGCATCTAAGTCATCCATTGCGATAAATAATTATCTAGATATGTCTTTATATTTTTACCGGTAAGAATTCTTAGTGAATCTGAACTGTCGATTGTGAAGATCAACGGTTCCTACTGCTCACTACACATTTATTTGTGGTCATGTGTACTTGATAGTGTACTTAATTGACAAATCTGTCACTCTATTTAGGTCAACATCAAGTTTATATTAAAAATAAGCATTAACATTTGCATTGTAACCTCACCACTACCTCCACCCATCCCATTTACCTTCAACGCCCCCCACTACGAATCATATGCCTTCACAAAATATAGTTTTGTTGATGCGATTATACCCCAAAAAACCTTCACCACCATCACGTCAACCAGACATCCCAAACTTCACTTGTAAATCACAATTACTATTCCCCTTCTTTTCTCTTTGGCAAAATCTACCGTCAGCCCAATGGGCGGACATTAAGACACTCTATTACTGGTAATAGTGTCTTTTTTACAGGTGAATTGTACCTGTAAAAAGACATTATTACCGGTAATAGACACACTATTACAGGTAATAGAGTGTTTTTATTGTCCGCCCAATGGGCGGATAGTAGAAAAATCCTTTCTTTTTTCAAACGTAATAGTAGTAATTAAGTAATAAATTCTATCTATCATTTACAAAATCGTTACACTAAATTAAAATGCCTATAGTCTGACTTCTAATAATAAGATAATGGTTAGTGTTTTGATTCTATAGTCGAGCTAGTGATGGTTGGGTGTTTTGTCTATTTATATTATACTAGTTAACAATCGCGAAACTTAAATGGTGGAAATAAAAAAAATGATAGCAACACAAGCCAATAAAGGAGCGTTGGAGAGTCATCGTCTTGGTCTAATTAAATTTTTCTCTAGATCATAGTCTATAAAGACCCGTATGTTTAAATTCCATTTTTTCGTTATTTGGTTAATGATAACGTATTTTAATTTAAAGTTTAAACTACGTTTTCACGGATATGTGTGTGTACATGTGTATGTATATCTTGGTGTACTGTTGGGATATGTGTAATACCCTAGGTTTTGGGGTAAATGGTGTTTAGTCTCACGTTGGTTGTTTACATGAGTGATCTTGAGCATATAACAAATCATGTAAGAAATATTAGTACATTGGGCTTAAGCACTTTGGGTCATGTGGTGTGGCTTGTGGGTCAAATCAAGGTATTGGTTTAGTGGTCTACATGGGGTGCTACAAGTGGTATCAGATCCCCGCCCTGGTCCAAGTGGTGTGTAGGATGCACTCTACCACCACGAACACGAGGAGAGGTTGCTGGGACTATGCAACGAGGATGTTGCATCCCTACGCGGGGAAGATTGTAATACCCCATGTTTGGGGGTAAATGGTGTTTAGTCTCACACTGGGTGTTTACATGAGTGATATTGGCATATAACAAACCATATAAGATACTATTAATACCTTGGACAACATTTTTGGTCATGTGGTGTACCTTGTGGATCAAATCAAAGTACTGGGTTAGTGGTCAACATGGGGCGTTACAATATGTGTCTTGACAATGTTACGTGGTTTGGGGGTGTTGAAAATGTCAGGGGTCAAACTGG
Source organism: Vaccinium myrtillus (assembly GCA_016920895.1). Lineage (NCBI taxonomy): Eukaryota > Viridiplantae > Streptophyta > Magnoliopsida > Ericales > Ericaceae > Vaccinium > Vaccinium myrtillus. The sequence continues at coordinate 8,758,680 of CM029275.1, read as the reverse complement.
TGGAAAGAGAATGACAGTCAACTTTTTTTCAGGAGGTATCGGTACCAACATTTTGTATCAGTATTGGTACCCACTGTTTTTTTTTAAAATTTGGTGTGCAATCTTGACTTATATAAAAGGGGAACCATTGCTCATTTCACGCCCCAAACACGGTTTTGAGCCCTACACTCATCTCTCACACTTCTCTCTTCGTAGCTCACTCAAGTCCTGGATTAAGACCTCAACCCACCACAAATCTTCAAGATCCTTGCATCTCTCGCTAAAATCTCACTTGAATTTCGAGGTTTTCTCACAATGAGGTAAGAACACCTAATTTTGACCTTACACTCTATTTATTTCCCTATGTCTCTCTAGCCTGTTTCACTCTTTCTCTCACCTCATTTATGTGCTTTGTTATGGGACGGTCTCGTAAGGAAGCTAGAAGAGAGGTTGATCTTGGTGATTGGAGATTGGAGCTTATAGAGTTGAAGGTTTTGCACAAAACCCTATTGGGTATGGATTTGTTTATGTATCTACTTGTTTATGTGTTGATTGGGATAGAGATTAGTGTTTAAATTGTCATGCCTCGATCAGGTGAACTTGGATGAACTTGAAATTCAATTTTGGACAAACCCAAAAGATATTATACCCTTTTTCCTTGGTACCGGTATCAGTTTGGAGAACTAGCATTTCTCTTATATGATTTGCTACTTCTATGAACTTAGGTTACTATATGGTGTTTGACTTATGCATTGTTAAGTAAGATATCGATATTGTTAATGAATTGAATCATGAAATGAGAATGAATAATCTAAGGAATGGATATACTAGATCCAACTTTTCGATGTGTCGCTAGCCAAGGGTCGCGAGGTCCTAAACGCTCTGTAACTTTAATTGGAAGTGAAAGCTTGATAGAAGGAAATGGATTATGGAAATGTCGATAAAGGTGTAGAACATGTATATGTATAAGTTCATTGATTGTTGTTGTTGTAAGATATGTTGTATTTTGGTCATACTTGGTTAAGTGTTATCACTTGTTAAATGGAGACTTGACCATTGTTGAGGAAAGCGTGGTATTTAAAGATACTTGTGTGTGCGTTTGTTTATGTGTGTGTGTGAGAGTTTCTGGTTTCATTATGTCATTTACATACTTGATTGAGTACATATAGTGTGTCTGGTACATCGTAGTTTCATTGTTGAATTAGACAATAAATGTGAGTGAATAAGAATGATTTATAATGTTGCAAGGTTTATAAATTATTATGTTGTTGGAACTGTTATGGTGTCTTAATATTGAAACAAAAACTTCATGTTATAGCCATGGTGATTATAAGTGTGGCATGAAACCCAATGGACCAAATTATGCTAGGGGGAGTAATTAAATGGATTTTACGAGATAAAATGAGAAAGTTGATTTTAGTTGGTGTTTTATGGAGGGATGATAAAATCACCTTGTTTTTCCAATAGATAAAATCTAGATGATAAAATAGTTGTGGACCACTATGAGTTTAAAAAATGGTTGATAAAATCTAGTGTGATAAAATCTATTCGTAAAAGATGATGATAAAATCAAAGATGATAAAATCAAATAATCCATTCAAGAACTCCCCTAAGATAATTTGAGAATTTGTGATATGTCGTAATGGAACTTAATAACAGGGATTCGGTAGAAAAACAAAGTATTGTTATTTTTATCCGGAAAGAAAAGTGAAACTAGTGAGGCATTTAAAACCCTCATAATACCAGGTCACCGATCCAGCCCACTGGAAACCTGCCAATCACGCGAGCCCACGTCATTACGGAATATTTTAATCGTTCCACCAGACCTTCATTCACGCATTGTCTCCAAGCCGTCGATTCGCACTTCCAACCAAACAAAATAAACGGCGATCCCCTTGCCCAACTCACATATCCGCGTCAAAACCACATCGGCCAATCAAAACAAATCAAACACATCTATAAATACAAAACGTATTCGATTCCTTTCCCATCACAAACCCAAACGCTCCTTGCATTTCAATTTCATTTCATTCCGGAATTCCAAATCAATCTCTCTCGATTTCCTAATTGCAATGGCACCCAAGGCCGAGAAAAAGCCAGCAGAGAAGAAGCCGGTGGAGGAGAAGAAGGCCGAGAAGGCGCCGGCGGAGAAGAAGCCAAAGGCCGGCAAGAAGTTGCCCAAGGACGCCTCCGCCGCTGCCGGCGACAAGAAGAAGAAGAGGTCGAAGAAGAGCGTTGAGACGTACAAGATCTACATCTTCAAGGTCTTGAAGCAGGTTCATCCCGATATCGGGATCTCCAGCAAGGCCATGGGGATCATGAACAGCTTCATCAACGACATCTTCGAGAAGCTTGCTCAGGAGTCGTCTAGGCTCGCTAGGTATAACAAGAAGCCCACGATTACTTCTCGGGAGATTCAGACGGCGGTGAGGCTTGTGTTGCCTGGTGAATTGGCCAAGCACGCCGTGTCTGAGGGGACCAAGGCCGTGACTAAGTTTACAAGTTCTTGAATTAGGGTTAGGGTTAGGGTTTCGTTTTTTGTATGTGGTGGTGTTTTGCTTTTGTTTTGACTGTTGGATCTTGATGAATTAGGTTGTTTTCGTGTAAGTACTGATGGATTATGGAATGGAAATGAATTTACTTTGCGAAATCTTCGTTTAATTACTTGCATTTGCTTAAATATGTCTGGTTTGAAGTACGAAATTCACATTCGAAGTTGTTCGAGTCATTTTGTTTAATCAAATCTGATATGCAGTTCACAGAATGCTTCGTAATTGTTTCGTGGTAATGTGATACTGGAATTAAGGAGCGATGGTTTATGCAGATGTTTTTTGCTTTAGAAGTTGCAAATAAGTTTTTGTATGGTTTATTTAGGAGTAATACGCATATAATTCCAGAAATTGCATGGAAATGAAAGGGTTTTTCATTTGGGCAGTTTTGCTCATTGCTTGAAATTTTGATTTAGGAATTATGCCGCGCAGATGGGAAATTTGGAATTTAGTTATCGGCTCAGGAATTTAGTTCTAGTAGTTCCCCCATCTAAAAGTGTCCCAAAACAAAATAGGCTCGAGGAGAATGAGTGAGCACTTGAATTTCCCCAACTATGGGAACCCGGTTCACTTGTAGTTTCGAATTTACCAATTCGATTGGACTCCTAATCAGGCAATATCACACATGATATCAGAGGTGTCGCGACCAACACAGTGTAATCCCGTGGCTTCAACTCAAAGTCGGGTTTGGGCTAAAGTATGTACTATAACTATCTCTTTTGGCCCCCAAATTTTGGGACAAAGAAGAAAAGTGGATAAGAATTGGAAATGATATAAGAAGATATTAGTTAAAAGTAAAAGGCTACAATACACCCCATCCATTATTTGAGTGTGTTATAAAAGTTACGTAAAAAGGGGTGATAAGCTAAGAAATAGTTTGTTTGGTAGTTAAAATAGATGGATAAGAATGAGTGGATAAAGAAATTACATGATATTCTTTAACTGTACCTTTAGTGAGACTAATAAAGTGTGGAGAGATTTGAGGGACAAGGTAGTTATATACTCACCGCAATCTGGGCGGATAATGGGAACAAAACACAGGATAAGGGTGGATCAGAATTAGCTTATCCCTTTAAAACTTTTATCCTCTTTTTTTTTCACTTGACAAATAGGCCGTTGTGTCATTATAACAACAATTAGATTTGATTAGCCGTGAGCATATGATTAATACACGTGATTAATACACATCTCTGTACCCCATTCGTTTTTCATGTCATCCATTTGTTTAAAAATTGGCTTTGAAAATTTTGAAACATCCTTTGTATGTACCTAACATTTCTGTTGTATGTATCCATTACAAAGTGAGTTAAAAGAAAAAAGAGCAGAAAATTTACTGAAAAACTAGTCACGGAGGAAGTATTAGGGGGCTATATTTACTTAGCTAGGCAAATTTGGTATTTGAAATACTAGCGAATTACTTGTGCCTACGACACTCCTATTATATTACACATTCATTTATTTCAATACAAAACATTTTGGGTAACATACTAGTCTCGATGAAAAATATATTCATTGCAAAATGTTAATCTAGTTAATTATCTATGCCTGCGGCACTCAGTAATACGAAAATATATACTTTTAATCTATTATCGCTAGGAGTATCAATTTTCTAATAAGAAGAACACGTAATGCACTACCAATGACTATTCAAATCCCATAAATACAAAGTTGCATTCGTAAGATACAAATTGAACTATGATGTAAATCATATGAAATTCAAACTAATATCAGGTTGCATACTTAAAAACTTAACACAAAAAATATACTGAAAATCCATAATTAAATTTAGCAAAGAAGCGTACTCCACACATGTCATATTCTGGAAAAATTAGGAACATAAAATATGCTTACGGGTGTGTTTATAGTCTATTTGCATTGGGCTGGGAATATGATATATTCTCAACTCAATGCAAAATGGACTATAAACACTTAAGGGTGAAAATGCGTTTGTGTGGCCCTCACCGTGATGAAATGCGATATTACGTAGCTAAAAAAAGAAAAGGAAAACACATAAGAAATAGAAGTAGTAAAATTCATATATAACTTCCGTAAAAATTACCCAAGTTCTAGAACAAAAATAAAAAGAATTTATTGGGGTCTTTGTAGTGCTCCATTCGTATTGCACAGTATAGTGTCTTAATCACAGCCATTTAGGGGGTGTTCCACTAACAAAAAACATTTTTTTTTCCAAAAACCGAGACAAGTTGTTCTCTCCTAATACATCACATAAAAAACGTGAAAAATTAGTTTATTCAAAAAACTATCTTAGCGGAACACTCACTTAAAAGTGTTTTCATTGTTTCTAATTTTAAAAAGACTCCTCGAAATCATTGAGGGTGTGTTCCACTAACAAAAAACTATTTTTTTCAAACACCGAGACAAGTCATTCCCTCATAACACACCACATAAAAAATCATGAAAAATTAATTTTTTCAAAAAACTGGGTTAGTGGAACACTCCTGATTGTTGAAATGAACAACTGAGATAAGCGCTAGAGGGACCTGGGACATGAGAGAGCTGATTTTTTCAAAGGCCTCCTTTGGCAAAAAAACCAAAAAGTGGTTTTTTAAAAAACCACTTTTGTCCTTATTCAATTTTTTTTTGCATTCGTTAGTTTTGCATCAAGATTTTGTGGTTTCTGGATTCCTCTCGACGAGACGAATCTAACAAGTATAAAATTATTCAAAAAAATTAATTTTTTTTGAATAAAGCCAAAATAGGTGGATTATTGGCAAATAATCCACCTATTTTGGCTTTATTCAAAAAAATTTGAGTTTTGACCATAATTTTATACTTTTCAGAATCGTCGTGGGATGAGCAATCCGAAACCACAAAATCTTGATGCAAAACTAACGAATCCAAAAAAAAATTGAATAAGGACAAAAGTGGTTTTTTAAAAAACCACTTTTTGGTTTTTTTGCCAAAGGAGGCCAAAAGAATGAAAAACCTAATTTTCGAAAAAAATGGTGAGAGGAGCTCAACCCAAAAAGGGTGGGAAGCACGCGTAATGTTTTCGCCTCAAAAAACAGATCTGAAAAATTTGAAATCAAAACCGCAGTGCGCATTATTTTTGTTTCACTTTCACAGCCCGCCAAACACATCCCTCCTCCCTTTCCACTCTCACCGTTGATTCAAAGGTAATCAACGGTTCAAAATTAATTTAACCATGCGACGCGGATCGATCTTATAAGCCGTGCGATTATAATCAAAACCAACGATCAAGATTAAATCCCTTCCGCATTCTTCTTCCCCCAATTCCATCTATAAATAGCCCCAAATTACACATCCCTCTCATTCCAAATCAACATTTCCTTCAGCTTCCACACTCGTAACCCTAGAAATCTCTCTCTCAATCACTTTTCAAAATGTCTGGTCGTGGCAAGGGAGGCAAGGGGCTGGGAAAGGGAGGAGCAAAGAGGCACAGGAAGGTGCTGAGGGACAACATCCAGGGCATCACCAAGCCTGCCATTCGAAGGCTCGCCAGAAGGGGCGGCGTGAAGAGGATTTCTGGGCTGATCTACGAGGAGACTCGTGGCGTTCTGAAGATCTTCTTGGAAAATGTGATTCGTGATGCTGTTACCTACACTGAGCATGCCAGGAGGAAGACGGTGACGGCCATGGATGTGGTTTATGCGCTCAAGAGGCAGGGAAGGACCCTCTATGGCTTTGGTGGTTAGGTTTGTTTAGGAATCTGGATCTATGTCTAGCAAATGTAGTGTTCTCTCTATATGTCTCTGTCTCTTCGTGTAGGATTGTTCTAATGGTGGTTTCAGGTTTTTAGGGTACTGTAATTGTCGTTGATTACAAGAAGTAATGGAGCATACATTTCGTTTGCCGTTTATGATATCATACAGTTTTTAATCTTCTTTTGATTGTTGAGAATATGGTTGAACTTGTTTATGGATTTGGTACTTATTTGATTCATTGTTAAATTCCAGGCAGTGGTCAGGCGCTTAAACTGTTCATCTTTGTGATCTGAATTTCTTCTTCTACACAATTTATATCCACCAGACTTTCTGCTAATTTTATGAATAATGACTCCTGCGAAACACTTCACCACAGTGTTTGGATTTATTATCTTTAGGTACATCGGAAATCTGATAAAATTAGCAGAAATTTTAAAGGAGAGTATTTTTCGGAATACAGACGAGTGATCGTAAATCACTGTATACTACAGACCATTACAAAAGCTAAATTAGTCTAAAACCTGCCTAATATTAAGGCTGTCCCTAATTACGAATTCCCTAATAGATAAGGGCATCCCTTCAACAATAATAAAATCTCGTCTGGTTCAGCTTCCCCTTGTGCTAGATGGGGGCATCCCTTCAACAATAACAATGTTGCTTTGGGCATGGTTGTCTGCTTCCCCTTCGTTGATCAGGTTTACTGCCACACTTGTATTAGATTCAATTATCACATCTGTCATGCCCTTCTCAAGTATAATCGCCAGCCCCTTGTAAATAGCCCACTGCTCTGTTTCGAAGCTTGAGTTGCACTTGATAAAACTGCAGTAACTCTCACAATCCATTTCCCATTAGCAGCCGGAAAGAGACCTCCAAAGCCAGCCTTCATGTCTGAATTGTACCAACATCCATCTGTGTTTAGCTTCATAAAACCTGTAATTGTGATTTGAAAAGGGTTTTACAGTTTGGGTTACTATCTGCATCCCAAAGTTTTGCCCTAATTTTTCTTTTTTAGATGTATCATAATTCTCCTTTCTGTTGATTAGTCACAGAAAAATAAAACCATTGTTTTCTCGACCCTTCATCATCATAGTTAAATTTCAAACATAAAATGGAGTGAAAATTGATTGTGATCACCACAATTTTTAAAGGAGAGTAGTTTTCGGAATTCATTTTGTTGAGTTATAGTTGGATACTACTATTTTAAAAAAGTTGAATTTCAAAAGAGGAATAATTTTTTGGGACAACGGGGAGTACTTATTATGAGAAGTTTCCTACTCTTGTTGGGGAATTTTTTTTGGGTACCGAGTGGGTACCACGTGGCCAAGCCCACGTGATACCCGAACATTGCATCCGGGCCTTTCAAAAGTGTATTGAACGGCCGAGATCGAAACCCTCTTTCTCATGTTTCTCTCTTTTTAATCCGAGCCGTCCAAAACCAAAATGGACGGCCCAGATTGTGCGAGTGGGTACCACGTGGTACCCATTCGGCACTGAAATTTTTTTCCTTGTTGGGTTGATAGTGCGGAGAAAGAAAGAGAAGAAATATGAAAAAGTTGAGAACAAATAATTTTTTGGCTACTTTCTCTACCTTTTCTTTCTTAAATATTTTTCCTTTTTTTTTCTTCTTTGTTTTCTCAAATTTTATATAGAATCAAATGGCTCTACAGATGAAAGTGTGATTAGATTGGGATGAAGTGGATTAAATAAAGGAAATGGAGTGAGGTTAGATGTTGATGATGCCTGATGGATAGCTCAGTTAATAGTTGAGTTTGCTTCCATGATCTCAATTATAAGGTTGGGAATTCAACTTCCACCGACCCCTCTCATTCCCCTTAAGATAGAAAGAATAAATAGATGTAGATAATTGCCTTGTAAAAAAATGAAAGTGGAGTACGGTTAATTATTTATTTTTAGGAAATGATTATTGCACTAGATTTTTTTCTTTATGAATGCTTATTGCCTTAAATTTTTAAATTATACAAAATCTGATTATCAAAACACAATAAAAGACAATTTAAATTGTATTTGAAAAAAAAAAATTGCCAAAGTCATTGTTCTTTTTATTTTGGTCCATGTTTGAAAAAGTTGTAACAATAACAATAATGCACCATAGAAATTTCTTTTTTGGTTTTGCCAACTAGACAAACAAATCTTAATACTTTCTTCTTGCCAAATCAAGTAGTAAATGTTGACTGTTGATATATCTTTATTTCTGTTCTTTTCCTCAGTCTCTTTCACTTTTCACACTTTAACTGAAGCCGATTGTCAATTTGGGGTGCAAAATTGGAGTGGTGATGTCGATTTTATGAAGAATGATTTTCAATGTTTCTAATATATATACATTTTGATTTGGCTAAAAAGAAAAAAAACCCAGGTTTTTTGGTTTTTTTGGTTTTGTCTTTATTTAATTTTTTTTTTGAATTTGTTAGTTTTGCGTCAAGATTTTGTGATTTCTAGATTTATCTCGTCGAGACAAATCTAAAGAGTATAAAATTATGGTCAAAAGTAAGAGTTTTTTGAATAAAGCCGAAAATAAACCAACATAAACCAGTTTTTTGGATTATTTTTCGTCTTTATTCACAAAACTTTAAGTTTGGCTAATAATTTTAAATTTTTTAGATTCCTCTCATCGAGACAAGCCAAAAAATCACAAGAAATCGACCGAAAACTAACAAATGCAATTTGTTTTGAATAAAGACAACGAAAAAAACCAGTTTTTTTCTTTTTAGCCAAATCACCTTAAACAATTCTATGGTATTGGTACCGACCAAACATGCACCAATAGTACAAAGATTAGTGTGTGCAACTCATTTCTAAAGTTCGACACGAATGATTCGAACCATTTTTATATTTAAAAATATTTTTCGAAGTAACTTGATGAAGAATTAGCTCGATCGGTTAATTATAAGTATTTGATTTAATGTACTAATTTTTTATTTAGAATATAGCATACAGAATTCTATAAAAAATTGATACAATGAATCAAGTATTTATAATTATTTGATAAAGTTAATTTTTTACGAGACCATTACAAAATACTTTTTTTTACAGGAATGAACAATTCCGATCATTTGTGTCAGACTTGAAAGTTTATATACCTGACAGTGAACAGAACTTATAGATCCAGATAGGATCCACGTGAATCGGACTTATGCGATCCGTATTTGATGATGTGGTCAGGTCATTTTCTATTGTATGAATTGTTTAGCATGGAGAAAACTTGGGTGCGGGCTGTGTACAACTTGATGGTATGCAGCGTGAATCTTGGTAATTCAATGATATTTTGGACGATTCGGATTTTAGAAAGAGAAAGATGAAAGTGAGAGATAATATATTTTTGGACGGTCAAAATATGTGCTCGGACACAACTTGTGTAGTATTTTTTACACCCAAAACTTTGGAACCTGGGGGGTGCTGTGCATCCCCATGCACAGCACCGTGGCGACGCCGTGCCGGCATTTTTTCGACGATCGGAGACGTTCACCGTGTAGACCTCGTCGAATTCTACAAGTGTGCCAAAAATCAACTTGATCGGATATCTTTTAGTGACTCATCGGAACACAAATAGCATGAAAAAGTGGTTTTTATCCAGTGTTTGTGTCCATTTGTGTTCCATTTGTTTTCAAAGTATTTATGTTCCGATAACCTACTTAAAGATATCCGATCAAGTTAAGTTTTTGAATACTTGTAGTACTCGACGAGGTCTACGCGGTGAACGTCTCCGATCACCAAAAAAATGCCGGCGCAGCGGCGCCACGAACTGCACAGCACGGTGCTGTGCATCCCATGCACAGCACCCCCCCCCCTCAATCCCAAAACTTTATACTACGCATAACTAAACTCACTCCACGTGTTGATAACCCAACCACCAACTACCTGAAGGATGGCGACAAAAAAACTCAGTGCGCTATCACTTTCCATCTCATCTCTCTAGATTCCAGTAGAATACGCCCAACCACCCAAGCCCACCACCAGTTCCCAGCTCACTAGCCGCCGGCGTATTTGACCGGAAATTCCTCGAAATCTCCGTCGCTCTGGCGTGGTTTAAACATGGGTATGCTGTGCGACGACGCCGTGGTGATCCAGAAAGGGAACAAGCCAGGTGAACCCCACGTCATCACCATCAATTGCCCCGACAAGACTGGCCTTTCCTGCGACATTTGCCGAACCATTCTCGATTATGGCCTCTGCATTACCAAAGGAGGTAAGAAATCCAATCAAATTTCTCGATTGTTCCATTCTATTATTTTTCTCGATATATTCTCTGTTGGTTCTGCTTTTTGATTGTCCTATATAGCCTATAGGGATATTCATGTGTGTAATTCTCAATGTTTCCCCAACAGATTCTGATCCATGCAAGAATTCAAACGTAATTTGGTTTCCAAGTATTCAATTGTCGTTTGTGTGTAATTTGACTTGAAAGACCTAAGAGGAAGGAAAGACTAGACCTTTGGGCGAAAACCTGAAATGGGTCTTTTGACGGTTACATTGAGTAAAGGCCCAGCCTTTGACAAAATATGTGCGAAGTGACTGACTGGACCTTTGGGCTTCAAAAATTGACTATATGATTTATTGGATTATGGTTTTTACTGATGTACTGTCTTCTCTCTGTTTTATTTTATTTTATTTATTTTTTATTTTTTATGTTACAGATGTTTCAACAGATGGGAGATGGTGCTACATAGTGTTATGGGTGGTTCCCCACTCTAGCATCCCTATTGTGAGATGGCCAAATTTGAAAAACCGCCTTCTATCTCTGTCTCCATCTTGTACAGTCTCATTTTATTTAAACCAGCCATCTCCACGCTCCGTGCCATCTCCAGTTTATCTGCTTGCATTTTGTTGCCTCGACCGAAAAGGATTGTTACATGGTAATGACTAATGACAAATTTCTTTAGTTTCAGGCTTACCATCATTTTATTGTCGTTAGAAGTCATAGCATAACATAAATGCTATATGTTTTTAGATGTGACTCAAGTTCTCTGTGAGCTCGAATTTACCATTCAAAGGGTAAAAGTGACGACGACGCCAGATGGGAGGGTCATGGACTTATTCTTTATAACTGATAACTTGTAAGTAGTTGCGTTACTTTATCTCACTTTCAGATATTGTTGAATAGTGCGAGATACATGGTTGGATCTATTTCTTAAAAGCTTAGGTTTTGGGGATAATAGGTTACTTAACATGGTATTAGAGCTCAAGTTGCAGGAGGCTTGGGGTTCAAGTCTCTCTTTTTGCATTTGTTTATCATCTGCATTGTGTTTCTCCCCTTTGCATTCTTTCACTGTATGTATGGATTTTCCATGTGCAAGACGGGATTGCATGTGAGGCTGGGTGTTGAATAGCTTGATTTACGTTGCTGGCCCATTTCCTATTAGCTTAAGCTTTTGGGACAATTTGTTACTTAACACCTATACCTTTTGAAGAAACATCATATTGGATGACATGCTGACCATGCTATTTAGAAGATGTGTGATTTGGAGCTAAAGAATGGTGGACTACTCTATCCTTAGTGGATGATTTCTAGACGCCCATGTTTATTTGTGATGTAACTCTGTGGTGACTTTAATTTCCTCGTCAATTTGGCAGCCTGTTGACATCATGTTGGTGCTCGCAGCTATCATATGATGTTTTCCGTTTGTTTGTTCCTGTCTTTTTATTCAGCACAGCCTTCACTCTTCGGCCTCCAGTAGATTTTTAGGGTGGGGGTTCATGTCATGAGAATCAAGTCTCTCCACAAAAAATTGAGGGTTAGGCTGCGTCCATGCTACCTTGCTCAAGCTCTGTGGAGCCTTCTCCACTGGTTTCTAATGTCTTGCTGACCATTTGGATCTAAAGCATATTGTATTGCCCAAACCTGATCTCAGTGCTCATAACCAGTATGGCATATTCACCTGATTAGCTTTAATTTTTCTCCTGGTTTCTAATGTCTTGCTTTTCTCCTGATTAGCTTCAGAAATTTTAAATGTTTTGCTTATTTCATCACTATCTAAATCAATTCTTCAGATATTAAAGTTATCTCCCTGCCCAATTCTTTGTCCTTAAAATTTCTCCTGACATATTTCCCTTTGTGTTCATTAATCACTTTCTTTTTTCCTGCAAGGATTGGTGGTGAAAATTTTGAGGATGTGCTAATTTTGTCACTGAAAATTTGGCTGCATTTGATTTGTGCTCCTCCATTTTCGTAAAACGGTTTTTCTTTAACATGTTTGATGTTATGAAACATCATTAGACTTCTTTTCAAAGGTTAGCATTCAATTGAAATCCCTTATGAATTTTCACTGTTTTCTAAAATATCATCTCAGGGAGCTTATCCACACGCAAAAGAGACAAGATGAGGCGTGTGAACAATTGCATTCTGTTTTGGGCGACTCATGTATTAGTTGTGAGCTTAAGTTGGCTGGACCTCAATACGATTTTCATCAGGGTTCCTCTTCTCTTTCTCCAGTTGTTTCTGAAGAATTATTTAGATGCGAACCATTGGAGAACGAGACCGGTTCACAGGCTTTTAGCCCTGATATGAAAAAATTGATGAAGGCCAGTGTAAGTATGGACAATTCCCTGAGCCCAGCTCATACGTTGCTTCAGATACAGTGTATTGATCACAAGGGTCTCCTCTATGATATTATGCGAACATTGAAAGACTACGAAATTCAGGTACTTATTTGTTTCCTCCTTTGTGGTTGTGCATCTATTGTATGTATAAGACTCAGTGGGCATATTTAGCCGCGTAGTTCAGGAGTATTCGATAAGTTTGGTTGGTTGACATTTGACAATAATGAGATCTGTATATGACTATGCTTGCTTTTTTTGTGGTTGATGAATTATGTGGCTGATATATGTTCTGGTTCTTTTTATCAGATAGCTTATGGTCGACTGTGTCCAGTTGCTAAAGATAAACGTGAACTAGATCTATTTATCCAGCAAAAGGATGGTAAAAAGATTGTGGATCCCGATAAACAAACTGCATTATGTTCTCGTTTGAAGGTGGAGATGCTTCACCCACTGCGTGTTATTGTTGCAAACCGTGGACCAGATACTGAGCTCTTGGTTGCTAATCCAGTGGAGCTATCTGGAAATGGGAGACCCCGTGTTTTCTATGATGTCACACTTGCATTGAAAACTCTTGGAATCTGCATTTTCTCGGTAAGGAAATGTTTAATTGCGTACGGTAGCGGTCATGAACCATGAGCCCACTGTGACTTAGCGATATATACGTATAATTCCATTTTTGTAAGTTTTATTCTTGTGCATGTTGTTGATGTTAGCGATGATTGAACTTGGGAAAAAGTGTTAGGCCATAAAACCTGATCGGGTCAAAGCTCTAATCACCCTATCTGTTTCTGGAGGACCTGATGTGGCTTAAGATGCTCTCACTTGCAACAATGCAGTGGAGAGATCCATTACACACATAAGATGCTTCCTCCTAACATGGCAAGTCCGTTTTACAATTCAAATTTTCCTCCTATTTTGCAATTTAGTAAAGTGGGGCTCTTCATTAATATTTACTTGCCACACGAGGTGAAATTTTTACAATTTAAATGCCCCTACTATTTTTGAAAGCTAATTCAAGTGGTAGGTTTGACTTCATATAGGCCGGCGATTTACTTGCATTTGAAATGACAAAATGTAAGCCTGTAATGGAGAGTATCAAGATTTCCCTGATGTGGGATTTATATCTTATTGCGTCGCCCATGTGCTAACATGTTCTTATTAAGTTGACTAGTGGAACATATTTTAATGGTCTATTGTATTGGCTTATAGGCTGAAATTGGGAGACATTCAACTGCAGATCGGGAGTGGGAGGTTTACAGATTCCTTTTAGATGAGAATTGCAAATTCGAATTGTCAAATATGGTTGTTAGAAATCACATTGTAGACAGGGTCAGAAGAACATTGATGGGCTGGTGAGCTGATCTTTTCTCTCTGTCTTTCGTCTGCCTTCAATTGCTCCCTGACAGCTTTCTGTGTTTGGGCTCCTCGCTAGCTCTAATGATCAGCGGTTTGGTTAGTATGTACAGTGCATTAGCAATAGCCATGTACAATTTGTGGGGGTTTGTATCACGTTAGATATCCTTTCTAATCGAATGTTGTATTTGATTCAGCTTGTTGTATGACCTTTGCATCCGAATCCTGCTATTTTATACAGTTAGAAGCCTCATTTAACTCTTCATTTGTTCTTCAACACAACAACATTGTTAGTGATGAAAAGCGAAATAAAAGGCCGAGTCATGGTTCCAGTGAGTCTCAGAACCCAGATGACAGATATGAAAAAGAGCAGATCAAGGCAGGCTTCTGAAATATCTCTTGGTCTTTGATCGATTCCCTTTTGATGTGCTATCCTCTTCGGTCCAATGCCATCTCAAGGAGCTCATGTGTGCAACAAAAGTTCACGGGCACGACGCTTGAACATTTGCTTTGTGTCTCATTAATTGAGGTCTCAGTTGTGAACTCAAACTGTAAAGAGGAAATGACTTATAGTTGAGCTCTCACTCGACAGTAGGGGGTTTCCATTTCAAATGGTACATACAGGGCCGGCCCAAGGGTTGGGAGTGCCCAAGGCCCCGCCTAAAAATTGTGCCCCAAGAATACAACATTTAAAATAATTTTTCCAACAACATTTAAAATAATTTTTCCAGCGGAGTACGTTCGTCGAAGTAATTGTTCGTGGCCATTGGCCGTCTGATAATGGGGAAGTAACATTTGTACATTGACAATTAACAATTGGAGAAAGCCAAAGTACCCTTTTTACCGGTCGGAGAATAATCTTATTATCAACATAATGGGCTGATTGTAGAATATAAATATACAACTCACATTGAAAAATTAAATTTTTTGTTTTAGGAGTACATAATTTTCTATTCAATTTGGATCCCAGTTAGTTGATCTCAATGAGCAAATTTTAAAAATATAAATTTTACGAAGTATGGATATATGAAACAGAAGTTAGTACTATCATTTTAACATTTAAAATGAAAATGGGTGAGAGAGAATCATTAATGTGAACCAGACAGTCCGTTCATCAAAAAAAAAAGAAAAAGGAAGAACCAGGCAATGCGAGAGACGGAGGGATACAGAAGTTGGGTTATGCTGGAATCTAGAGGCGCATGGGACTTGTTTACATACCATTAGAGGTGTATACAAACTAAGCCGTTCGCAAACTCGGCATACAAACTAAGCCGTTCGCAAACTCAGCTCAAACTCAACTCAGTAGTAACTCGACTCGGTTTGAGAGATAAATGAACAAGCTTGAGTTAGGATTTTTGGCTCAACAAATAAACATGCAGAGCCCGAGCTATTTGATACTCGGCTCGAGTGAGCTTACAACCCAATACGCACGTACATATACAAGTATAATTTTATACATGTATATACATGCTTGATCGCCATGTGGCAGACAATGGGTGCTTGATCATGGATTGTCTGGTGGAGAGGTTTATTTATAGAAGAGATTGGTTGCTTCTCAGCCTCAATAGGCGATGTGGGACGTTTGGAAGTGAAGAGAAAATGCAAAAGAGGAAGTTGGAACCCACTGTTGCCTTCTTCTTGTTGTCCCACATCGGCTATTTTGCAACATTTCTTCTAAAGGGACCCTTATAAGTAGAGCACCACTCCCAATTCCTTTCAGCACTTTCCTGGGAAGTCTACCACGGAGGGTGATTGGACAGGCCCAAACATTCCCAAATGTCATGGACCATTTAATTTTCGTGTTGGGCCATTTAATTTTTTTTTTCGGCCATGAAAGACTCCTACTCAGACATCACTAAAACTTATAAGTGTGCCCCAAATTTGGGGTGCCCTAGGCCCAGGCCTTGTGGGCCTTGGGCCTGGGCCGGCCCTGGGTACATACACGCCCTTGTCTTTCTGCATGGATGGGGACACACTGTCACACACATTAGGGAAGAGAAGTTTGTCTGATTGTCTCTTTTTGTGTGGATGGTAGTTGAAAAATGAGAATTCGATGCGAAAAATATAACCATATAGTTTCCCAACAATTGAGCTAAAAAAAAAGGAAGACGAAAGGTGAGATTTTGAAAATAGGCAAAAATGAACCAAATTGGTTTTGATTTTGTGAATGATTAAAAAATCCTCCCAAAGTTAAATTTTTCGTTCATTAAAAAGTTGTTTTTTTTTTTGGTTAATCGCTAAGAAGTTCAAGTACGAATAAACCCATCCACTGTCCTCTTGCTTACCACTCTTGTATCAAGACATCAATGGAAACACTTTCACAAAAGGGTCAAAATACAAATACGAATTGTATTTTCATTATTATATTTTAAAACACTCTCTTCTGCACATACCATCCAAATAAATTTTCAGATTCTTTTTATAACCAAAAAAAATATATAATCCATTTTAGTAATTTTCAGCCATCTTAAAACACAATTTAAGCTAATTACGGTGCCCCTTCGAAAAAAGAAGACACTATTCAATCTTAGTCGGAAATCAGAATTCTTATGTTATTATATATTTTTCTCCTTTTAACTCTCTCTCAATCGTTTCTTTGGGAAAAAAGAGACTTAGAACATCTCTAACCATACCTTCATTTCTTCAGTTTGAAGAATGACAACCGAACAAACGAAGGGACTCCAACCAATCTTCATCTCCCTCTTTCATTTTGGAGATTCAATTTTGGTTCTCGTGTATGAAGAACCACTTCAAAAATGAAAGAACATTCTTCAAATAAGTTTTGCACTATTCATTTTATCTAAAATGTGTTTCTTTTAAATTCTTGATAAAATATTCATAAAAATGGTACCAATAAAAAGATATTAAAAATACCTTTAAAATGAGACCAATATCCAATATATCCCCGAAAAAAAATTGTAGCATAAAATTTGAAGTTTTCTAGAGGGAAAGCTTTGGAGGGAAATAGAGGGAAAAATGAAACATTGGGTTGGAGTTAGAGTGAATAGTAACATTCTTCAAAGTCACCTTTTTAATAATAATAAAAAAAATTATTTTGGTTCTTCAAATTGAAGAATGTGGTTGGAGATGCTCTTAATTCTCCTAAACTTTTTGTTTAGCGACTTTTAATTACTATTTTATACCTTTTGATAATAGAGAAAAGACAATTGTTTGATATGTTCTCGTCTTTAGTAAACATTTTTCTTGTGCTTTTTTTCATACTTTTTACTTTTAGACTTCTCAGATCGACACAGATGATTAATTTGAAAAATACTATAACATGAATCGTATAAAAAGGGTCCGTCTATTGACAACCCATTGAGTTGACAATAAGGCAAGAACAAGATAAAAAGAAAATACACACTTAGTGTACTTTTATCAATTTTTTTATACATTTCCACGCATTCTTGTATATATTTTTTTCACACATTTCAATATAATTTTTAAAGCTTAACGATCTCTAAATAGGCTGATTTTAGAATTTTCTATACAATAATCCTTTAAAACATGTTGTCTAGGTGACTACCAAGTACCAGAGTAAAAGAAATGATTTTCGCATGTTTAATTTGATTCAGATCTTGTAAAACTGAAATATCCATGTGATGTGAATGCTCTAAACCACTGTCTAATTCGATCCTGCCTACCACACAGCCCGTCACTGACCCGCACATAACCACCAACCACCGGTAATCAAGCTCCCTAACAAAATTTTCGAACCTCGATCGACGCCTCAGATTCCCCGGTCACCTATCCATATCCCCGTCACTTTACTCTACCATTCATCCCTTCCCACATTATCCACGCCACATCCATAAAACAACTTGTCTTGTACACGTGTGTACCCCATCGTCGCCTCCGTGCCACGACTGGTTTTTCCAAATCCGCTTTGTCGGCAGTTAAAAAAAAAAACCGCTTTGTCGGCAAAATAATTCAATCCGCGTCTGCAAACAAAATCTTGTCTCAGATTTCAATGTCAATTTCAACGCCCAATTTCGTAAGCACATAAGAATCTCCACGCTTATACGCATACACATTAGTACATTACACGTTATTGCGCATTTCCCAATTGTGCACGCCACGCTAGATTCCTCGCAGATTGCAAAATTAGGGCTAGGGTTTTGTGGAATTTGGGGGTTTCCATGAGAATAATGTCACCACCAGCTGCAACGTCTCGGACCTCTGCATATCTGTCCGCCCTCACTCTAGAAATCCAGAAGAAGCTCCAACGAGTACGCTGCCATATCCGTTTCCTGTGTGTTTGGAATTTGAGTTGTTGTAATTGGTCGATTCGAGAGAACTGAACTGAGTTTTGTGCGACGTTGTTGTTTTCAGGCACTAGCGTCGCCGTCGCAGAGACGAAACCTGTTGCAGGAGCTATTCGCTGACGTGGCTTTGGAGGTTGATGATCGGGCACGAGGTGGGTGCTCATTTTACCAGTATTGCTGATTGTTAAGCGTAAAAAATTGCAATCTGTGACTTTCAGTTGGGGGTAGGAAACTTGGAGTCTTCAATTTTATTCCAGTTGTAGAAAATTTATTGGGTGGTGCTTATTAGGCAAGTGCATTTGCGTGCCTCACGGAAATCAAGGGGTATGTGTTTAATGTAGATTTTGAAAAAGGAAATTTCGGTGCCAAATGGGTCTTTTATTTATCAGATTTCTTTCTATAAATTTTGTGTTGAGTTGTTTTTTATCAGTTGTGACTTGTGAGTATGTAGTTCTATTGCATTATGCGCTGAGTGGGTTAAGTTAATGCTGAATAAAGACCCGTTTATGATTTGATCAGTGATTATCTGAATACAGTTGGTTGAGGAAGTATAATGAACGCTGGTAGGTTTGGATCCCAGAGGCATGAGTAAGCAAATATATCCCGTGCTTGTCTTTACATTTTTTTTTTCTTTCCATTTTTATGGAATTTGAAATACTTGGTACCACTAGTATCAATTGTGCCTCATGTCGAAATTCAGTGTATGGGATGAGTGCATTCAATGTTCTGATGAGGGTACTATATTTAGCATTTCCTCGATAGTTCCCCAAAATAGCTCACAAAAGCCTCCGGGATCAGAATTAACCTCCACGGCCTACGTGTTGGCAACCTATATTTATATGGGCGTTGTATACATTATGTTCTTAGTTTGAGAACTAATTTCACAATTATTGCATGTTATCACATTATCATCTCAACCAATGTGCAACAAGACATCTCACCTATCGACTTTGATTAATCGAATCTCCCTATTTTGATGCAAAAATGGCTGAAGATAACCCAATGAATGAAGGAGTGTATCCGTCACTTTCCAGTATGGTTCAGACTTCAGAAAGATGATAAGATCTGGATTTTTTTTTTGGTCTTTCTTTCTAATTTTGAAAGGGTTTAATGAAGAACTATGTTACTTATACATGAGATCATTGACCCTATCCTCGAGAATTAAAAGGTTATTCAGTCCAAAATTTTCAAATTGATCATGCCCAACTGGAAGTCAGTGGACTTCGTTTTTTTGGCACTGACTTGGATCTGTGTGTGAATAATGCCCGGATGGCTTGCTTGATTGTTCTTGTTTTGGTTCGTTCTTGGGAGGGAAACCAACCAATGATAATCCTTTGTGGACGCTGAAACATCTAGGTTTTGACAATATTTTGAGGGCAATGCTTTTGTATTCCTTATTATTTCTGTTAGACCGGACAATTAGTGGCTGTTCGACAATTATTGTAGCTCCCATTGTTCAGTTGGTGTATGCTTTGGTAATTGTATGCAAGCTAAAAAGTTGCTATTTGTTGTTGAGTCGATATAGGAGGAGGAAGTTATGATGGTCATGACCGATGGTATCCTTTGTCTTCTTAATATTTGAGATTGTGAGCTGAAGGGTGTTTGTGGAACCTGACCCTTGGTTGAATGATGATGGACAAAGATGTGCTCTTTGTTCATCGCAAGATGACAAGAAGCGAAGTTCACCACTAAACAAGCGTAGCTAGCTTTCCTCGAGTCTTTCCTTTCACTTGAAAATAAGTTGAGACTTGGTTTGGTTACTTTGTCAGCGTACTCCTAAAACATTGAGCTTCGTGGGAAACACTGTTGCGACTCTGGTAGAGATTGGTTATTAAGAACAGTGACACGGTTTGAATTTTTTATGACTGATATGTATCGGTGGGAGACTGGGAGCATTAACAAGTAATAACTACTCCTATGCGCGTCTGAACTCTGAATTGCACTTAAGAATTGTTACTTTGGAAGGTTATGGAGGAGTTTTTCTCATAGCTGGAGCCTGATTGATGATTTTTTCTTTTCTTTTGTTGCATTTGAGTTCATTGGGCTTAAAATCATTGTTGTTTGTGGCATTTATTAACCATACTCTGTTGCACAATGTTAGTCCTTTTTAGGAATTCCAACTTCTTGCGGGGGCATGTAATTTATGGGTCCATATTCAAATCAAAAGGCTTGAATTTCCAAATTTCCTGTACGACTACTTTTTATGCATACTCACAAGCCATTTTTTCGCGAGTTCTATTTTTTATGTTTTGGATTTCCAAGAGAGGACTATAATGTCTTACAATTCAGGGCAAGAGAGCATTAATGGGTTCAAGTGTTCAACTATCGTCGTTTAGACTGAATTCATATTTGTCTACTGCTATAGCCTATATGTACTCATAATCTGCCTTTTTATTGTAACAGATATAATTCTCAGTGGGAAGGATATAATCTCCCCTTCTGAAGATGAGACTCAAGGGCCATTGTGCTTTTATGATGTGCTTGCTGATCATTTTGTACGGGAGCCTGAGAAAGGAAATCCAGTTCTTGATTTGATAGTTCAGTTGTGGAGCCAATCATTTGCATCACATATTTTCTCCCTTCTGTTCCACAAATGGGTATGTTTGCGACTATTTTGTAGGTGGAGTTTTCCTTCCCGCTTTGTGATTTGGATGTGATGGTGGCATTTTGTTTGATAATGGATCAAATTTTGTATGTCGTCTCCTATCATCTCAGCTGATCACATAAAATCTATTTATTTACCCACTATGAAGAGCGGGAGGGGTTGCAGGAAAAGGGAGGGACCGAGACAGTTCCGTATAGTTCAGGCAGGAAGTGGAATGGAAAGAAAAAAGAGGAGTGAGAGTCTACCTCATACAAGGATGAACTATGAAGTATCTTTCTGCCCAAGGAGGGTCATAGACGCGTTTTTTGGTTTAATCTTTCTCACTTTGCACAGCAGTATTTCACTATATTGTAAGGTTTTAAGATTAGCAAAGTATCCCCACTCTCTTCCTGTTCAACAAGACAGATGGAGGGAAGTTCTTTCCCAAGCGTAACCTTTATCCTCGATGTTTTCTGCCAACGATTTGCCTGCCCTACTATGCAGTGGAGCTTTGGACAGTCTGTACTTGTTTTCCAACCATTTGTAGAGCATTTGGTTTGCACTGGGCTGCTAATAATATATAGCCTTGTAGGAGATTTCAACTCATCAACCAGCTTGCAGTAGTAGTATGTTATGCTGTTTTACCTGTCTAGTCGGGCACCAAAAGTATATTGCTAGGAATTTCGTTTCTTATGTATGAAATCACCTGCAGGGTGGGGGACCGGGGATGGGGTGGGTGTGGAATCCAACTACCGTGTCAACCTTATGTGAGTAAGAATGAGGTTCCTTTTATCAGAGTTCAGCATGCACTAGTCTTGGCACTCGTGTGCATGCTACAGTATCCCTTCAACAAAATGACATTCAACAGTTATACTTCTATGCCAACAAAGTTATAGGGGCGTTAACATTTCTTCTACTTGGCATTTCCTTTTTGTTAAATACTTGCATCCATTTTGCAGTTGTTTGAAGTTCAAATTGATTGTTCAGACGTCCTCCTCCGTTACTCGTCAGCACTTGTTCAAGGTGCTACAAATGTCTTCTGGTACGCCTATTTGCATTTGCTGTTGTTCATAGTCATTGACTGGTTGTATAAGATGCTTTAAGTCATGGTTTGGCATGTATTCAAACTATAAATTCACTGCTATCATTTTATCAATGCAGTACAGCATTGTAGTTTCTCTGTTTGAGTAAACAAAAGATTGGAGGGAGAGTTGGAATTTGTAGCCATCAATAGTAGTCGAAGCAACTTTTTTTTATCTTTTTCCTTTGTTGTAATTTACATCGTATGGAATATGACTAGTTATTCTAATCGAAAACATCAATATATGCTATGTAAATATTAGGTACGAGGCTTATAGTATAAGCCTTATACTTAAGTGTTCTTCTGTAAGTTTAACCTACTAGAGTTTCTATTGCTTGGTATCTCTTTCTTGTAATTTGTTCGCGATCTGTCACGATGTGGGGCGAGATTTTGTCTATGGGAGTGGGAATCTAAGCATCCTGCAACTATGCTCAGGAATGCCGGGATAAAAGGGAGATTTCGTTTTGTTTCTGTATCTGTTTGCTCCTATTCTTGAAGGAGCATCAGCACCTGCTAGTTGATCATTGAAAGTCTGGTTTTGAAAGAGTTGAATTACAAGACACCTTAATTTAGCTTTTTTAATTACAACACTTTCCCCTTAATTTCACAAGGAATGGATTTCATGTGTTCCACCTTCAATTCAATGAAAATCCAATGATGATGTTGTACATGGGTCAATGATGCTGCACCTTTATCCTTGAGTCTTCCCTTCCCTTGAGCCCTTAATTTTTATTTCAGCATTATATCTTTTTATGTGATTTCTGCTGAAAGAAAAAAAGGAAAGGGTAAAAATGTATAACATGCTTAACTGCAGGATCGACATCCAAACAAACACAAGGCGTTTTCAATCTCTCTTCTGGGTAGGATTCCTTCTCTAGGGATCATATATTCTCAGTGTCAAACTTTATATTCTTTGAAAGATAAGATGAAGATTCTTTGCTTCGCTCTGACCCTCTCCCCCTTTTTTTGACCCTCTCCCTTTGATTCAGTATCTTCTGGAGGAAGTGGCTTTGGTGCCTGAACGATTAAAGAAAATTCCTCCCCAGGTCAGGCATGGATTTATATTTCCCACAGGCCAAATGACATCCTGTAGGGAGCGAAAAAGTTGTCACTTAGTCTTGCACCTTAAATATCGCTAGTTTAAACCATAAATCCTCCTCTATTTTTCAGGTCCAACGAGATCTGTTTCTTCTCCTGTCAAGGTTCATCTTATTTTACAACTTGGGTATGCATTTTCATATCAGTACTGAAATTTGACTATATCAGTACTTAAATTTGACTGTTGGAAGTCAAATATAGGTTCTTCAGCATTAGAGCTTATTTGTTTGTTTGTTTCATATGACTCGAACTTTTCAGCTGACAAGCTTGACAGCTTCTTGAAGCATTTTCCTGATTTTCCTACTGCTTTTTTTTTGGGAGGTCCAGCTGATATTTTTGTTATTGAAGTCACAGATCAGGTGAGGGTTTCAAAAACCTCTTGGAGATTTCATCATTTGATGATTTGGAATGTATTTTTCTCTGTTATGCCTTTTAATATGGTCTAAATTTCCAAATTCACCAGCTTCAGAAATTGAAGGTGGAGCCAGTGCTGTTACATTACCTTTCACAGCTTACAGTTCTCCAGGGTATGCATTATTCTTTGACGACATGTACCCTGGATATTGGTTCATTGTTATCAATCCCAAAGATGAGGCTAGATTCTTAGTTATCATAAACATGGCTAAGCTGTATTATTCTGATCAATGCAGCGTGAATTATCTCCGCAGGTATGGAACTGAGAATGACCACAAGTACGAGATTGAAAGCTTGCTTGTATAGCTTCACTTCTCCTGGTGGTCCGATGTATCCAACCAGAGTTGTTCGTCATGCAGCTTGGGAGGCATTAGATTTCCTTTTTCCTGTGAGTAGCCTTTCGAATTTAGCTCAGTTACAGATATGCAAATTAATAAGTAATGATACTTTGTAGATGTTGACATCTAGTGTTCGCAATAACTCTGAACACAATTGCTTGCTCATAAGGTCAAAGATTACCTTCTCCTGGGTGAGAAACTTCTGCTGGCCGGGGATGTTTCTTGCTTTATGTAGACCATGATGATTTTTTTAATAAGCCTATGATTATGTCAAATGGACATCTTTTCAACTGGTAGGTAGCGCTATACATGCATGGATACTAATGAAGGCACACACCCATTTGCTTCAGGGTACGTACACTATTAGGGGTGAGCATGGATTTGATTGGCTCGGGTTTGTGTTTAAACCAAGAACAAACCGATTCTTACGGATTCTAGATTTTGAGAAACAAACTAACTAGTGAACGCATCAAGCTAAAACCAGTCCAAACCTTTAAATTTCGTTTTAGTTCCCATTTTGTACCACGATTCACTTCAGGTTGATATATCATGTTTAAAAAATCATTTAAAGAACTCAAGAATTGTGTAAAAGATCAAATAAACTATTTTTTGAGCTAATTTCATTAGACTTGCCAAAAGTTGAGAAAATCCCTTCACTAAAAGCCAGCTATGACTGTCTATTTTAATAGACCCTGCCCTGATAAAACGATAAACGTATATTTATGTGTACAAGTGCATTGAAATTAAATTATGTTACTACAGTTCAGATTGGTTTGGAAGTAAAACCATCAGTATAACTCCACGAACAAAACCAATTTAATTTGGTTTTTAATTCTGTGAATCTGGACCAGACCACAGTAACACACCCAAACCAAACCTAACAGCACTACGTGCTGCGTCCACTACAGTCATGTAAGAGGGCTATCAGTAGTTACCATTCAAAGCATGGACATGAAATTTAGTTGTTGTATGCCTGGCACTAATTTGTTTTCATACTCAGTTTGGTCACCAGATTGTTGAATTTGTCGACTCATTGTTGATGTTTGCCAATCCTTATAACATGAATTTAATGCTTTGTTCAGGTTGGGCGATACCCTCGGCATCTTATAAGCTTGTTTTTTCGGCTGCTATATCCATGGTACTGGCCTTCCTCGTGTTGGAACTTTGTTATGTCTTGTGTACAGGCAGTACTGTATTATATATTGAGCTTGATTTTCTCTGTTTGGGAGAAGTTGACAAAACCAAGGAAATCCTGAAGTTTATTCTACATTTTTCCATATTCAATCTCGTGTAAAGTTAATTTTGTAACCATGTGAAGGCCTTCATTGTGTTTGGTGTGAAAGTGAGTGTGTGATATTCTCTTGATCTTCTTTCCCTGTCGAACAATATGAAATCGTACTGATTTCTTGGGAGTCATACTACAGAAATTGGAAATGTGGTTTCAATTCGGATTGCAAATTCCCTTCGGCTAATTTCTGTTTTGTTTCTTTTCATTGTTTTAAGTATGAACTTGTGGTATTCTATCAGGTTGAATAAACCTTATTGTTAGGCACCTTGTACTCTCATGCAGTATGGGGTGGTTTCTAACCCCATCCGTCCCAATCTCCTAGGTTGGAGTAGGAAAAAGGAAGCCTTATTGAATCATTTCTTTTATGGTCATCCTAAGGAGGATTATATTGGCATCATTCGGAGGGCCTTGTCAAGTTCCACCGCATTGCAGGGCAACCTATAACCTTTGACCTAAGTTATTTTACATTTGTCTGTACCGTTATTTCTTGCTTGTAACTCAAAAGAGCACCATGATCTTGCACACAATGGCTATATTATTACAAAAGAGCCAAACGGTAAGTATAAGAGACTGGATCAATTGATTTGGAACGCCAATCTACATTTGATTTAGTGAAATTCAAGCAAAAAATGCAGGGTGAAATGGGCTCAAGGCTGAATGCAAAGATACAACTAATACATGTTCTTTTCCTTTTTATTGCAAATGTATTGCATGTAGATCCAACTTAAAAGGAGAAAAACATTGTATGAAACACCAAACGAAAACAATAACTATCTTACTGCAGCATAAATGTAAAGGATAGGAGTAAGTCTTTGCAGAAACCTGAAATGAACCCAACAGAACTTTCAACAGTTCTAAAAAACTCCCATCTTTAAAAGCCAGCATCACAGCTAACAGCAGAAGGGACACCATTGATACC
The DNA here is from genome assembly GCA_016920895.1 of Vaccinium myrtillus. Lineage (NCBI taxonomy): Eukaryota > Viridiplantae > Streptophyta > Magnoliopsida > Ericales > Ericaceae > Vaccinium > Vaccinium myrtillus. The sequence continues at coordinate 8,732,571 of CM029275.1, read as the reverse complement.
TGCCATTTAACAAAGAAGACCCTTTTGTTTCAAGTTTCAAATTTCAAGTTTCAAGGCCACGATAAAGCATGTCCGATGATTCTTGACCCTGAGATGGGGTCGGATGTGTTTTCATAGCTGTGGAAGTATACGAGTGCATGCATCATCATACAATTAAAACAATGATATCTGAAATCAGAGACATATCTAACCTTGAAAACACATCCGACATTTTTGTAACACAAATACCAAATTGTTTCACAGACAGTAGCCTGCATCAGATTTCCGAAACATAAATCATACTTCTAAACACACTGATTCTCCCTTGCCTGAACCATTTCAGGAGTTGATTTTTGCCTATTGGCAATGCTGGAAGCAGAACTAACAACCAACTTTGCTTTGCTCTTCAATACAATTGAAGTAATACCAACACCATCTTCAATTGAATTGCAAGTAAATCCTCCACTCAAAAATCCCACAAAAGTACAAGAGCAATCTTCATCATCCACAACACAAATGGTTGTAAATTAACTAGCACCCATAACACTGGAATATCAGCCATTACAGTCACAAGCAAATCACAATACCTAAGAAACCTTGAAACCCAAAATATACCGTTGGAAATTCAGATCAAAATACCAGCACTAGTATCAGTAAGTAGACATCCTGTATCCAAATGCTTGAATGAATACTTAAAATGGTGTTAGCTGTTCAAAAAAAAAAAAAAAAAGAATACTTGAATAGCATGACATAACAAGCAACATGCTAAAAACCATACTTTCATTCCAACTGAAGCATCCTTAATTACAAGAAAATTCATAACAAGACGAGATAAAAGAAGGCTTCACAAAAGAGCAGATACTAAAACGAAACCCTAACCCTAATTTCCACACCCCCAAATTCAAGAACTAGTGAACTTGGTCACGGCCTTAGTTCCCTCAGACACGGCGTGCTTGGCCAATTCACCAGGCAACACAAGCCTCACCGCCGTCTGAATCTCCCGAGAAGTAATCGTGGGCTTCTTGTTGTACCTAGCGAGCCTAGACGCCTCCTGAGCAAGCTTCTCGAAGATATCGTTGATGAAGCTGTTCATTATCCCCATGGCCTTGCTGGAGATCCCGATGTCGGGATGAACCTGCTTCAACACCTTGAAGATGTAGATCTTGTACGTCTCAACGCTCTTCTTCGACCTCTTCTTCTTCTTATCTCCGGCAGCGGCAGAGGCGTCCTTGGGCAACTTCTTCCCGGCCTTTGGCTTCTTCTCCGCTGGAGCCTTCTCGGCCTTCTTCTCCTCCGCCGGTTTCTTCTCCGCTGGCTTTTTCTCTGCCTTGGGCGCCATTGATATGTAGAGAGGGAATTAAGAGAGAGAGTTTTTGGGATTGGAGAGATCGATTGAAACGAAAGGCAAAGGGTGTTTGTGATGGGAAAGAGATGGGGTTGGGTTTTGTATTTATAGGTGTGTAAAATTTGTTTTGATTGGTTGAGTAGAGATTGACGCGGATAGGTGAGATGGCAGTAGGGATTGCCGTTTATTTTGTTTAATGAAAAAGGTCAAATGGACGGCTCTCGGACAGCGAGTGGAGGTTTGGTTGGTGTGCGGGTTAAACTGCGACTCGGATTGATGACGTGGAGTTTGCGGATATAAACAGAGACCGGTGATAGTGTAAACGACCCGGCCCAATAAGACACGTTGTTGAAGTAGCCGGCCCACACCCTGGGCTTTCATAAATGAATCTGTATGTATTAGAGTATCCAAATTATGCAAGTTTCTCTTTAACTTCTTTTTTTTTTTTTTTTTTAATTTTGCAATTTCAAAATCACAATTTGGATAGCATGAATACAAAGGCTAAGTTTTCACTACGGTATTTTCAATGTTTTTGGACTATAAATTGTCAAATCAATTTATGTATGTAAGAATAGTGACTTGTTGATTTTACAACTTGTAGTCCAAGAATACTAAAAAATACCGAAGTGGAAACTCATCCAAAATCACAACATGAATGTCCGTAGTAGAACTTACGTTAATGTTGGTTCCATGAGCTACTTAAACAGAACTAATAACTCCATAACTAATGACAAGACTTTAATTGGCACTCTGTGAGCTCTCTAACTAGCAATTACTATCCTCTCAACTCATTCCAGTGCTTAATGCTATCAGAGGAGGAACTACTCTCTTCAAAGTTCAAACTATTACACTTTCTTGTTAACTATAGGAAAAAATTACAATTAAAGTGAAGTACTATTGTCAGGCATGTGGTGCAGAAAAGCTGGTCTTGGAAAACGTGAATTAAAGTGAAGTAAATGAAAATAAAATCTATTTTCTCACGAGCGTTCATTTGACAAACGAATTTCGTAGGAAAAATGAAATTTAGTTCATTTGTCCCAAAAAAATGCTTATGGGAGACTTCGTTTATCTCGATTGAAATGATTATTTTGAATAAAAATAATTTTGGGAGCTAAATATCAAGCCACCATATTTTTAGGAAATTAGTAATACATGCGAATTGCTCCTTCTTAATCATGTAACTGTAAATCAACCATGGGGGGGGGGGGTGGAAACACAAAAGGGTCATTTGGTAAATTTTTTGTTTCCTGATTTAACTTTTTACGGAAACCAATAAAAAATGGGAGCTGATTTTGGGGCTCCCTTTTTTTATGCAAGCACTCCAAAATATAATAAAGTTACAAAACTATCCTTTTGAAAATATAAAAATTACTAGAGACACTCCACCCCCAAATTATCTCCTCATTTACTAAGGCACTCCAAACAGAATATTGAACCAAAATCAAACGGAAAAAGTCGGAAGTAATTAACATTAGCAGTCCAAATGGTAATTGTTTTCCAGAAATTAACATGAGCAGTCCAAATGGTAAAGACAGAAGCAATCATAGTCCATAACTATGCAAATCTACTGTTGCATGTTAGATCGGAGCAGGAGAAATCACCGATCGACGCAATGGCTGGATAGATTGGGGAGAGAGATTAATCAAAACGCTTAGAAAATAAATAAAAAAAACAGGGGGAAGGGAGGGGAGCCGGTGTTCAAGAGACTGGCGTGAGGCGCCCGACCTCCCCCTTACCAGCAGCGGCTGGCTGAGAGGCAGCTGAAAAAAAAGGGGCTTATGAGAGAAGTTAGGTTAGAGAGAGTTGGGTTAGAAAAACTTCAAAAATATACATAACAAATTTACAGCTAGAACAAGGAAACCTTATATCAGAATACCAACGTAAGTTTCGATGTGGAGAATCTACTCAAAAAAGAAATAAAAATAATCACGAGCTTGAACCATCTTTCAGATTTGAAACATTTATGCCTGTAGTGGTAGTGGTGGTGATGTATTGAAGGGCATCGATGTTTTTTCCCTGTTTGGTTCCCTTCTCTTCTGGATTTGTGAAGGAATGATGGCAAAAAAAATTAGGCGAAATTTTTTAGTCGAACCATGCCCTTCTTAAAATACACAAAACCCACCCAATCATAACTTAATCCTGACAAAATCATAAGAAAAGAACTAAAAAAGTACCTTCCGAGCTTGAATCCTCAATCTACAGCACCCAATTCACATTAGAGTTTTTATTACAGGTTAGGGTTTGGGTGGGCGTCCATTTTTTCTTCTTCCGTTAACAGAGGAGGCAGAGGAGAAGAGTAAAAAATTTTAGGAGCGCTTGAAGTAAAATTGAGAGTAAAAAACTTTAGGAGTGCCTGAAGTAAAATTGAAACTTGCAAAAGGGTGGTTTTGGAAAATCATTGTAGCTTGGAGTGCCTGCATCAATTTTTGGAGTGCGATTATCAATTCCCTAAAAAATTATTTAGTTTTTTATAAGTGTTACCAAACAAAATGAACCACTCGTTACAACTTCATATGCTCGATACCCATTTGTTGCACTTCGATACCCATTTGTTGCACTTCGATACCCATTTGTTGCACTTCATATGGTGCTTGTAACACCGGAAACAATGACTGTATTTGGTTTGTAGTTTAATTTAGTTTTGATGATGTAAACATGTGTAATTAGTGGAGAGAGATAGAGAGAGAAATGAGGGAAATGATGATGTCAAGAAAACTAAAACAAAACTAAACCCCCTAACCGAACATGGCCAATGTCACTAAAAAATCGATGTCTTCAATATTGCTCAACCAAGATGTGCAATAGACATCTTCCTATCTTGTGAAACAACTAGCAGATGCCCGTGCCTGAAGGCACGACTCGAACAATTAACGTGCACCTTAAAAACATTAGAACTGTATTAACCTTGGAGGAAATAACAATTAGATGTCAAAAAGTTGCAATTTTGTGTCCACCTTAAAAACATTAGAGCTGCATTAACCTTAGAGGAAATAACAAATAATAAAAAAAGGGCCTCAAACTCTAATTTCCAAAAAAAAAAAAAAAAAAACACTACAACAGAATCCAATATCATAGATAGAAGGCGTTAACTTGCGCGCACAATTGTTGAACCCGTGTTATGCACGGGGCGAGATTAACTTGTACGCACAATATTTGTACATGACACAATAGATAGAAGGCGTACCCTAATCATACATGCATAATATATCAAGCACTCAATCTAATCAACAAAAATGGTCCAATATCAGCACACAAAAATTAAAAAAATAGAAAAGGTCATATATAGCTTTCTAGACTACATTTCCAATTTTCCATCACTCAAGCAGAATAAAAGTGCTCAGAGCCTAGTGCATGTATCATCATTCACTTATATCAAAATAGGCAGCAAAACAAACATTGCCCCTTGTCAGCACCACCATGAAAAGCAGCTTCCACAACAGACTTGGACAGCTGAACACTTTCCAAATTTTGAATCATAAAAGCCTCCTCAGATCAAAAGAAAAACAACTGGATTTTGGGGACCATAGATACCAAACTTCAGAGCAGCATAGCAACCCACTTTTCTAATTTTTTTCACCAAATATCGCTTTTGTTGGCCTATGTGGCATTTTGAGGACTTATTTTCGTAACTTTTAAAATTGTGATTCTTACCCACACTTCAAGATTTATATTCACATTTTAATTTTAAAAATCTGAGTATACGGGGAACCCAAAAAATCTGAATTGCATACAATGGTTTTGAATCGTTTGATCACTTTCTGCTTTTACAGTATTACAGGGAACAGAAAAAGGTCAATGGGAAAAAACTGTCAAGAAGAGAATCTCAATATTCACACAAAATCACACCTGGAAAACTACACAACACAATAAAACAAGGAAAATGCTAAATGCCCAAAATAGTTACCCAGAAATTGAAATCAGTGGCTCAGATTCACACAAAATCTGTGAATCGAGCCACTGATTTCACTTTCTGGGTAACTATTATGGGTACCTAGCAACAAAACAATGCTGTACTGCTATCTATCGAAACAGAACCCTTGTACATTGGGTGTGACCTGACATTTATCTGCTTTATCAACTACTCCATTTCCCAATGCATTTCAAAAAAGAGATGCTCCAAAGTACTTGCGAGAACACCCTTGTATGAGAAGTGGGAAACGTCTCCTCAGTTCTGCATATATGTACACTTGGTATACAAGCCTGGAAAACAGAAAACACCCGTTAAACACCGGACTGGTATCAAATATAACAAGGCATCACTTGTCCCGTCTTCGTGGATTTTGACTTCTTTTATATCTTACAGAAATCAAACTTCTTGTTCAAAACTACACTTATCACGGCAATAACAAATATATTATCCTTGTCTTGCTTCAGAGATAATAATGTAACGTGATAGTGTGTGGAGAGACCTAACAACTACTGGTGTTTTAGTTAGTTTCACTTATATTCTAAGCAATTCCTTCGTCCTGGGCTGAAACTTATCTACAATTTTAGGAAATTCTTAAGAGGATTAATGACTGTGAGAAAAAAAATTTAACCAGAAATTGGACCAAGGAAGTTAACAGGAAGCTGCATACACTTTACCAATCAACAGGAAGCCACATTACCATTGTCAGAAAAAATTCAAGATAAATTTGCACCTAACCCTCCAGGAGGGTTCCCTTCGTTCATTTCCAAAGAGGTTGAAACTATTGCTAATTTCTTGCGGTGCGAAGTCTGAATACGTATTTTTGTTTCTCAAATCCCCCCTTTATATGCTTCTTTGGACCATCCTCTCAAGGCTTTAGTACTTTAATAACCCAAAGACGGTCAGAATAACGTCGTCTACCTTCCCCCAATTGTTTTCCCTGCTGTTTTACATCAACTCGCCTCACAAATTACGTTGTATCCAAGAGATAATTCTAAAACGTTCCTATAGTAGCAGTGGTAATTTTAGAAGTAATAGTCAATTGCCAAACGTAAAGATATCAAGGGCAGGCTTGAATAAATGCCTCACAATTTGCAGGCTAGTACAAAGTTAGGGCAAGCCTGTCATTGCCAATGGCCATTGACAGTCCATATGGCAACCAATGCAAATGCAGATAGTTTGGAAGGCTATATACCTACAAGTTCTGTTCAAGGCATAGAAGAAAATATTTGCATTTACATCAATTTTTCTCCAAATAGTCCATATGTTCTGCTGAACAGATATCGTGGCCTGCATGTTTCAACTATATGATATTAAGCTAAAAATTAAATAGCAACATTTGAGTTGTTTACAGACATCCAAGTGAGTAGGAAGTAAAATTTCATATAACGTATATATGCACCCCTGTAGTTGTCATCAGTTGTCATTAAACGAACTCGTTGATCAAAGGGAAGTGAAAAAAGGGGTGTTCTCTTTACCTTAGAAAGGTAGAGCCGGACGGCTTTCAGGATCATACATTCCTGCAAGGAAAGATATCAGGACCCAGAAAACTAGGAGGCCTATTACTGAAGCTCGCAATGCCTGGTCACAATTGCCATTCACGTGCATATGTGTCAGATTACTTTCACGAGGTGATGGCATGTCCTCACAACCGTTGATATCTGCTCTTCCCTCAGTTTCGCTAGTCTCGATTATTTGACGGAGTCTCATATTGCAAATGCTGCGATTTGAACATCTTACACACTTGCAAGTGCCACCAAGATATGATGGGAGTGTCTGAAAGTTTTCCGTGAGAATCTTTTGGTACATCTCCCCTACAATTTTCAGCTTTTGTCGAGTGCCAGGTTTCAAAACCTGAGGGAGAGAGCCAAAAGACTTACATTATGTACACAGAAACCCAAGCTTTCAATAAGCTCAATGTTTCAAATTATAATATCTAGAAAATGGAATAATAACGTGGAAAAATAAAAACAGTCCTCATGAAACGAAGGAGCTTACTTTGGTTACAGTGTGTGCAATAACTCGAACAAGTGGAGGAACCCGTATGACAAACACAAAGCCAAGACAACCTGGGAAATGCTCTTGAAAAATAGAAAAACATGATCTCATCATTTGCATTGGAAATCTCAGAGGTGACAACCCTTGACAATCCACCAATACAGTAATTTGAGGATTTTCAGGGTTAACTAAATGCAGCATCCCATGCTCTACCTGAGAAACTGCAATTGCAACAGTTAACTCCTTGAACATGATTCCACTAAATTGAACAAGTAAAAAAAAGGCAAAAATCAACATAAGCACTTTCTGGGGATGAAAAAGTACATAACACCCTAAGGCTTCAATGGACAATTGGACATTGTCAGTGAGTATGAGTAGTGGTCTTCTTGGTCAATTTCCCACGCATGGACATTCTTTTAAAATAAAGAATACATTTCCACACTGATCTGTAGTAAATATGCATCTTCACACTGAACACATTGGTGCACCTGTGGTTGCAAAATCCACCGGTCTCACTCCTTTGATTTCCATAATCCAGTTTATTTGAAATTGACTTTTTGTTGTTGCAATGTAGTTTTGAAAATCACCCAATTCAAATAACACAATCCAGAGTTGAGAAAGAATGAGGCTCAGAGGCTGTGAAAAAAATTCGTTTGGCAGTAGGATAGTCATAAAGTGCCAAGACAAGCTGATTAAGGCAAGAAGGCTGATCGGCTGATTGTTGAGGTTTTTTATGCCAGTAGAATAGAGTATAATTATCCATAGAGTACGAAGCCTAAAAAATTTACTAGAAGGGAAAAATGGACATACCAACAGCTTGAAGAAAGCGAGGTCTTTTATGGGATGACAAGCTGCTGAAAGCCAGCCCGAGCCTTACTATAAGACACGGCCTGTAGTTGACATCAACTCCATGCCAGAAGACCATATTTGACCACATCTCAAGTTCCTGTCCTGAAAGAATGTTATAAGTCTTTCTCCAAAGGATAGTCTTCTTAACAGATGATAGCAAGCATGGTAGATCACAATTTGCAGCAATGTAGAATCTGCAAAGTTCGTCCTCATTAATTCTGCACAAAACACAATGACGTCATCCTCCTCTGCAACAAGAGAAGCCCAGAACCTCAACTATAAAATATGCCTGCTAGATAATATCAGTTGGAATCCCTACAACTGCTCCGGGTCACAAAACTAATTTCCTTATTTTCCAGAAAAGGTTTCGTCTAGTCAAATAAGCCCAATCAGTGACAATAAGAATCCTTAACTGCATTCATCTTATGTAAAAGTAAAAATGCAAAATTGAGGAAGCAGCTAGAAGCAGAGAGGGGTACTAAGGATAATAAATGATAACAATTGTTTACATCTTGTTTTTCAGGTTTGGTAGCTGTGATGTTGGACTATTCTCTTGAGACGGTGTTCTATTGTACACTAAACAATGTTACTTGATTTTCTGCAGGCTTACCCTTCTATAACCTAGTGCAAAGACACTGCCTGAGCAAAATCTCATTCTGCAGGGTTGAACGATGGATTCTTCTATTATTCCCGATGGATATGACATCAGGATTAATTAACAGACAGTTTACTAGTTTTCCTATCATTACTACTGTCCAAAGAATAAGTTTTCCAAGGAGTTCATTCTATGCCTCTTTGATGAGTAATGTAACAGAGTTGAATCACCTTTCTGGTAAACTAATACCCTGCTTTTCCAGCTCTTCGTAGAGTTGAAGCAACCAATCTGTAGATGATTGACGACTTTGAGGAGCGTCATCAAAAACACTGCAAAGTATATCAGTAAGCAACAAGTTAAACACGAAAGTCAAGGCGAACAAGAACAATAAGATGCAAAGCTGCTGGATGGACCCTTAGTTGAGAAAAGTTGGCCTCGCCAAAAACACATAGTTAAGTTCCGTGGGGAAAAGTGCGGTACGACATAAGGTGTGAAATAAAGAGACATAAATAGCGACTCACTAAGTCTCTGCCTCTAGTAGAGTTATTGTGTCTGAAATGCATGCTGTCAACATGTCAGGCTCAACAAAAAAAAAGAAAAGGCAAAGAACAAATAAATATTGTACTTAACATTCTCAAATCTTGGGAAATGCCCTTTGTAGAACACCAAAATTAATAAGATGCAGGCCCTCTTCTACTTCATGGGTTCCATTATGTATGCTAAAGTATTACGGTGAACCCAAAATATTGTCCCCCACCAATTTTTTTGGGACAGTCATAAGATGTGAAATTACTTTCTAAAATTTCCTTGTTTCTTTGTACCTTGTATCAAGAGTAGACTGCACTGAAGGTAACTCTGAATTTGATTCTGAAGATGCCTGAGAATCATTGACGACTTGGGAATCGTTGACAGCATCAGAGGTAATGTTACAGCTCCCTCGTTGATCAGAGAATGCAGTTGCAATCGAAAGGACTAATAATGGCCTTGATAATGCCTGCACCCATAGGTATGTCGCATAGATTAATGGCCAAGTTCAAAAGAATTTTCCAGATAAAACAAGTGAGCAGATAAGACAATTATTCTGTACAATTTACTACCTGAACCTTACCAATATCATAATGCAGGACATTTAGCTTACAATAACCATAAAGCATTGACCAAATCATTGAAGGAAAAATCGAAACAAATAGCACAAAGCAGTATATGTTGGTTGAGAAATAAAACATACTATCGTTTTTCTTTCAACCATTTATCTTCATATTTAGTTCACGGTATGAACTATAACCCAGTTTCCTTCAAAATCCAAAGTCCACCCCTAAGTCATATCTCATCCTACTGAATAAGATGACCAAATCAAAAAAATCAAATTGATTTGAGAGTATAAAATGACAGAATCCCACACTCTGCAGCTGCAATTACAGAATCTCTGCTCTATTAAAAATCAGGTAAACCACAACAGACAGGACTGACAGGAGAAGTGAAGTGCCTCCCTAGCCATTCCCCATTAGATGGCAAATTTAACATGAGCCCTACAAAATAAATAGTACCATGTCCTCCTTTCTACAAATCGGTAAAAAGGCCCTAGAGTTATCTAGGTTTCAAGCTTAGAATACAAACAAAGCATATATGAGAAACATAAAATGTGTCCCAAGGTAGCATCACAAAGCAAATTCAAGCATAAGCCTAAGACAATGAATACATTAGTCTCACTTTCAGCATAAATCATCAGCATGCTTCTAAGTTCTAACAACTGTGATACCACTTATTTGGATAATATGTTAAGACATAGTGCACCTTGAGAAGCTTATATGAAGATGCATGTGATAACATGAAGGGTTAGTACAGCTATTGTCAGATGTAAATCCAACATATAATGATCTCAGTCATGCAAAAACTAACCTGCATGCTACTTATCAAACCCTTTAAAGGAGCCCATCTTTGGATCCACTTCAACGGTGGATAGCAGAGAGCTTGCAGCGCCTGAAGACCACACCATACAACTGGACATCTTGCCTTTGAAAACCTCCGCAGTGTCTCCAGTGCAGCAACCTTCAGTAAAAACAATGCTGCATCACCAGCAGTAGCGCTCATTCTATTATGATTGAAGGGAACTGTATTCCTTGTAGATTTCTGTAAGCCCGGCTTAGGGCCAGATGCAACCAAACACCTTTTAGAGATATTTCTATTGTTGATGACATTAGCCACCTCAAAGCCTTGTCTTGAACCAGGGTGGTCAAATGAGTCTCCCATTGAAAAAGGTAACGAGTGTTATCCCAGTTGGCGAACAAACTATGATGCAATATACCGAAGATAAAGGAAAATAAAGGTCCACAGCATTAAATATTTATGCTGGACCAGCCGATCTCTCATAAAGCAGTATACATTTGTTTATTTTATAAGCGCATTAGCTAACGTTGGAGGGTGGCAATCTGGCTATCCTGACCTCAATTAGTTAAGCTCCTTCAAATATCAACCTGTGCATAGGAAAGACAAGATAAGCATTTGGTTAAGCCAATGATGCAGATCATGAATTTTCCTTCAATATGGGAATTTAACCACCGACATTCAAGGTGCCATAGTTTTAATATACACTATGAACTCATTTGTCAATTTGTGCGGTCGCTATACATTCAACGTACAAACATTGGGATTTTCAGTATACCCCAAAGTGATTAACACAGTTGATTGAGTACCAGTTCTTTTAATTGTTTAAGTGCATAAGGAAAGAGAGATGAAATAGCACATTGTCCATTAATATAAACCAATATGAGGCAGAGATATACCATTGGGTTAGAATGTGATCAACAGGTAATTACTAACTTGGAAAAGAAACCATGCAGATATTACCAGGCCACCTAAGTCAGGATGGAAGAGACCTTCAGAAAAAGAGAATCGGCGATTCTAGAATGTTGACAATGAGAAACAATACAAGAACAGATAATAAGAAACAAATAATTGTGCCGAAGTATACCATACACCAGCAGCCAACAGATGACACAAGATTGTTCATTCTTGAATGACAGTGAGAAGAAGTGCACAGGTACATGACTTAGCAAAAATTATGACTTCCGGTAGGGATATGGTTACTTCCGGGAGGAAACTGTGATTGCATTTTTATCGTTAAAATATTCTTGCTTGTCATGCACTAACAAATTGATGCGGAATAGTGGGACTAAAATAAGCTCAATATCCAATATCAACAAGCTTGGAAATATGATCTTTTACGCAACTAATGGCCTGTAATCTTAGTCATTTTGCTAGTGCTCATGGATTGGACTTCTAACAGTATACACTTCCATGGATGAATAAATTTTGAATCATTGATTAGCTCTGAAACTCAGAAATCTACTAGTCCTGACTCCTTGGAAGCAAAGACTGTTTGTCTGTCATATACCGGGATGTTTAGTAGATTAGGAATTGTGTTTGCAGACCACCTTAAAGGTGTGTTTGGAAGTAGTGGAAACAAATGGAAGGAAGGCAAAAAAAAATTCTTTTTTTCTTCTCTCCTCTTTTTTTTTTTTTTTTTTTTGCTAGTGGAAAGATAGAAAGAGGAAACGTCAAGAATAAGAAATAATGAATCTTTCTCTAAACTTTCTCTACCTTCTCACTCTTACGAATTGTTTGCCTTACTTTTTTCTTCCTTTCCACAATTTCCAAAACGAGAAAGCATCAAACTCCAAATCAAGGCAAGGATGCCAAGCTGCCAATGAGATTCCTCTCCTACACAAGTTCCAGGTGAGATTAAATTGTTCGAATTCAAACCCTAATAGATTAGGCAAAATAGACAGAATTTGAGACTTCCCTATGCAATGCAAAAATCAGCCACCGTGTCTAACATCGCCGAATATCAGTTTCGTGTAAAGAATCACGCCCAAGTTGTAGTTTCATCATATATACACAATCACATGAATAAACCCATGTATACATAAAGAATAAGAATCAAGAAACTGGGTCAATGCAACACCATTGCTTTGGGAAGCAAGGAAAACGAACGAAAATGCTGAATACACATATTTCGGAGAATCATGGGTTTGAATTGGAAAAACAATCAAATCATAAAGACTCTTGCCTCGAGAAATTGGATTGCCGATCTTAGGGATCGATCCCAGCGTTGAGAGAAAGCTGTCGTCGCACCTTCACAGTGTGGCCTTCTGGTGAAGATTTGCTGGACCCATGGTCAACAGCTGGCCAGACACTGTTTTTGTTGTTTGGTTTCATGACGTCTGGCACCATAGTAATAAAGTTCAGTAGGAGAAGCGCTAGAATATGCGATTCATATTGGGGCATCTTTAGTAATGGGAATGACTCTTGTGACAATGATTACACAACTACAACTTCTAAAGATGAAATAAATAACTTGAATAATTCAGACTATGACATGCTTCTAGGATATAATTCATTGTGTTTCCCTCTAAAATAACTTTATAACCGCCTTTCTTCCTTCCCCTTCTCCTCTTCTTAAGATTTTTACCGTGCTTGCGCTGTGGCGAAAGGGGAGGGCTTTAGTTGATGGATGTTTTTTTCCTCCTTTTTAGCGAGAGTTTTATCTTTTGATCTTGAATATAAAATTTTCTTAATCTTATTCTCTCTGTTCCTTCCTCTCTCAACTTCCCATTCGTCACTGAGATAGATTAGCTTGTGCTTTGTTGTTGCGAGTTCCCAACATTTTTAATGAGTGTAAAGTTTTTTTTTTTTTTGTGTGCATGAGTGACCCATTATTTAGCCATGAGATATAGTAGAAGTATGAGTGTTTGTACCTGAAAAAACTACTATCTTTTGTGGCATTTTTAATTCTTTTGTTGATGATATATGTTACTTCGTGATTATTTTGTGTATTTGTGTTTTCTACGAATGAGTATGATTTTATTTATTTATTTTTATTTTTATTTTATTTATTACGCTTGAAATTATATGAAAGGTCAAGGATAATTCTAGTAGTATGTCCAGTTAATGTGATTTTCTTAGTATTGTACTTATGAGTTGTGAACAATCTCTCGTACTTTATTTATTTTATTATTATTATTATTTTATTTTTTTGGGGTTTAATTACCCTTGAAATTAATTGAAAGGTCAGGGATAATTCTAGTAGTATGTCCGGTTAATGTGATTTTTCTTTGTACTGTACTTGTGGGTTGTGAATGATCTCTTGTACTTTGAGACTAAAGACTAAAGAGGAAAACTCTCTCATTCTCGATAAATGCTAGAGACACTAACTAGTATACTAACTGATATACTAAATGTACATGTGACATTCTTGTAATGGGTGAGTGCATATATGTATTGCATCATGTATTTATGTGGTAATGACATGTGTACTTTTAATGTAATGTTTATAAATTAATTAGTGCCTCTAACATTCCTCTCTCTCTCTCTCTCTCTCTCTCTCTCTCTCTCTCTCTCTCTCTCTCACACATTTAATGTTTGTAAATTATTTAGTGCCTCTAGCATTCCTCTCTCTCTCTCTCTCTCTCTCTCTCTCTCTCTCTATTTCTTTTCTATTCAAAAAAATAATATTAATATACTGTGATAAAATAAAATACAGAGATGAGTTTCAAATACATCATCATCAGTTTATTGATTAACAAAGACAACGAATACAACTATTAAAAATTTTACTTGGGCAAATAAGAAAACTACAGTAAAATATAAATGGGCTATAAAATAAAAGTTGTGAAAGGGCAAATGATTTTCCCAAATCTTGGATCTTTTTTTATTTTTTTATTTTTATACATAGATCCAAATTTTGTATTGGTGTGGCTTCGTTGCTTTATGTGTGTTCATTCTATCTCTCACTTCCGTGTTGCTTTAAGTGTTTGAGCTTGGTCGGAAAATGATACTAGGAACTCAATAAGGATTTTGTTAATGTGTGCCCCCAAGGCACACGATAATGTTTATTAAATGAGCCTAGAGGTGGCAATACAGGCGGGTTGAATATAGGCCAATAATAGAAGGGTTGGATATGGGTAGGTCGAATATGGTTCTTGCTAAATCCAACCCAACCCAATTCAACCCCTTTTTTTTTAGAGTTTTTTCATTTATCAACACCTTCAAAAATTGGATCAGCCCATCAATTGTCCTTTCTTTATCACATTCTCAATTTTGTTACCGATCAATTTTGCATGTAGAGAGAGAGAGACATTGGGATTGAAATGAACAACGGATGATTTTATCGATTCTCGGAAACCGATTGTCAAAACTCAAAATTGGATAGGCAATGCAAATTCTCGATGAGTTCTATTACAAATTTTTTAAAATTTGTAACAAATAGTTATAGATTAAAAAAATAACACGCATACATGTAAATGAAAATTGACAAGAAATTCGGGACGGAGGTAAAAAGAATCAGCAATGAACCACCCGAAACCGCCATAAGTCACCGAAGTTGCCACCAATATTCCTTAACAGGCGTGAATTTCTACGTTTTTTTTTTATTTTTCCATACATTTTTTAATATACAGGTTGATAAGCAACTGATCTCAGGTTGATAAGCTTTTTATTATACAGGTAGCAACAGCAGCAGTGGGAACAAAGAGTAGGGAGAGAGAGGGAGAGAGAAAGAGGAAATGAGTGTTAAGTAATTCAAGACAAATGTGAACTGTTTTGGACGAGCCTCCTGAATTCACTAAACAAAACTTTGTTTCAGACCAACCCATTTTCAACTCAGGTTGAACCCATTTAAACCCATCTATAAATGGGTTGATATGGATTGACCCCATATTAACCCATGATGAAATATGGGTAGGTTGGGTTGGGTTATAAGCGGGTGGATTTGGATGGATTCATGGGTTGGGTTGATAATTGTCACCGCTAAATGAGCCTAATTAAATTCACTTTTGTTAAAAATAGTAAAAGTACTCTACATTAACTCATTTGTTTGCATGGGAAATCTAAGTTTGAAATACAAGTCATAAACTACTTTTATTATTTTTAACAAAAGTGATTTTAATTAGGTACATTTAGAGCATCCTCATCATCAGGATTGCCAAATTAAATTTTTGGCTAAAATAGAGAGCCAATCCCTTAAAAACTCATCAAAATCAGCCTCTCTATTTTCCCTCACCAAATTATTTTTGCTACAGTACCGCACCAAATTTGGTGTGACACTGTTCACACACCAGTTAGTTTTTTTTTTTTTTTCCGGTTGCTTTTTCCCGGGTGGCAGCACGTCAGAAGACAGAGAGGGAGGGAAACAGTAGACCTGGGGGGGTCAGTACACGTGTAGACTAGTGTGTGTGTGTGGGGGGGGGGAGAAAGTATAGTGGCGGGGTCCACTTCCTTTTTTGCACCGAAACTTCTCCCCAGCCCCAGGTGGGGAGATGACTTCTTAGGGAGTTTTTTTTTTTTTTTTTTTAGATTTGAGGGGAATAGTTTAATATAGTAAAGTTAAAATAGAGAGTCTGATTTTGTGAGTTTTTGATAAAGTGACTTGCTAATTTATAAAAGGTGTTTTTAAAGTTAAATTTGGTGAAAATTTTGGTTCTTCTGATAAAGATGCTCTTAATAGACATTATCATGTGCCTTAAGGGCACACATTAACATAGCCCCTCATATGAAGCCCGTCGAAAGATTGCTCTTGAGTTTGGTCCATTTTTATTCCAAAAAATCTACATGCACGCACGTTTGTGTACAAAAAATGTACGTACACCACGTGGGGGCCCCACTGCGGACCCCAAAAAAATTCTAAAAAAATATCATAAATTTTAAAATTCGTCCCTGTGAATCTAGAAAACATACTTGCCGATATCCAATTGAGTTGATTTTTTACGGGGCCCCCTAAAATAATATTTTAAAATTTATGATATTTTTTTAGAATTTTTTTGGGGCCCCCGCGTGGTGTGCGTGCATGATCCATGCACGTTTGTGCGTACACATAGTCGGATTCTTTTTATTCGGCTATCTGAGATGGTTGTGATGCTTTATAGTTGGGAAGTGTTGGACACCAACTCTTGACCATAAATTAGGGAAGAATTACAATGGCCCGTTCAGTTGAGCTTTTCCAAAATGTGTTTTGGGCTAAAAAGCCCAAAACTTGTGTTTGGTCCAATGTTCAAAAAAATAAGCTATGAGCTCAAACTAAATGTTATTTGCTTTTGTTGGACACACATCTATCTTAAGAACTTCTTCCCCTTGTTGAAGATCTTGCCAATGATTGTTGCCTTGGATACGAAGGTTCGAAATTTACCATATTGACTTAGAGTGTCTTAATGAAAATATATTAATATCCTTAAAATGTGCATTGATATCCGAACGAGTTTGACATTATATGAATATTACTATCATTCTCCGCCTATGGGTGGAGTTTAGCAATACCTTTGTGTTTTAACAAATTATCAAAGGAAAATGCAAACATAGTAGAAAATTATAGATATCCGAAAAAACTACTCCCTCTGTCCCAAAAAATTTGGCCTACTTACAAATTTCAAAATTTTATAAACAATACACAATGTTACCCAAAACTTGTAACTTTTCAAGTTTGCCCTTCATTAGTTGACTCCAATAAAATAGGAGTTAGTCAAGTTATGAATTTAAATTGTTTTCCAAAATGCGAAAAATCTTGCCGCCAATGTAATCGGATAACTTTTTCAAAATTTTAAGTCACACTTTAAACTTTAAATTTTTTAATTATTCCTCTTTTGGTCTCATTGCTTTGATTGTTAAAAGCATTTCAAGGGCAGAAATGAAATTTCCTACTTTCCTTTGTTGAGATTTTTAAATTGGTCCTATATTTTGGGACAGTCAAAAAATGAAAGTAGATCAAACTTTTTGAGAGATAATGAGTATATTAATAGCCATGAAAGTATATTGATATTTGAATTAATATGTCATTATACGTAGGGGTGGGCACGGGTCTGGTAGGGTCAGGTTTGACCCCTACCCGACACCCGACCCGAACTCATCGGGTTGAGAAAATTATCATCCGCATCCGAACCGAACATGCTTCAAAACTGAAACAAGTCGGGTTTTCGGGTTACAGTCGGGTGTGCCTGGTATGTCGGGTTCGTTTTTTCCCAATCCATAACTTCAGTTTTTCCTTGGAACAGGAAGAAGAAAAAAAACCATATCTTGAACAGATCTGGCATAAATACAAAAGAAAAATGAGTTTCTACAGGGCAAAAGCTGTAGAAGAGGAAGATTTAGATCAACAAATCACCGTTGTGTCTTCTAAAACATGAAGCTTCTGCCATGGAGTTATTAGGAGCACAGAGGGACAAGAGTGAAAAGTAGATGAGAGAGAAAGAGAAAGAGAGAAAGATATAGGTTGTGTTTGGTTAGATAGTTTAGTTTTGATGATGTCAGCATGTGTAATGAGTGGAGAGAGATAGAGAGAGAAATAAGAGAAATAATGATGTCATCAAAACTAAAACTAAAACTAAACTGGGAAACGAACAGGGCCATAAATGTCTTGTGGGTTTGAGAAATTTTCGGAGGCCACTGCCCACTGGTCTTTTTGGATGGCATGAGGGGAAAAATTTCCAGGTGCCCAGGGGACAATAATCCCATATGTAAACTTCAAACACTCGTGACAATAGAGTAGTGGTGATAGCACTGAATAATTATTCTGTACATGGGAGCAATTGGCATTTACTGGTGCTGGGCTCTAGGGAATAGAGTAGCCGTAAGAACGTTTCCTGGACAGAGTATTGAAGAGTATTGAATTGATGGGAGAAGGGAAAAATTAAGTTAAAGAGAGGAAAGTGAATAGACTTTCTGTTTTTCTCAGACCCATGCGCCAGAATTTGAATACTCCCTCCGTCTCAAGAAATTTGGCCTATTTACAAATTTTTAAATTTTATGTACAAATGTACAATACACATTATTATCCAAAAATTGAATCTTTTAAAGGTTGCCCTTCATTAGTTGACTCTAATAAAATAGAAATTAATCAAGTTTTGAATTTAAATTGTTTTAAAAAAAACGGGAAATCTTGCCGCCAATGTAATCAGAGACTTTTTTCAAAATTTTAAAACGCACTTTAATCTTTAAAATTTACAAATATTTTTCTTTTGGTCTCTTTGTTTTGATTGTCAAGAGCATCTCAAGGGTAGAAATGAAATTTACCAACTTTCCTTTGTTGAATTTTTTTAATTGGTCCTATATTTTGAGACAGCCCAAAAAGGAAAATGGGACAAATTTTTTTGGACAAAGGGAGTATAAAATAGTATACTTCTCAGTTCCCCATGCGTACACAAAGGGAGTATAAAATTGTATACTTCTCAGTTCCGTATGCGTACACTGACTCCTCTATCCCCACTCCTAAACCTATACATACATATAATATTCGGGTGGGTCGGGTTACACGGGTTGGAATTTTCGGAACCCGCTACCCGGACCGAAAACTCGAGATTTTTGAGGAGGGAGACCCGCTATCCAACCGATGTACTGGGAAAAACCGACCGCGAACAACCGGGTCGGTTCGGGTTGGGCGGTTTGATGCTCAACCCCATTTATACACATATTATTTTCCTCCACCCATTAGGTGGAGATAGCATGACCCATCATTAAACCATTTTTGGATTTGAAGGGTCGGGATTCACGGCAAGTTTGTACTATGGTATTTTTGAACTACAAATTATCAAATAAATTGATATATATGAAGAGAATGGTTTGTTAATATAACAAGTCTAAGACCATCTCCAACAGCCTCTTTAAAACTTCGGCGAACCCATTTTGGCGACCGAAATCCGAAAAACGAAGACCCAACAGCCTCACGAAGCTCTTTGCCATTTTCGTCGAAGCAACAGTACCTCGCCACAGGCGGTGAGGTTTGGCGATGGAAGGCGAGCTCGCTGCCGGAGTTTCTTTCTCTCTCCTCCCACGCTGGAAAAATGGCTACACCAGAAATATTTGTTCTAAAATGGATTTGATACCAGGGGATTGTAGGTATCGTCGAGGCAATGTCAACGGTGCAAGATTCATTGGTAGAGAAGCCCGTCGGAGCCTGCTTGCTCTGGTCAACGAAGGCGCATGTGGGCGAGTTAGATCTACTCGCGGCGGGCACGCGCTCGTGCGAGCCAGAGGAGCTGACGTTGTTTTTTTTTTCTTTTTTCAAATGGCAACATTGCTGGGTGATCGAAATGTTTGATGCTAGCCAAATGCATTTTTTCTTGCCAAAATGGAGATGGAGATGCTTAGGTTGACAGAGATGCTCTAAAAATATCAAAAATACTGTATTTAATAGGGAGAGTCAGCCTCAAATTGAGGCCATGTTCCACTAAAAAAAAAACTGGTTTTGTTTTAACTCAAAAACCATTCTATTCCACTAACAAAAAACTCCCTAAAAAACTGGTTTTGTTTTAACTCTAAAACCACTATATTCCACTAACAAAAAAACTAACTACCCTTTACAATAAACTACAACTAAAAAACCAAAAAAACACTTTAGTGAAAACAAGTTGTAGATTGAGAGGGTGTTTGAGAGCCAACTTTTCAACTTTTCATTTTTGCCTTTTTTGGCTTTTTGGAATACTTCAACTTCTTGATTCCCTTCAAAAAATGTTCCACACCAAAAATTACTTGCAATTATATCTTCTCGGCATAAGATCAACTATATGAATATTAAGAATCCAATCATACTGTTGCACTCCAAGAAAATCAACAAAGCCTTCTGGACTTTGTGGGTACTGATCTTGATCTTGTTTCGTCTTGCTATAGGTTGACACATCAACAACAATTGGCTCATTGAGACAGGCTGGATTGACCATAGAGTCATCAAATGAATTAGCAACATCGATTTCTTCCATTGAAAAATCAATTGGGTCGTTAAGAACTTGATCACCAACATCCATATCAATTTTTTTCTTCTCACTCACCTCCATATCGATTTGCTTATCATTAACTTGAATCACAATGTTCACTTTGCCGCTACTACTCACATCAACTTTCTCTTTAAAAGCTTCTTCAACAACATCGGTAGATGTGTGAATTGTATGTTGTTGCTTTGACCCATATTTTTCTTCCAAAAGTTGCTCATAATTCCGTGGCAAAAATCTCTCCATAATAAGTCTTTTGATTCTTGACCATGAGCGAATACGACGCTTTCCCAATTGTTCTCTCTTATCCTGCAAATCTAACCACAATCGTAGTGCTCGTCCCGTAAGTTTTGCCAGCAAATATTTCCACCTTATTTCAAACGGCATTCTCACATACTCAAAGAAATCATCAATATCTAAAAATCCAATCTAAAATATCTTCAAAATACTCATAACCACTTAATTTAGGCAAATTATCATAAGACCTGAAATCGGGTTCTGATTCCTCACTATCAGCACAGTTAGTTGGGTGTCTCCCAACTACAATCTGGGTACCGGGCTGGCGTTGGGCAAATTCCACCTCGCATTCCCGAACCTGGTTATGAGGACGGCGTTGGGCAAATCCCACCGCGCGATCTTCTTCAACCCTTACTGCTCCTTGGTCGAGGCGTAGAGTCAGCGGCCGCAACTCTTCACGAATTTCTGTATGAAAATCGCGAAACTGCGTTTGTTGATCTTCTAGCACCACCCTTAGATTAGCAAGCCCTTGAGCAACGTCAAGGGGTGTGTCTCCAACTTTGTTCGGTGCCATCGAGCCAGAAACGTTCTTGCTCTGATACCACTTGACGCAGCGGAATTCACGAGAAACTAGTTGCGTACTAGTTCAAACGAAAATAGGTCTCGAATCCACGAGGTTCTTGAATCCACAAGAATAAAGAGAAATAACTCTGAATTATATGTGATTAAAAGCTCTATATGCCCATAGGCTACATCCTTATTTATACTAGTACGAGTCCTAACTAAAAGGAAATTATTTAGAGTGGTGATCAAGCAAAACATTACTTGGAAACCTAGACTATTTGTTAAAAGGAAATAAAATAAAATCTAACCAAAACTAACCTAAAAACGTGCAAAACAGGCAGCACAAATAAAATCTCCCAATACCAATTGTAAATAAAAATTATTCCTAAAATAATGTTTCCATAAATAATAGGGGTCTATATCTTGTCCTACATCAAAAACGAAAATGGAAAACGAGAATAGAAAAAGGAACACTAGAGCTGTTTTTCTATTTTTGCTTCTAACGTCGAAAACGAAGAATGAGTTCTGCAGAACCCATTCTCAGAAACAGGCGGCCAAACAGCCAAAGCTGGAAAACCAAAACGTAAAAATGGGATAAATAGGCGCCCAAACAAACTCTTAAACTATAAAGGTCTAAAAAACTATTAAAAAACTAAAAAACCAAAACCCTCTAGTGGAACATGGCCCGAGTATTGTGAACGTCCCGCCCAAAAACGTCATGTCGGAGTAAACTTCCCGCCTGAAAACATCACGTCGAGAGCCAGGGTCAGGTCTGGGGATTTTGATCCAATTTATCACTCCATTGGAGTATTTCTTTCTCACCCTCTGTTTTTCTATTTTTCAACACAGAAGCTCACGCCTCTCTCTCTCTCTTTCTCTCTCCAAGCCCACCGACCCACGCATTAATTCCTCGCAGTCGAAATCTGCAGGTAATGGAATTCTTGATCTTCCCAACCCATGCAATACTCTCTTCAAGCTTATGCTACTGTCTTTTTCATGTATTTTGCAAAAAGGTCTTTTTCCGATCCTTTTCTTCTCATCGCCCAAATGAAAATGGCTTAACATTTTTGTGTATTCAAGTATTTTTATTTTGATTTTTCTTGCAACTGCCCAACGGTTTATAAACCTAATGCTTAGTACTCCCTCCGCATGTAAAGTTACCCTGTACAAATGCAATATGACATATTTTGAACGGTGCAAAAAAAATTGAAAATTTATTTTAATAAATACGAGATATATTATTTTCAAGTTTGAAAATTGCACCTAATTTCGTAGGGATGAACTTTACGGGATGGTGGGAGTATCTTATTTTCCCCTATTTACCACATTTTGCATCCCTTCTTATTGTAAAAATGGTTCTGCTTGCAGTTTTTTTTTCCCCCTGTGGTATTTTAGCAATATGAACCGTCATAAATCGAAAGTCCGACATAAAGTGGGGATTTTTAGTTTTATTTTTTTTTGATGGGCGGCAATTTAACAATTGCTACGTAGCCATAATAATATTCCGGAAGAGGTCCCTTCGATAGATTGTCATGAAGAGGCCCAATGTTGCCCGTCAAAGTATATTAGTATGAAAAACTGGGTCATTTTTTTCTTTTTTTCATGAAGTATATTAGGGACCCGTATATTACCCAGGAATGTTTTCAAATTTAGATTTTGGGAAAAATGATTTTCACAACCCCATTTTACAATTCACACTTCCCTTTTTTTTTTTCTTCATGAATTTGCAATATTACACTTGGATGTATGAAAAAAAGCCTATTCAAAAAGGGCAATATTGCAAATTCATGTAAGATAAAGACAAAAAGGGAGCGTGGATTGTAAAATGGAGGTGTGAAAATCATTTTTTGCTTACACTGTTTTGTAGAACAGAAAAAGCTACTACTTTTTTTTTTTTCCCGTTGTTGCTAAATGTGAGTTTCGGTATATATAGTCTTTGTTTGCTACAATTTCCTTAGACTGGTAGTGTCTTACGAAAAGAATTGTGCATTTTGCCGAACTACCGCAATGATCCACTTTTTGGTTATGGGTGCTATGATCCATTGCTAAAGTGAACTATTTTTTTAACAGGGTACTCACAAAAGAAGCTCAACCGCGTGTTTTTCTAGCATAAGATGAAACGTAAGGTTAGTCTTATGGGGATCAACTCTAAGTCCATTAACTTTGTCCTTATCGCATTATACATAACTAGTGTAGGATGTTCTAGGATAAATGATAAACACAAAGAAAACAAAATTCAATTTTGGTGCAGCAAAGCATTCTCCTTAAAACTACCCATTTCATTGTCACTAGCTGTCTTTAATTTTCTTTCATTTCCTTTTTAGCAATATATGACTCGCCATTGCTAATTTGTTGGGTTGGAGTTTGTTTGTTTAAGCATCGCATACGTATAGGTTGGAACGAAGAAAGAACCCATGTTAGCTCATAGCAAAATGTGGTGCATCGAATTGCAGGGATGCATATAGCTTTAATTTGTTTGTGAGCATTTCTCGGTGATCGAGACTTTATATATCCAGTATTGATCTACAATTTCAGTTGTTTTCCTTTTGCCTGCTTTTGTCATTTGACTTTTATTTATCTTGCATCGCCAAATTAAGGAGGAAAGATATTTGCATTGGGGGATCGTGTGTGTTGTCTTTCTTTCAATTGTTATGTCTGCTTTGTATTCATTTTCTCATCATCATAAACATGAAGAATTAGTGGTACTTTCAGAACTGTACCAATGCAATTATTTTTACTCTTTCTAGTGGTTATCGGATAAAAGTCTTGAAGGCTCATATATGAAAACAAGTATATTAGCCCAACCAAAAGATTGATGCTTCATTATTGTTAAATTTCTTCTCTCTTCTCTCTGTGGAGTTTAATAGTATTCACTCTGTGAGGATTAGATGATGGTTAAGCATTTCATTTGATCATAATCAAAATCACTCTGAGGGAATTAGACTGTTTGGAGAAGCTTATTTTAGCAGATTGATTTGGGAGAACTAATGTTGTTATTTTGTAGTTTTGGGTGTCCATGATAGAGAACACACCAAGTTGATTTTCCAGTATTTCTCTATTTCTCTTCATCTTTACATCGACTTCCTATTGCTGAAATGGAATGCGAACAACATGAAGCTTAGTTATTTGTGGTCGGTACTAATTGGATTCACCTACATTGAAAATTGTCCAAATTTATACTCGGTTAGATTTTGTTTGGAGTGTCTTTTGACACGGGTCATGCACTTGTTTAAGATAAAAGAGAAGAAAAATAATAGATGGATACTTACTTATTCTGCTCCCCATGCATATGTACCTATCGATTGGTGGGAATTAAACACACAATCATCTCAGAAACCATCTCTTACCATCCAAAATATTTTCATCAAATGGGTACGAAGCCCAAGATTTGAACATTTTTGAAATAATAGCTTCCTTTAAAAAGATGTCATGTTCCACCCCACATTCTACAGATAAAGTTCAAGTGCACCTCTTTATTCTCTATTGCATTCTAGTATTTGTTTAATCAGTTTATGTCATTCTGTTATCTCTTCTGTTAGTTTACTGAGGAAAAAATGGGTGGAAAAGGGGAAGGGCTGGCAATTGGGATCGATCTCGGAACGACTTACTCATGTGTGGGGGTTTGGCAGCACGATCGTGTTGAGATTATAGCAAATGATCAAGGAAACAGGACGACACCATCTTATGTTGCATTCACCGCTACGCATCGTTTGATCGGGGATGCTGCAAAGAATCAAGTCGCTGTGAACCCTACCAACACTATTTTCGGTATGTTACGAGCTCTAAAATTCATACTGTTTTTACCAATCACATGGACATTCTTTCATTGCTTCTAATTGCACGGTTCATGCCTTAATTTAACTGTTTACACCTCTGGGGACCTCAACTATTCCTCTCTAAAAGTAAAAGTTTTGGTGGCTAAAAATATTTGGAGACCAAATTCCTGTCAAGGCAGCCGTGTAGAAAGCCCTGTCTGGAAAAGTTAGAAAGAGGCTTTTAGCAACAAAATCTTGAAATTGTCTCCACAAGTGGTCCTCTAAGGCAAAACTGCATTCTCGCGAGTTTTTTCTGTGAACAAACAAAAAAAGATCGAAACCGTCATGAGAGGTAGGGCTTTGACAACATACATCAATTACCTTAGTAGAAGATCAAATAGATGTTTTGGGAACCTATTGTATCAGGTCAAGGAGAGTGGTTGTCAAAAAATTGAGTTGAGAGTAAGTGATATCCGAGATGATTGTCTAGGGCTTTTGAGGTCTCTGAGAAATAGTTTTGCCTGGATTGGTGAGACAATGCTTTTCCTGACTCTTGATTCTTGATACTTTAAAAATGAAGGAAGAAATTACCAACGAAACACACGCGTTTTAATTTTTAAATGATAAAATGTACATTACAGACGCATAATATTTTTAGATTTCTGTCTCTAGTTGCATTTTGCAAATGGCATGTCTAATCAAAATAGAATCAGGAGCTATTAGGGACAAAACATTAGAAACTAAATCACATTGCGGTTGAAATGTTAATTTTTATTTTTTATTGTGCCTTCTATTGAATCTATTGTATGTTGTTAATTCTTTATTATTCTGTGCCTTACAGAGCCTTCACTTGCTTAGTTGCGTTAATACCTGCTACCTCTTAATTATGCATGCTAGTTTAAGAGGACAGAATTTTTGAGGTGCCCTCCTAGAAAATGACTGATATCTATATTACAGTTTTATCACTTTCTCCAAAAGTTAAAGAATTTTTTTTGCTCATACGTACAGAAATAGATAGACTAACTTTCTCCAAGTTTTTTTTATTTTTATTTTAACGCTTTTTCTAAATTTTTTTTTTCCGTCATTTCTTAATTTTTGTTACATTCATGTTAAAGATTTTGGGTTAATCAGTTGTCTTGTAGAGAAAAGTCCAAAAAGTAAAAAATTACGATCAAAAGCAAAATAGTTTGAAATATCCATCTTTCTTTGCCTATAGTTTTGTGTCATCTTATCTGAACCTTTTTCTATTAATTCTGATTCCTCCTCGGCTTTCGTAAAGAGTTATCCAAATCATTTGTTTTTTTTTGTAGAGGTATGAAAGTCCTCATTGGACTAGTAATGCTCTGATAATTACGAATATGTGATGCTTGGTTTTCTGAGTTAATTTGAGTACTTGAAATTAGTTGAAGTATAAAACTCCTCAAAGGGCTACTAATGTCGTGATAATTACACACATGTGATGCTTAGCTTTCTGAGTTAATTTGAGTAGTAGCCAATGTATATGCTCTGAGGAGACTATTCATTTATTCATTCTCCTCTCAAATATCAAAGTTACGTTTATTGTCCATTCTTTTATCTCAATCCGGCCAATCTCCAGAGAGATTTTGTATCATCATCATTATTCACTGCATTTTGGATTTATTTCCCCCAATTTCGAATTGGGTACTGTCTAGTTCGTAAGAACCTCTAGTTAGATTTGAATCGGCCATTTACTTTGTCTGAATTTAACTTTCCAACCATTTGTTATATTCTATACCCTTACTTTCTACATATCACCTATTAAAACTAGTAGTAGTTTTGCTCTACCTGAATCCGATACGTCTTAAAACTAGTAGTTTTCTCTACATGAATCCGATCAGTTTGAAAAGCTTGTTGCCCTTTGTTCGTTCTTTCTTTCCGGTTAGGCAATAAATTCATTCATACATTAACAAAAGACTTTTTTGGGGTTAATTCTGAAAAAAATGAGCCCTCTTCTTTTTGGATTTACTCATATTGGACTTTTTTTTTTTTACCTTTTATAATTTATAACATCGTATTAAATTAAGAGCAATTTTAAGTAAGTTTTGGAGGTTCAAAGCTCAAACCTTATTGGCCTTGCCTAGTTGCATCAGACAGCCCTTCCTACATCACTACTGCTTGTTTGTAGCCTATGGGGAATTTTATTCGAAACTAATATATACTTGCGGCACAGGTCAATACAATATGATTTCATGTTTTGTAGCATCCATTTTCTATATACATTTTTTTATAAGAAATTTTCTTTATACATTTTATACCCTTGTAGATTTTTGAGACACATCTCTATCTAGTTTCTCATTGTTTCTTGAATTATTATTATTATTATTTTTCAGATTCTAAGCGTTTAATCGGAAGAAGATACAATGACACCCATGTTCAGAGTGACATGAAACTATGGCCATTCAAGATCACCCCTGGTCCAGATGATAAACCCATGATAGGAGTAACATACAAGAATGAAGAGAAGCAATTCTCAGCTGAAGAAATCTCCTCAATGGTCCTAGTAAAAATGAGAGAAATTGCAGAGGATTACCTTGGCACCACCATCAAAAACGCTGTCGTCACCGTCCCTGCCTACTTCAACAATTCTCAGAGACAAGCTACAAAAGATGCCGGATTCATTGCCGGTCTCCACGTCATGCGGATAATCAATGAGCCAACTGCTGCTGCCATTGCTTATGGTCTCGATAACAAAGATAGTAGCAAAGGTGAGAAAAATGTGCTCATATTTGACCTTGGGGGTGGAACATTCGACATCTCTATATTAACCATCGAAGAGGGAAAAATTGAGGTTAAAGCTACTGGTGGGGATACGCACTTGGGGGGTGAGGACTTTGATAACAGAATGGTGAATCATTTTGTTCAGGAATTCAAGAGGAAGCACAAGAAGGATATTAGTGGGAACCCAAGAGCTTTAAGGAGGTTGAGGACTTCTTGTGAAAGAGTTAAGAGGACTCTTTCTTCCACTCCTCAAACTACGATCGAGATTGATGCATTATACGAGGGGATCGATTTTTCTGCGACGGTTACACGGGCCAAGTTCGAGGAGCTGAACATTGATTTTTTTGGGCAGTGTATGGACCGGGTGGAGGAATGTTTAAAGGATGCAAAAATGGACAAGAGCAATGTCGACGAAGTCGTTCTTGTTGGTGGGTCCACTAGGATTCCCAAGGTCCGGCAATTGTTGCAGGATTTCTTCAATGGTAAGGAGCTTTGCAAAAGCATTAACCCTGATGAGGCTGTGGCTTATGGTGCCGCTGTTCAGGCCGCAATTTTGAGTGGTGAGCGGAATGATAAGGTTCAGGATTTAGTACTGCTATTGGATGTCACTCCGCTTTCCCTTGGTTGGGGAGATGCTAATGGGTTTATGCGTGTCGTGATTCCGAAGAACTCCATCATTCCGATGAAGAATGTTCACATTGGCCATACTACCTACGATTACCAAACTAGTCTGTCCATTGAAGTCTATGAGGGGGAAAGATTTCAAGCCAAAGACAACAACTTCTTGGGCAAATTCACGTTGGCTGGAATTCCTCTGGCCCTTAGGGGTGTCATTTTAGTAGACATTTGTTTTGAAATCGATGTGGATGGTATTCTAAATGTGTCAGCAGTGGTGAAAAGTACTGGACAGAAGAACAAGATCACTATCACAAACGATAAGGGTCGGTTGTCGAAGGAGGAGATTGAGAAAATGGTGCTGGAGGCTGAGAAGTACAACTCGGAAGATGAGGAGTTCAAGAAGAAAGTGAAGGCAAAGAATGCGTTGGAGAATTACGCTTATAACATGAGGAACACCATTAAGAATAAGAAGAATGGTGCGAATATTCCTCCGGCTGACAAGAAAAAGATTGAAGCTGCACTTGAGCGGGCAATTCAGTGGTTGGATGGGAACCAGCTAGCGGAGATAGAGGAGTTTGAGTATAAGTTGAAGAAATTGAAGGGACTTTGCGACCCTATAATTGCTAAGATGTACTAGGGTGTTGGTGGTATGAGCAGTGGAATGATGGTCCTTTTTTTGGTGGTGGAAGTGGTGCTATACTTGAGATTAAGTTAATTAAGATGTTCCAATTTTCAGTTCCAGGATCTCAGTCACTCCTCTGTGTGGTTTGCAAACTATATGCATGTAGTACCTATGAGGTATTTCCCTCGAGTACTTCTTTGTCATGGATTCTTGGTTTTGCTTCATGCAAAATTACTTTTGCGTCTTTGCTATGTCATTGCCTGCAACTAGATGGCGTAAGTGTCGCTCCATGTGAGCAATATGGAAGTAATGAGTAGCACTGCAGAATTGAACTGTTAGAAAAGAAACGGATTTCTAATCCTCCATCAATTGTTGCATCATGTGATTCTAACGGATTCGCATTCCTATTTCAAGATGTATAATCTCTCAGTTGCACATCATTTATGCTTGTAAGCTAGCTCAGATCATGACGCAACAGAATTCACGAGAAATTAGTTAAAAATGAAATCAGAAGAAAAAAGAGTGAATATATAAGATCACTGTGCACGCTAAATTTGTGGAAGCAGAGCTGATTAGGCTGCACAATCTGTGTGGCCCACCTAAGTTTCTTTTCTCAATCAATGACGGAAAAAAGGAAGATTTGGAGACCAATGATCAAGGAACTTTCTCGTTTGAATAAAGACCCATTTGGCTTCAACAAAATTGAAGGGTAATTACCAATTTGAGTCTGGCAATGGATTCGATCTTCTCTTTGAATCTTTTTCAGAGGCAGAGATTAAAATGATGAGATCTTCACCTCCCAAATTTAAGTTCTTGAGGATTTTCAAGAACCGTGACTGATGAGAATATTGATGGAAGAAGCAGGAAAATGAACTATGTTATCATGGATCTGTTCAAGTTTTTGTGGTGAAGCTAATTCCAATTCCATTTCTATCTTTGATAACAAAACCTCATCTGTTCTTACTGCCAAGTGATTGATTTAGCCAAAAACACCACAAAGGGTATGACTCCATTAAAATTTCAAAACAGCGCGAGGACTAGATCAAGAGATCGTCGTTATCTCTAACCATGGGAGCTTTTGCCATGGAGTTTATCACATTCAAAGAGAAAATAAGAGAGAGAGAGAGAGTAGATGATAAAGACAAAGTTGGCCTAGTTCTACATAAATAGATTTGGCTTAGTCAGCTATTTGGATTATTTTTTTGCCTTTATTTAATTTTTTTCCTTGTTTTGTTAGTTTTGTGTCGATTTTTTTTTTTGGATAATTGATTATTCTCGACGAGAGGATTTTAAAAAGTTCAAAATTATGTTGCCTTCCTCAGTTAGAGCTTGTCCCACATTGGTTTCCTCCTTCTAATTTTTTTGATTCTTTTAGTCTTTATTCAGAAAAAAATTGTTTTGAACTTTTTAAAATTACGTACTATTATTCAAAAGATTGGCGCAAAATTAATAATTATCAAAATTTTAGAATAAAAACAAAAATTAATTCAAATAGCTTATCAACCTAGCTTCAAATGGAGCTTGTGGAAAGTAGTAGGAGTAGGTAAATAAAAGGGAGAGACGGAGAGGTCTACGTGAAATTAGGATCCGGTGTCGCTGTAGAATTCATCTCATCGCAGCAATCTATGGTTCGAATTTAAAATAAAATTTTTCCATCGAAGAGATAACTCCTCACTCTATAAATATATTGTGTTTTTACAAATTATCAAAAGTCAAATTAACCATTTTTGGGTTTTAAGGGTTGGGGTTTAGGGCGAGTTTGTGCTATGATATTTTTGGACTACACCTCAAATTTAATTGATACACACTACTCCTATTTTATTGGACAATCTGTAATCCAAAAATTAGAACTCACCCTCAATTTGAATTCTGACCGGGTTAAGGTGTGCTTTCGTTTCATAAATCAACTGATTTATTTTTTTCGTCTTTATTTGATTATTTTTCCTCATTTTTTAGTTTTGCATCAACTTTTTGTGTATTATTGATTCGTCTCGGCGAGAGAAATTAAGAAAAGTAAAAAACTTATGATCTAAGTTTAATTTTTTTTATAAAGATAAAAATAAGTCAAAAATATTTTTACATTTTTTTTTGATCTAGTTAAAAAATTGAGAATTCTAATTGTAATCTTTTCACCCTTTTGGTTTCTCACATTGTCGTGAACCTCCCGCCGAAAAGCGTAACGTCGGAGAGCCATCGGAAAGATGGTCAGTTTTTGGGGATTTCCAATGCCTCATAGGAGTATTTAACGCAGAATCCCAAGAGTTGTTGTACTCTGTCTTCTGCATATGAGGATTATTAATTCTCTCTCCATTTAAGTTTCTTTCTCGCCACACCAACACGACAAAGCTCACCCTCTCTCTATCTCTCTCTCTCCAAACCCACCGACCCACAGTCGAAATCTGCAGGTAATGGAATTCTTGATCTTCCCAACCCATGCAATACTCTCTTCAAGCTTATGCTACTGTCTTTTTCATGTATTTTGCAAAAAGGTCTTTTTTTCCGCCCAAATGAAAAAGGCTTAACATTTTTGTGTATTCTACGTAGTATTTTTATTTTGAATTTCTTGCAACTGCCCAACGGTTTCAAAACCTAATGCTCAACTTTTATCTTATTTTCCCCGATTTACCGCATTTTGTATCCCTGTCGTTGGAACAATGGTTTTTATTTAATTATCCAAAAAAAAAAGGTTTTTATTTATTTATTTTTTAATGTTGTATGGCATTATGAACTGCCATAAATCGAAAGGGCGACATAAGGTGTGGTTTTTGTAGATTTATTTTTTTCTCATAGGCCGCAATGAAAAGGGCCTAACATTTTGGCGTATTCTAAGTAATTTTTAATTTTTATTCTTGATTTTCATTCAACTGCCGAATGGTTTGAAAAGTTAGTGCTTGTCTTTTACTATCTTATTTTCCCTGATTTACTACATTTTGTATCCTTTCTCATTGGAACATTGGTTCTGCTTGCAGTTTTTTTTGCTGTTGTATTTTAGCAATATGAACTGTCTCATAAATCTTAATTGCAACATAAAGTGGGGACTTTTAGCTTTATTCTTTTTGCAATATGTTGATAATATAAATAATAAAGTTCAACCTCTCTCTCTCTGATGGCTTAAGCTTTTAGTATATGAGTTTATGATTGACAATCCAATATGGTAATATAAATAATAAGGTTTATCCAATAGTTCCTCTGTTCAAACCTCACCATCTATATAGTTATTAAATATTTGCACGTGTTCAAACCTCACCATCTATCTAGTTATTAAATATTTGCACGTGTTTAAACTGCTTGTGAAGGAGAGCAAGGCTACACGTGAGGGGCGTGTTGACAATATAAATAACAAAGTCTGCCCTCCCTCAAATAGCTTAAGCTTTTAGATGAGTTGGTGGTTAATAAATATGATTTTTTTTTTGATATGCGGCAATATGACAATTACAACATAGCCATAATAATATTCTTGAAGAGGTCCTTCGGTAGATTGTTTTTAAGAGGCCCATTGTTGCCCGTCAAAGTGTATTCATGAAAAAACAGGGTTATTGTTTAATACAAATTTTACTACTTCCTCTGTCCCAAATTGCTCGTCTCTTTTGGGGAATCCAACTTTTTAATAAGACAAAATTATTGTTTTAGAGTTCCAAAATTATCTTTCAAAACTGTGAAGTTTGTTAAGTGGTCTTAAATTGTTTATATCTTTCAATATGGATCTCAAAAAATATGCAATATGGATCTTATTTGATAGATCTCAATTAGTTGTTTTATACTATAAATTTTTAAAAATCATGAAAAATATTGTATACTAAAAGAAATAAACGATTTAAGAAATGACATGAATTTCAATAACGGTGAGATAAAATGGGAGGGAAAGAGTACTTTAAGGGTAAAATTTGAAATTTCACATATTTTAATAGTTATTTTTAGAAATAGGACCACATTTTGTGACATCCCAAAATAGGAAGAAGAATCATCAAATTTGAGTAAAACTTGATTTGATATGACTCCTTCCAACCCTTACTCAAATTGCACGGTGGAGATTTAATCCACACCATCGAATAACAAAAGGGTCAATAAAAGTGCAAAAAAAGAGCCTTGAAAATTTGGTTATGGATTTGGTGATGAGCAAATTTGGTGAAACATTTGAGTAAAACCAAATTTGGTGAAGGAGTGGAGTGTGGTTTTTAGTGTTTTTTACTTAAATTTAAATTTGGTGAAAGATTTGATGACGGGGGGAGATGCTCTTTAGGGAGTATAATTGTCAATAGTGGCAAATAAGAAAAACTACAATAAAATATAAAAGGAATTGATGTTGGCACTCTCATTTTCTCTATTGACACTCCCTTCTTTGTTTTTATTCATAAAATGCAAGAGTAACCTTGCCTTATAAAGACAAAAAAATAAAATAAAAAAATAACTAGTTCTTGTGATGATTGACCTCGGTGATGCCATTTAACATTTTTGGGGTGTTTTGGCTAAATAAGTCGTATGACTTATTCAAAATTTTCTCGCATTTGTTAGTTTCGTGTCAAACTTTTGCGGATTATTAGTTATTCTGGACAAGAAAATTTGGAAAGTAAACAATTTTGATCCAACTTATAGTTTTTTGAATAAAAAAACAGCCAAACAAACAAATTTTCGTGCTTTGTACAAAAAATTACTCAAAAATTTGGATCACAATTTTCGTCAAGAAAAACCAATAGCTCACAAGAGTTAGACACGAAATTAACAAATGCGAAAAATATTTAAATAAAAGCTAAGTGATTGATTTAGCCAAAACACCAAGAAAGCGTACTACATTAAAATTTCAAAACAGCATGAGAATTAGATCAACAGATCGTCGTTGTCTCTAACCATTGGAGCTTTTGCCATGGAGTTTATCACGTTCAAAGAGAAAATAAGAAAGAGTATAGATAAAGACAAAGTTGGCCTAGTTCTACATAAATAGGTTTGGCTTAAGCTATTTGGATTATTTTTTTGGCTTTATTTAATTCTTTTTTCTCGTTTGTTAGTTTTGTGTTGATTTTTTTTTTGGATAACTGATTATTCTCGACGAGAGGAATCTAAAAAGTTAAAAATTATATTCAAAACAAAAAAATTCCTGAATAAAGACTAAAATAAAAAAAAATTTGTTTTGAACATAATTTTGAACATTTTTAAATTACTGTCGTTGAAAGCAATCCATAATTCAAAAGATTGGCTCAAAATTAATAATTATGAAAAATTAGAACAAAAAATAATTATAATTCAAATAGCTTACCAACCTAGCTTCAGATGGAGCTGGTGGAAGGTAGTAGGAGTAGGTAAAGACGGGGGGAGGTCTACGTGAAATTAGGATCTGTGTTGCTATAGAGTTCATTTTAGCAATCTATGGTTCAGATTTAAAATAAAAATTTCCCATCGAAGATATAACTCCTCCCTGGAAGAGTTTTATTTAAATCTGGAAACATTTTTGGAGGGCTGTGAAGGGTGCCTGTAGTGCGGAAGAGGCGCTATAGGGGCCCTGGATTCATGAGATTAAAGATGGTAAAAAATTTTATTGGCAAACACAAAAAAAACCTATTAATATTTGTGTTTCTACAAATTATCAAAAGTCAAATTAAATATTTTTGGGTTTTAAGGGTTGGAGTTCAGGGTTTGTACTATTTGGATCAAATTTAATTGATACATACTCTTTACTATTAGACAATCTGTAATCCAAAAATTAGAAGGGCAAATTACACTGACCTCTCCTGACGTTTCTGAAAAATATACTGACCCCCTCAGGTTCATAAAATTACAATCACCTCCCTTACTTTACGAACAAATATATAATCACCCCTTTACCGTTAAAATTACACCAACGGCGTTAACTTTGATAACCAAAAGACCCTTATACCCTCCTCACAAGTAGTTTAAAGCGTAATTAATGCTACTACTTGAAATTAACACATTTTTTGTAGTATTAACATATGAAAAGTATAAAAGATAGTAAATTTATTTTTCTAATGCAAAATAAAATAACTAAAATAAAATTTTAAACTTTTTGGATTTTTTTCTTTCAATAACTAATGCATCTTTTATATATAGTCAAAAATATTTACTTTTAAATATCTCTTGTCTATACAAATCTAAAAATAATAAAATTTGCACGAAGATAAAAAAAGAGTAAGTACCAATCAAATCAAAATTTGTAGTTTTTCTTCTTAATTTTTTGGTAGTTTGTTTTATCAAAAGTGTCCAAAAAATAATAAAATAAAATTTAAAATAAATTAATTTTGGTAAAGATAATTCATTTTGGATTTTTCGACAAATTTTATTATTTTTTGATTTGTATAAAAAATAGAAATCCAAAAATCCTATATTTGATTATATATAAGAAAATGTATAAATAATAAAAAAAGTCTTAAATTTTTTTTAAAATTTTCTATTGGTTATTTTATTTAGCATTCAAAAAATAAATCTATCTTTAATACTTTTAATATGTTAATACTTAAAAAATGTGTTAATTTAAAGTGCGAATGGTTATTTGCAACTTAAACTACTTGCGAGGAGGGTATAATGGTCTTTTCGTCCTCAAACTTAACGTCGTTAGCCTAATTTTGATGGCAAGGGGGTTTATGTATATTTAATTTGTAAAGTGAAGAACTGGCTGTAATTTTCCTTAGGGGGGTAAGCGTATTAGTTAGATACTTCAGGGTAGGTCAGCGTCATTTTTCCAAATTATAACCCCCACAGATGAACCTGTCCAGATTGTTGTAAACTTCCCGCCGAAAAGCGTAACGTCGGAGAGCCATCCGAAAGAGGGTCAGCTTTTGGGGATTTTATTCAATGCCTCGTAGGAGGGGCTTTGCACACCACCCTGACAACTTGGTCCCCCGGCCCCACCCCTCCCTCTCCCCAAATCACCCCCGACCCCCCCCCCCCCCCTTCCGGGCCTTTTTTTTTTCTTTTTTTTCAACTTATTTCGGCCACTCTTCTCTCTTTTCTTTTTTTTTTTTTTTTTTTTTCAACTTTATTTATTTAATTACTCAAATTTTAATAATTTCATTTACTATTAACTTTATTTATTTAATTATTCATTTAATTTGGTTTATTCAAATTACGTTTGCAAGTAAATTA
The DNA here is from genome assembly GCA_016920895.1 of Vaccinium myrtillus. Taxonomy (NCBI): domain Eukaryota; kingdom Viridiplantae; phylum Streptophyta; class Magnoliopsida; order Ericales; family Ericaceae; genus Vaccinium; species Vaccinium myrtillus. The sequence goes on along the minus strand of CM029275.1, from coordinate 8,696,521 downwards.
TTTTCTTAAATTTGCATTTAAATTTCACTTTGTATTTAGAAACTTTATATTATTTTAATTAGTTAATTAAGTTGTCTTAACAATGAATAACGATGAATAATAAATAAAAAACTTCTAAAAGTGAATAATAATATTACAATCACGTTTTAAAGTGAATAAATATTACAATCACGTTGACAAGTGGTCAGCCGTAATCAATATTGCCTCCAAATTGTGGTGGTCCCGACACGACACCCAGTACCTGGAACCACGAATCAAGACGTGTGCCATAACTTAAAGCCCATCCTTTAGCTTCAATCGGTGCATTATCCCACCACCACATTGGGATGGGTGGTACAGGGTGATTGGGGCGCAAAAAAAGTTGTACAAAGTGACTGTTAATACGGGCAATAGCTATTTCAATGCGCTGCCGGACTGGAACTGGACGGGATCTCAAGGGCAAGTGAGTAAAACAACCTCCAACATTCGCGTCAAATGTGTGTAGTACAATGTTGTACCGTGATGCGATGACTACCCCCAAACTCATACAGTCCATCCATTTTGTATATGGAGCTGTAGGCGTCCAACATCGCAGTGACTCTAGTATCTCATCTGCCCTATTTTGTTCTCGATAAACATCATTGTAGAGATATCTATTCTGAATAATTTCTTCGATAAGATCATGTCGTACTTGATCCCAGCCCTCCTCACTGTCATAGATTTGCGCGGCTATCGCCCTGAATCCACAATGACCATCAGCTTTGACGTCTACAGTGTGGGACATATACTGCTGAAATTGCCAAGGTAAATGCTGAATGTAGTGGTTGTGCTCCCTCTCCCTATCCGCTGTCTCCCTTCCTGCATTTATCGCTTTCCCTTTCCCTTTCCCTCTCAATGTAGATGCAGCTCTGGATGTTGAAGTAGATTTTTCTGTGCAAGAAGGTATCCGTCTTCCACTCTGCTCAGCTTTTCCGGCAGGTCGACCTTTGTGTTCTGTATTATACGATGGCCCTCGAACACTGCTGTTAGATGGATCTGCCATATCAACAAACCTGCCTATCATATGCTTTCGCATACATGGATCCATCCCCTGCAATATGTCAACCACACGAGATGTCGCGTCGGGTTGTTCTCCCTCGGCATTAAACCCGTCCGCGTGCATAGAGAGCCTACTCCAATGAACATGGATACTGGATAGCGGAATCGGAATGCCCATGGTACGGTAATCCCTCAGATCGTGCATGCATGGCAACCCGTGTGATGTTTTGATCGAACAACCGCAACTGCCGCTTGGGAGGGGGTAGGCGTCTGCGGCGGATTCTAGCTGGAACCCGATCAACTCCATTGCATACAATGAAATGCGACACCTTATTTCATCAAAAATGGCGTCACGTAAATGTATGTGGCGTGGGATGTTGAGAGATTTCTCGAAGGACTTCTTAATTTTCCCAAATTGATCTACCAACATATTCTCTATGCCCTCAAAAGATGTTTGGAGCGATGACATGGTACCCCCCAAATACTTCTTTAGCCTTGCATGTGCAGACTCGGCCCTGTAATAGAATAATACACTTTGTTTAAAATAGGAAAGTTTAACATAATGCAGAAAATTTAACTCGTAAAGTTATAAAGTCACTATACCTTTGACTTGAATTGCTTCCGAGGTGCATACATGTATCTGTCCATGCTGTAATAAATCGCTCTTTGTACGGCCTTAACCATGTATCCGCAAGATAAGGTATGACACGCGGATATTGGCTATACTTCTCGCACATGGCAACCCACTTTTCTTGGTAAGTCGAAGTGCAAGATGAATGAATAAGGGATTGCCATAATTTGTAAAAATTTTCATACTCGGAATGCCCAAGCACAGCGCTGCAGTTCTTCATTACGCACTGATTTATGTGCCAAATGCAAAGGATGTGACGTGCCATGGGGAAACATGTTTCAATGGCGTTAATAAGTGCCAACTCCCGATCTGTAACAAACACCAATGGCAACGATGCCCCCTTTCCAACCATCCACTTCTTTAAGGTATTCAAGGCCCAGGTACATGTATCTTCCCTCTCATTATTAAGATATGCGAACATAAGCGAGTAAGTTAGATTTGTGCATGTGATACCCACAACCTCCAATAGTGGTTTCCGATACTCATTCGTTTTGTACGTGGCATCAATTACCAACACAGATGAAAAGTTCACAGATAGCTCTAGACTTGTAGGATGAACCCAAACAATATCTGTGATTTCGTTGGTCTCTTGATTTGTCCTAAAGTCATGGAGGTATCCTTTCTTAATTAGTTGGTCTAAGACATACTGAGTTTCATTTAGACCGCCCCGTTTGGCTTCCTTGTTTGTGAAGATAGCGTTGTAAATGCTTTTAATTCCCGTAGTGTTTGACGGGTCTTTTTTCTTCAAAATACTAAGAATTTCACGAGGTGCGGTGCTGTTGGCCATCTCGACCACAAATTGTTTCTCTATTGGTTTTAGCCTTGATGGGTACTCGTGACCCTCAATATTTTCTGCTGGTTCATGGTTATGGAGACCACAAGAAACCCCTAAACCCCAATTGGCACCGTCTGGAGGTATTGGTATACCTCGCAACTCAAATGGACAATCACATTTTTTAGTCCCAGTATTCCTATGCAATATTTGCCCTTCACCCCATGGTGCGGACTGTACTTTCCTCCTCTCTCACAACCAATAATGCACCTTGGCAGCTTGCCGCCTTTTAAATTAGCAGATTTTTTAATAACTACCACAATACCGTTTTCGAGACCAACTCTCTTCGCCCAAGCTAACATATCTTCTCTGCTTTCAAAAATCTATAAAAAAAAATAAAAATAACGAATATGTATAAGTAAAACATTATTCAGTCGTACCATATTTTATCTACGTTCAAAATAAATGACGAATATGCATAAGAACAACGAAAATAACTAACCTGGTCAGTGCTAAATTCGGGTATATAATCGCGATCGGCTTTGTAGGAGACGCTCTCACTTGGAACATCATTCTCAAATGACCAACCAAGTGGATCGTAGTAGCCATCCATAATGTTGTTCGATGAATTACGAAAAAAGAAAGAAAAATATTGGGAGATGTTCTGTGAATGTATGTATGAAGTAGTGGGAGACTTAAGAAGAGAAGGTGTGAAGTAGTACAAGAATGAGTGATATAAATAGATAAGGCATTGGGGGGGGCCAGGATCTTTGATAGGTCTCATAAGCAACACGTGTTAAGGCATTGGGGGGGCCAGGATCTTTGATAGGTCTCACAAGCAACAAGTGGTAAGACATTGGGGGGCCAGGATCTTTGATAGGTCTCATAAGCAACACGTGGTAAGGCATTGGGGGGCCAGGATCTTTGATATGTCTCATAAGCAACACGTGGTAAGGCATTGGGGGGGCCAGGATCAAAGTAATCAAGTCAAAGAGAAATAAAGTAATTAAAAAATGAAGTAAATAAACAATATTTAATAAATAAAAGAGAAAAAAAAGAAATAATTTGAAAAGAAAAACAATAATATAAATAAATAATTTGAAAAGAAACATTATTTTTAGGAAATCAATTTTGTCATAAAAAATAATAAAAATCAATTATTTCTAACATATTAGAGCATTTTTAAAAGATAAAAGAGAAAAAAATATTAATAAAAGCGATAAATAAATAATTAAATAAAAAATAAATTGAATTAAAGAACTGAATTAAATAAATAATTAAATGAATTAAATAATTAAATTAATTTGTATAAAGAAATGACTTAATATAAATAAAGTAATTAAAGTAATTAAAAGTAATACAAAGGAATTAATATAAATAATATATTATATGGTAATTAGAGGACAAAAGGAGGGGTAAAACGGTAATTATACCGTGTCAGGCGCGTGGGGCCAGGGCGGTGCGCGCGTCAGATGCCTGCGCAAAGCAATTTGCCTCGTAGGAGTGTTTAACGCACTCCAATTGATTTTATTAAGATTTTGATAAAATCAACCCCTCGATTTCGTAAAGACATTGCATAAAATTTATAGATTTTTAAAATTTTTAAATGTAAAAATTCACAAATTTTTTCAAATGTCTTTACGAATAAATAAAATTAAGTAATTAATTTTATAAAATGTTAATAAAATCCATTGGAACTGAGCCCAAGAGGAGCTGTACTCATCTTCTGCATTAATTTAAGTTTCTTTCTCGCCACACCAACACAGCAAAGCTCACCCCCCTCTGTCTCTCTCCAACCCACCGACCCACTGTCGAAATCTGCAGGTAATGGAATTCTTGATCCTCCCAACCCATGCAACACTCTCTTCAAGCTTATGCTACTGTCTTTTTCATGTATTTTGCAAAAAGGTCTTTCTTTCCCCCCCAAATGAAAAGGGCTTAACATTTTTGTGTATTCTAGTATTTTTATTTTGGTTTCCTTGCAACTGCCCAACCGTTTCAAAACCTAATGCTTAGCTTTTATCTTATTTTCCCCGATTTACCACATTTTGTATCCCTGTCGTTGGAACAATGGTTCTGTTTTTTTTTTTTTTTTTTTTTTTTTTTTCAATGTTGTATTTTGGCATTATGAACTGTCATAAATCGAAAGGGCGACATAAGGTGTGGTTTTTGTAGATTTTTTTTTTTCATAGACCGCAATGAAAAGGGCCTAACATTTTGGCGTATTCTAAGTAATTTTTATTTTTGATTTTTGATTTTCTTGCAACTGCCGAATGGTTTGAAAAGTTAATGCTTGTCTTTTGTCTTATTTTCCCTGATTTACTACATTTTGTATCCTTTCTCATTGGAACATTGGTTCTGCTTGCAGTTTTTTTTGCTGTTGTATTTTAGCAATATGAACTGTCTCATAAATCTTAAGTGCAACATAAAGTGGGGACTTTTAGCTTTAGTCTTTTTGCAATATGTTGATAATATAAATAATAAAGTTCAACCTCTCTCTCTCTGATGGCTTAAGCTTTTATATGAGTTTATGATTGACAATCCAATATGGTAATATAAATAATAAGGTTTATCCAATTGTTCCTCTGTTCAAACCTCACCATCTATATAGTTATTAAATATTTGCACGTGTTCAAACCTCACCATCTATCTAGTTATTAAATATTTGCACGTGTTTAAACTGCTTGTGAAGGAGAGCAAGGCTACACGCGAGGGGCGTGTTGACAATATAAATAACAAAGTCTGCCCTCCCTCAAATAGCTTAAGCTTTTAGATGAGTTGGTAGTTAATAAATATGATTTTTTTTTTTGATATGCGGCAATATGACAATTACAACATAGCCATAATACTATTCTTGAAGAGGTCCTTCGGTAGATTGTTTTTAAGAGGCCCAATGTTGCCCGTCAAAGTGTATTCATGAAAAAACAGGGTTATTTTACTTTATTTTAATGAAGTATATATTGTTTTGGAGAACCAGGAAAGCCATTCTCTGTTTTCTTGTGTGTGCTAAATGTGAGTTTAGGTATATATTCTTTGTTTGCTACAATTTCCTAAGACTGGTAGTGTCTTATGAAAAGAATTATGCAGTTTGATCCGTTTCTAAAGTGAAATATATATATATTTTTTCAGTGTGCTCACAGAAGAAGCTCAACCACTGCATAAGATGAAACGTAAGGTTAGTCTCATGGGGATCAACTCTAAGTACACACTCTGTCCTTTATCGCATTATACATAACTGGTGTAGGATGTTCTAGGATAAATAATAAACATGAAGAAAACAAACTTCAATTTAGTGCAACAAAGTATTCTTCATAAAGCTACCCATTTATTGTCATTAGCTGTCTCTAATCTGATTTCATTTACTTTTTAGCAATATGACCCGCCATGGGTTGGAGTTTGTTTAAGCATCGCATATGTATAGGTTGGAGAGAAAAACAAAAACGTTAGCTCATGGCAAAATGTAGTGCATCGAATAGCAGAGATATATATGGCTTCAATTTGTTTGGTGAGCATTTCCTCGGTGATCGAGACTTTATGAATCCAGTCTTGATTGTACAATTTTCATTGTTTTCCTTTTGCCTGCTTTTGTCATTTGACTTTTATTTCTCTAACGTTGCCAAATTAGGGAGGAAAGAAATTTGCATACAGGGATCGTGTGTGTTGTCTTTCTTTCAATTGTTTTGTCTGCTTTGTATTCATTTTCTTATCAGCATAAAGAATAAAGGAATTAGTGGTATTTTCAGAACCATATCGATGCAATTATTTTTACTCCTTCCAGTGGTTATCGGATAAAAGTCCTGAAGGGTCATATATGAAAACAAGCATATTAGCCCAACCAAAAGATTGATGCTTCATTATTCTCAAAATGCTTCTCTCTTCTCCTGTTTAATAGTATACACTGTGTGAGGATTAGATGTTGGTTAAGCATTTCATTTGATTATAATCAAAATCACTCTGAGTGAATTAGATTGTTTGGAATCATGTCAAGCTTATTTTAGCAGATTGATTTGGGAGAAATGATAGTATTATTTTGTTGTTTCGGGTGTCCATAATAGAGAACACGTGCAGTTGATTTTCCAGTAGTTCTACATTTCTCTTCACGTTTACATTGACTTCCTATTGCTGAAATGGAATGCTAACAACATGAAGGTTAGTTATTTGTTGTCGGTACCAATTGGATTCACCTACATTGAAATTGTCCATCTTTATATTGTTCCACTTTACGGTTAGATTTTGTTTGGAGTGCCTTTAGACACGGGTCATGCACTTGTTTACGATAAGGAGAAGAGAAAGAATAGATGGATACTGACTTATTCTGCTTCCCATGCATATGTACCAAAGTATAACGACGTTGATTGGTGGGAATTAAAGACACACAATCATCTCAGAAACCATCTCTTCCCATCCAAAATATTTTCATCCAGAATAGAGAGCACACCAAGTTGATTTTCCAGTAAATCTATATTTCTCTTCCCTTTACGTCGACTTCCTATTGCTGAAAGGGAATGTGGACAGCATGAAGTTTAGTTATTTGTGGTCAGTACTAATTGGATTCACCTACATTGAAATTGTCCGAATTTATAAGTAATTGATTTTCATACCCCCAAAATTCATACCCACACCCCCTTTCTTGTCTTTTAGTATAACTTTTACAAATAAAAAGTTCACTAATGGGGTGTGGATAACAATTTAGGGGGCGTGGAAATCACTCCCTTATTTATATTGGTCCACTTTACAGTTATATTTTGTTTGGAGTGTCTTTAGACACGGGTCATGCACTTGTTTAAGCTAAAGAGAAGAGAACAATAGATGGATACTAACTTATTCTGCTCCCCATGCATATGTAACTTAGTATAACGACGTAGATTGGTGGAAATTAAACACACAATCATCTCAGAAACCATCTCTCACCATCCAAAATATTTTCAGCAAACAGCTACGAAGCCCACGAG